>VMDO01000146.1:0-413476 GCA_007922755.1 Pedetes capensis | reverse complement strand
CTCCCCATTCCCTCCGCCTCCCTTCCCTTTGCTTCCCCAGGCTCAAGCCCAGACAAACCCCCTTGCCACCCGCCCCCCTTGCCATATTGCCCTCAGCAGGACCCTAAGCCCTCCCTAGCTCCCCGGAGCCTCAGTGTACCCTCGAGCTTCTTGAGGCTGTCAGAGTAGGAAAGAGAGAAAAGGATGAAATGAGAGACCCGGCCGGGCAGCAAGAACAGCCTGGTGCACTGCTCTGCTTTGAGGCCAAGATGCTGAAAGCCGGAACTGCAGCGGCAATCAGAAGCCTCATTGAGAAAAGAGGTGCAGAAAGGAATGTCAATTAGCGCCCAGGTCCCCTCCTGGGTGTATCAACCATAAATATTAATGAGCGCAATCATCCGGCATTAGTTCTAATGCCTTGTAAATTAAGGTCATTTTCCTCAGAGTAAATAGCCACATTAATGGTAGCAAAAGGTAACAGCATAAACGCCGTAGCTGGCTGCCTGCCACGTGGGGCCTGCCAAGGAGAAAGTACGAATCAGAAAGGACAGGTCAGCTGGCTCAGGTGGCAGCGGGTCCAGGGGAGATGAGTGATGGGGAGGGGGCATGGCCACAGTGCCCCCGCAGGGTCACTGGGCAGATCTGATCCCGCAGAGACAGAAGGAGGCTTCAGGTCACCAGCTGCAGGCAGGGATGAGGGTCTTGGGGAGGTGGCAAGAGTTCCGCACTCAGGTGCAGAACATAGGGCAGTCGTTTGAGCAGCTCACCACTGTATTTCATATTCCTCAATTATTTTTATGTTTTGGAGACAGGGTCTTGCCACGTAGCTTAGGCTGGCCTTGAGTTTGAGATCCTCCTTGCCTCAGCCTGCGAGTGCCGGCATTACAGACGTGCACCACCAGGCCCTGGGATCTAACGGCTGACTGAGGTGCCTTTGACAGCCCTCTCTGCTTCCTCTCCCCCTCCCCTTCCCTTTCCCTCCTCCTGCCAGGCCGTCTTTTCCATTCTTATAGTACACACGTTGCTTGGGGCTCAAAGTACTTTCCAGATCCCCTCCCAGAGGGCTTAATTTCTTTTAACTAGAATTTTTAGGCAGAGGAAAGTGTTTTGCTCTGTAATGTTACTATATTCATCTTTACACCAGGAAAGCCATAGGTATCACGGTTAATAATTTTCTTTCTTTCTTTCTTTCTTTTTTTTTTTTTAGCAGTCCTGGGGGTTGAACCCAGGGCCTGGCACTTGCATGCTTTGCAAATGCTGGACCACTGAGCAGCACCCCAGCCCTTTTTTTTTTTTTTTTTAACTTTTTTGAGACAGGGTCTCGCTAAGTTATGCAGACTGCCCCTAGTCTCAAACTTGAGATCCTCCTGTCTCCGCCTCCTGAGCTGCTGGGATTACAGGCATGCTCCACAGCGCCTGGCATGGTTAATAATTTTTATGGAGGAAGGAAATGGAGCCCCATGGCACTCACCAGGTGGCCCTGTTTCTCCCCAGCCCCCTTACCACCTCTTCCCCTACTCCTATCACAGGACCCTCTGCAATCAGCCTACCAGAGTCTGCCTTTCATTCTTTAACAAATGGGTAATGCTAATGGTGATGCCTCCCAAGCAGGACTCAGTGGGATAACTCCTGGGAATTAACCCAAAGTGGTGTTAGCTGGCCTGCCTGCCTCCCTTTCCAAGAGGTTCTAGGATTGGGGCCCAGAGGCCTGGTTTATGTGAAATCTTGGTAGGTGCTATGTCCTGGCTCCCCCTGCCAAATGAACTGTCAGAGCTCCATCTCTCTGCTTCTGGGCTCTACATTCCTCGAAAGGGTGAATGTTCTTCTGGCCCTCTGAGAAAACACATGAGACACTTGATTAAACCGGATAGATCCAACAATGCTTCTAAATTCCAACAGAAAGGAAGCAGCCATTGTGACTGGCTCCTGCCAGGCGAGGGGCCTCCTGGCTCCTTGTCAGCCAAGATGGATGTGGAATATGCAGAACTCAGTACACAGTAAGAAGGTTTAGGTCATTATGGATTTCAAGGCAGTGACAGCAGAGCCTCAAAGTATGCAACCTTCTGGAGTAGGAGGCCCACTGCGGTGGCTCAGGTTGCACACCCATGCTAATGCCTGTTGCCAGATCACAGCTGGGAGAGTGGGTACCCCTCCTAGGGACTGTACAGTGTTCCCCAGTTTCCTCTCTTTCACCCTCCCTCCTCTTTTCCTCTTTTAATTTTCCCCAGACAGAATGATGCCTGGTCAGAAGCACCACCAGCCCTGCCAATTTTGAAAAACATAGGCCAGAAGTAAAAATAAAATAAAATAATAAAAGCCAAAATGTATTAAGTACTTCCTGGGTGCTGTTCTAAGCACTATAAGTAACTTAGACCATTTTAATTCTCATAGCCTTCTGAGGTGAGCCCTGGTATTATTGCCATTGGACAGCTGAGGAAGGTGAGGCACAGAGCAGTGAAGCCATTTGCCCTGGACGACACAGTCAGGGGGTGGGCAGAGCTCTGGTCAATGAGTCTAATGTCGGACCAGAGCAGGAAAATGTGTGCATGGGGGCGTGTTGTGTTCCTGCCTCAGCTGTTGGGCAGGAGGCCCACAGACCCTGAGGAGATACACGTCCTGGGAGTGGGCCAGAAAGCACAGAGAGCAGAAGATGGCAGTAGCCCCCGAGAGAGCACTGCTCCGGGAGTCCTGCGGCCATGTCAGACTCTGGGCTCTACCACTACCTACGGCCACCTGCAGAGCCCATTCCCTCTGGTCTGTGCCCAGCACCACTCACCCCTGCCACCTCCTGCACCCTCCCTTTGCCCATTCTGCACCAGCAGAATGGCCTCCCAAGTCCTGGAATCTACCACTCACTGTAGCCCAAAGTGGAAATAACCCAACTATCCATCAACTAAAGGATGGATAAACAAAATGTGGTATATCCATACAATGGAATATCATTCAGCCATAAAAAAGAATGAAGTATGACACATGCTGAAACACAGATGAAATTTGAGAACATTATGCAGAGTGAAAGAAGCCAGGCCTCCCAAGTCCTAGAATCCACTGAGCGTATTCCCACCCCAGGACCCTTGCATGAGCTGCTTTCACTTCTGGAGCACACTCAGTGCAACTATTCACATGGCTCCTTATTTTTCTGGTTTTAACTCTTCAAGGACCAAGAAATGCAAGAAGGGGCATTATCTGCCTCTCTGGGACAGACAGGCCTTCCTGAACTGCCCCACCTGCCAAAGTATACAAAGCGCTTCAAATGTACCCAGTGCTCAGGGAACAACGCAGAAGTGTCTAGTGCAATGACTGTCTCATTGAAATGCGCACCCCCACCCATCGCTCAGCTCCCTTCCTGAGACTGTCGCTCATTGGTCTGTTTGCAGCCCTCTGTCTCCCCTTGGGGATGAGCTCCATGAGGACGGGCTCTGCTGCGGTCACTTCAGACCCGAGTCAGCCCCCCACTGGTGCTAGAGCCTGGGATCCTGACAGGCAGCAGTGGTGCTGGGTGTCCTGAGGCCAGGCAGCCACTTTTCTGAGCCACCCCATCCTCACATGCTCCAAGGCGGCCACAATACCCCTGCAAAGGCTCCTCGGGGCAGGACGGGAGGGCAAGGGGTTGGTCGTGGTTCCTGGGGGCTGCTCAGGGTCGGCAGCCCAGGCTTGGCCATGGCCCACGGGTGCCTCCCCCACACGGGCTCCTCAGTCAGTGCAGAACCCCCATCTCCTGCCTGAGTTCCATCTCTAGTTGGCCAGGAGGGCAGCTGTGTGCCTGGTGACACGGACAGGCAGCTGATCTCAAGCGGCACAGCGTTCCCCTCCCTCTGACAGGACTCATGGGTGATTAGCCACCAGGGAAACACGCAAATCAAAGTACCAGGATGTGCCACAGTGCCCCCAAGGGATGCTGGAACAGAGACAACAAACAGTGACAAGTGGTGGCAGTGGCAGAGAGGCGGGGGGGAAGGCCAGATGTGATGCCTCTGAAAAACAGCCCAGCGGCTCCCCTCAGTGCTAAATAAGCATCATCACATGACCCGGCAATCTCACCTCTGGGCCTATACCGAGAGGAATGCAAACATGTCTGCACAGAAGCCCATCCTTAAGTGTTCATATAACAGCACCACTCACAGTAGCCCAAAGTGGAAATAACCCAAATATCCATCAACTAAAGGATGGATAAACAAAATGTGGTATATCCATACAATGGACTATCATTCAGCCATAAAAAAGAATGAAGTATGACACATGCTGAAACACAGATGAAATTTGAGAACATTATGCAGAGTGAAAGAAGCCAGGCACAAAAGACGCCAAGTTGTACGATCCCATTTATATGAAATATCCAGAATGAGCAAATCCACACAGATGGAAATTAAGTTAGTGGCTGTCTCGGGCTGTGATGGGGGTCAGGGAACAGGGAGCGACTACTAAGGAGGATGGGGTTTCTTTCGTAGGGGATGAAAATAGTCTAAAATTGATTATGGTAATAGTTGCACGACTCTGTGTATACTAAAACCCATTAAATCCCACGCTTTCGATGTGTGAATTGTACATTTCAACAATAGCTCAATAAAGACATTTTATGTATGTATCTATCTCTCTACATTTTATATATATATATATATATATATATATATATAAAATTTGTGGAACACTTACTATCAGCCAGGTTATTGTTGTTGTTGTTAGGTGCCGTCAAGTCAGTATCCAACTCATAGCAACCCTCGTAGGGTTTTCAATGGCAGACTGTTTCTCGATTGCCTTGGGCGTGGATTGCCAGATCCTTCTCCTATTTTTGTGGTGCTGGGAATTGAACTCGGGACCTCAGAGACTGCAGCGCAGCGCTCTACCAACTGAGCTAAATCCCAGCCCATCAGCCAGGTAAGTAATACAAAATCTCTGCTTTCTGAGGAAACTAACAAAGAAGAGATAAGGAAATGAAGGAAAATGTAATTTGATTTGTGGTGATAAGAAGAATAAAGCAGGCAAGGAAAGGAGTAATAGGTAGGGCTGGAGTGGCTTTAAATGGCAGAGCAGAGGCATTACGGTCCAGGAAAGCCACTCTGAGGAGGTGACACGTGAAGAGAAACCTTAATGATGACAGAGAGAGAGAGAGAGAGAGAGAGAGAGAGAGAGAGAGAGAGAGAGAAATATCAAAGCTATCTGGAGGAAGAGCAGGAGAAAGCAAGTGCAAAGGCCCTGGGGTGGGAGTGATAAGCCAGAGTGGCTGAAACATATGGAGCCAGAGGGAGCGTGACAGGTGATGAAGTTGAAAGGTTGATGGAGGCTAGATCCTAGAAGGGGCTGGGGTTTAGCTCTGTTGGTAGAGTGCCACTCTGAGGCCCTGGGTTCAATCCCTAGCACCACAAAAATGGGAGAAGGACATGACAATCCACTCTAGAAACAATCAGCCATTGAAAATCCTATGAGGGTCGCTATGAGTTGGACTCGACTTGCCAGCACCTAACAACAACAACGAGAAGATCATGGAAGGCCTGGCAGGCCTGGAGAGAACTGTGGCTTTACTCTGAGTGAGGTCAGGGCCCCGAGGGTTTTGCACCCTGGAGGGATGGGCTGAGTTAGGCTTTTGAGGGATTCCTTGAGGGAACCCTGTGGCAAGGACCATTCATCCCACACTGGACGAGAAACCATGTGATAAATGAAGGGAAGCCAGTTTTAAACTGAGTGCCTTTTATGTCCCAGGCAGTTGGTATGCATTGCCGTTTTAAAAACTACATTTGTACTTAAATTATGTCATTTTTGAAAGGTGATAAAGGCATACAATTTGAAAATCAAAACAGTACAAAAGGACACACAGTTAAAAGGGGATCTCTCTCCTGTCCCCATTCTCTCAGCCCAGACGTGACCACTGGTCCAAATTCTGTTGCCCCTTCTGGCAATGGGCTATAAATGGCAGACTGTGTTAGGAATCTGCCTTTTGCCTCCTCCTCCTTACAGAACCCTAATTTTGCTTGGATGGCAGAGTGTCCAGATAAAAACACTCATGCTCCCAGACTCCCTTGCAGCTAACAGCAGCCAAGTGACTCAGTTCTTTCTAGTGAGATGTTTGTAGAAGTCCCTTGGAATGGCATTCCTCTCCACCTCCCCGCTTAAAAGAAAGTGCTTAAAAGAAAACACACGTTGTCTTTATGTTTTCCTTTTGCCTTCATCCTTTTTATTCTTCCTTCATGGAATATGCACTTGATGCCTGGAGGTAGAGCAGCCATCCTGAGTCTATGAGGATCAAAGCCACATACTCAGAATAGGGCAGCAGAAAGAAGAACGATCCTTGAGCCCTTTGAGCAGCTGCATCAGTGCTGGGCTGCCTGGGTCTGGGCTTGTGTCGTTCAAAACATTGGTTGGATTCTCTGATCCCCACAGCCCCATGCTTTCTTAACGGATATACTGTGACTAAACATGCACTTATATTTGTCTACATTCTTTTTTCCCACACGATGGTAGCATATCCTACACCCACCATTCAGGATCTTATGTCTTCGTTTAATGACATCATCTTGAGTTGTGACAAATCTATACATATGCCGGGAGCTACTGCAGACTTTAATGAATGTGTCACCACATGTGCAGATGTCCCATTGCACCTTCAACTGGTCCTTTCTGGGGAACCACATGCTTGTTCTCAACTACATGCTCTTGCAAACGCTGCCCTGACAACAAGCCAGGTGCGTCTCTCACTTCTGCAAGGGAGGGGTACCAACAGGCAGAACGGCTTCATGGAAGGACAGGGACCTTCTTGGTCTCCTCAGATGTTGGTCCATGGCCCTGCAGGGAGGTTTGGCCGACTTGCGTGCCACTAGCACTCACACGTTGTCTCTAACCCCTTAAATGACCAAAGCTGAGAGTGCCCACTCGCTGAGGCTCAGGTAAGCCCATGTGGCTTGCCCAAAGTCACTGCAGGGAGCTGGTGGACCTGGATTTCAACCACAGGTAGAGTGATGTCACCATCTCTTCCAGGACAGGCCTTCCCAGGCAGGCTGGGCTCCAGAGACCCTCAGCAAGGAAGGAGGGGCGAATGTTCCCAAGTGTTGTTCTGGGCCTGGGAGAGGCCGAAGGGTAGGGCTGCGGGGAGTCTGTGTTTGTGTGGGGCTGGCTTCCAGCTTGGTACCTGAGCAAGTCCTACCCCCACCTCCTCTCTGGGCCTCAATTATCTCATCTTTTAAATGAAGGGCTTGGAGTTGCTGGTCTCTAAAATCTCAAGACGAGGAGAAACACAGTGGCTGCAACAATGGGCTCAAATATAAAAGATCATGTGTATGACAGTATTGTTGTTGTTGTTAGGTGCCATCGAGCCGGTATCTGACTCATAGCAACCCTCACAGGGTTTTCAATGGCTGAGTGTTTCGGGACTGCCTTGGGAGTGGGTTGCCAGGTCCTTCTCCCATTTTTGCGGAGCTGGGAATTGAACTCGGGACCTCAGAGACTGCAGCGCTGCGCACTACCAACTGAGTTAATTCCCCCCAAGACAGTATTATGAATGTTTCATTCTATTGTATGTAGGATCACTATGAGTAAGATCTGACTCGATGGCACCTAACAACAACAAGAACAACAATGGATCCTTTCACGCTCAGCTTCTTGATCAGCCTCGTGTCTGAGGGTGTCCTGGGAGCCGCTTCTCAGACCACACAATGGAAACCTTCTTCAGAGCAACTTTTCCTCCATTCCTGACCAAACAGAGGCCAGCAGCATCCGGGAGGTTCTATTTCTATCTCTGGACTGAGGTCGCGATCCCTGGGGGAGGCTGGGCTGCCGGCATGGAGCAGCCGCTGCTTTGCCTTCTCTGCCCAGCACATCTCCCAGCTTCCCGACACCCAGCTTCTCCGGGCAAAAGCCTCCAAGTGTGGTTTCCCATCCAGAAGAGAGGGACGGCTCTCTTCCCATTTCACAGATAAGGAAACAGAGGCACAGAGAGGTTCATCTGCCAGCAGGTGGCAGGCCAAGGAAGTCTGATGCCAGGGTCTGGGCCCTTCATTCAGCCTTTGCACGGGCTTGCTACGGACTCTGCAATGGGGTCCTTTGGTGCTGGGCCCCTGAGCACCATAGGATGTTCAGCGGCCTCCCTGGCCTCTACCCTCTAGATGGTCTCTGGACGTAACAATGTCCTGGCTGTTACCAAGTGGGCCCTTGAGGGTCAGATTCGAAACCACTGCCTCAGCACAGCTCTGGAGGAAGGAACTCTTGGTCCCTCTGGAGAGTCTGACCCTCTGAGCAGGGCTCAGCCTCCAGGGAGACTCTGACTAAAGCCAAGAAGAACACTGCCAGAGGGCTGTACCCCATGCAGGTGACAGAAGAGTCCCAGCATCTTCTCTGAGTCTGGTGATAGCTAAGTGAGGCTGCCAGCAAGCAGTGGAGGAAAAGCTGGGTGGTAAAGTGCACTTGGAGGCTGGCTGTGTGACCTTGGGCAAGTGCCTTAACCTCTCTGAGATGCAGTCTCCTTGGCTAAATGAGTGCTAAGCCTTGTAGAACTGAAATGGGAAGACTATGTAAGGTACCACCATGGTGGGCAAAGGAAAGTGAAACTATTGAACACTCAAGGGAGGGTCTAGTTAATTTAAGTGTGGTATATTCACGGTGTGGAAGATGACCCAGCTGTTTAAACAGTATGGAACAGTCACGAGGGTTTATCAGTTTACTAGTAGTGAAAAATGAGGTATAGGACAGTACGTGTGATATCTTCCTATCAGCATAGAAAAAAATGAGCTTTCAGCGTGTCCTTATTGAGCACCTACTATGTGCCAGGCGCTGTTCTAAGGGGTGGGATCGGAGTTAACAGTAAGTTAAACAGACAGAAATGCCTATTTCTGCGGAGCTGCTGGAGTGTGACTCTGGCCAAACACACACGTGAGAGTCTATAAACATGAGCCAAGGAGGCTTCTTCTGAGCTGGAGAGGTGGCATCGAGGTACCGCCCTCCCTGACTGGCCTCCGTCACTGCTCGGATCAGTCTCTCCACGTGTGCCGCCTTCATCCTGAGCACCAGCCCCGGATAGACAGTGTCAAAAACCCAGAGAAAGAAAACAAGGGGCAGTGCTTGGCCCCAGGGGAACAGATGCTCAAGAACAGTGTATTTGTTTACTGTTTCCTGAGCACCTACTGTGTGCTGGGTTCTCTGCTGGGTGCAGAGGATGCAGTGGTGAGCAGGAAAGAGGAACTGCTGGTCCTCGGGAGGGTGATGTTCAGGCTGGGGGAGCAGACGGCACTGGAGAAGTAACCACGTGTCCTTGGGACATTTGGGGAGCTCGGAGGCACTGGCTGGTGCTGGGGAGGGCCCCATCCTGACTTCCCTTCCTTACGGGCAGGCCTTATAGCTCTATGGCTGCATTTTTATTTTTGTTTGTTTGTTTGTTTTTGTAGTAGTGGGGATTAAGCCCAGGGCCTTCCTGCAGGCAAGTGCTCTACCACTGAGCTATATCCCCAGCCCCCATCTTTTTAAAAGACTTTTATTTTGAAACACGGTCTAGCTCAGTTGTACCAGCTGCCTCTGGCCTCCAACCTGAGATCCTCCTGCCTCAGCCTCCTGAGTCAGTGGGATGATAGGCATGAGCTATAGCACCGCACCATAGATGCATTTTTATCCTCATTTTATAGATGAGAAAGTCAAGGGACAGAGAGGGTGAGTAACTTGCCCAAGGTTGCACAGGTATTCAAATCCAGGTTCTCTGCAGATACCACACATTTGTGACCACCTCCTTCGATGGCTGTCTGCTCCTCCTCCTGCCTCTTAGGGAAGACCTCTGCCTCTACGTGCTCCCCCAGACTGAGGATGCCCTCTGCTCCCTCCTCCAGCAGGATGTGCACACCGTCCCCTGTTCTGCCCAGGTGGAAGGGGGCAGGGAAGCAGGAGCCAGCTGGGAGCACACAGGTTGCTTTATGGGCACGAGTTTCCCTCACAGCCCAGGGGTCCGGAAAAAATTTGCCTCTAGCTCCCAAGTGTGCCACAAGCTGTGTCTCAACCCTGGTCATACCACAGATTTCTTCATGACTCTGGTCCTAGGCTAAGCCATGCCCCTAGTCACCCATGGATCCTTGATCCTGGTTCCATACCAGGCCACAGACCTGGTCACACCTGAGCTTGGTCTCAATGCAAGCCGTGATCTTTGTCAAGAATGGGCCCTGGCCTTTATCACCCTGGTTCCAGACAGGTCCCTGACCTTAGCCACAGGCTGATCCTTGACTCCAGACCCAGCCTGAGCCCCGATCCTGGAGGGCCACTGAATCTGGCTCCTCACTGCTGGCTGACCCCTGATCCTGAGCCTCAGTGAGCCGGGGCCTGGTCCTGTCCTGCTTCTGACTCTGGCTACAGACTGTTCCTTACTCTAGACCTACATCAGGCTGCACCCTGGGCCCAGGTGTGGCCATCTCCTGCCGTCTGCTGTCAGGGTCCAGGGAACTCCCAGAATGCCCTCTTGCTACTCATGCCGAGCTTGGATGGGCCTCTCGCCTGGCCTGTACAGGGCTCGCCCATCCAGCCACCACCAAGGGCCAAAAGGGAGGATGCATTACCCCCATTCTTTGGGTAATACCACCTGGAACCAGTCCCTTCTCTCTGAGCTTCAGTGTCCCTGGGGGTAAAATGATAGTTCTGACGTCCCTGGGAGCACCAGCGTTAGAGGGCCTGGTGGGCCTAAATATCTGATGACGTCACTCCTGGTACGCAGGTGGCCCTCACAGGCGCCTTTTGCGACCTCTCCCAGCTCTGCTGGGGCTCTGTGGTTCTGAGGAAGCCACCCTAAGAAAGACAGGGAGCCAGGGGAGGCCCCAAGCACCATCCAGGGGCTCCTGAGCTCCCCAGCCTCTCCCTGCCCATCCCTCGTTCATGCCCTGCCTTCGAGGAAGGGGAGGCAGAGGCCTGTGGCAGGCATGCTTGTGCCTCACCTCTCGGCAGGGCTGTGCAGGCTGCCTGTCCTCCAGAGGTCTGTCCCTCAGCGGTGACTGCTGAGGGAGGATGCAAAGGGACGGAAATAGTTCCTCACACTTCCAAGCATGGTGGGCGAGCTGGGGTCTGACACGCTAGGGTGCCCCGTCTCCTCGAGGAACTGACCCCAGAAAACAGGTGGAGGCTGGGAAAGGAACAGAGACCACCTCCCACCATGGAGGGCAACTGTCCAGGACCAAGGACACTGGGGGTTGCACTGGAGCCCTCTCGGCCTTGGGAGGGACAGGACGAGCTCCTCTGGGCCAGAGGCTGCTGACCCCATGACTGTCTATGTCCTTGCTCTGCGAGGTCAGGGCCCCATCCAATGAGCAAGTCAGTGGACAGGGAAGTGGACACAGCCCACTAGCCGGTCAGCCACTGAGGCAGGCAGATGGTCAGTGGTCACTCAGCATTTGATCAGTACATGGACAGGCAACTGGGCAGGCAGATGGAGGATCAGTCAGTCCATCAGCCAGAGGAAAGGACAGGCAGACGGTTCACATCATCTGCTAGTCAGACATGACGGACACCCAGCGGGGACAAACAGGCAGTCAGTGATCTTGTCGGCCAGCTGTGGAGACAGCCAGGTGGTCAGGAGGGAAGGGATGGACGGGCTTAGTCACCCATCCAGTCACAGCCAGCCGAGCACCCTAGAAGACAGACCGACAGAGTGTTGGCTGGTCAGGCAACACTGAGGCAGGTCCATCATCAGACACCTGGGCAACAGAGTGATGGTCAGTCAGAAAGACTGGCTCAGGAAGGCACTGGCCCAGGAGGTGGACAGAGAGGCACTTGTTCTGCGTGGCTGGTCACTTTTAGCAGCCAGGTACAGACTGTGATCCGTCTCCAGGTGGTCAGCTTCCAGGGATAGCTGAGTACCCAGCCCTCTCCTAGCAGGGAATGGGGTCCACAAACAGGGCCCCCTTTGTCCTCACCAGGCCCACCTACCCCAGTGCCACCCCTTCTCCCTTTGTAATGCCCAGCCTTCCTCTACAGGCCATAGGTGAATGGGGGCCATGGGCTGCATGTGTGTTCTGGGGAACGGTGGGGAGGATGGGGTGGAGTCCTTTGCTTGGGCGCCTCCTTTCTCCTGGCTCTGCCAAGTGCTCCCTTCCTCCCGCCTGCCTGGGGTGGGGGTGGGGAGGCCCTCCCCGGCCACTTTCCCATTTTGGGAATTGGCTGAGAACTATGCAGGAGACAGAAATAATTCCTTTTTCGAGCCTGGCCAAGCCTACGGCAGCCCAAACATTGGCACAAAGTCAGTGCTGGGGAGGGGCCCGAGAAGGGGCAGCCGGGTGGGACGGAACCCTGAGGCCCAGAGAGACAAAGGCCCGGCATCCGCAGCCAAACAGCCCCAGCCAGCCAGGATCTTGAGACCTGGAAGATTCCAGGCCCCCAGCGTGGAGCTGCCAGGCCAGAAAAGGCTTGGAGGGAGGAGAGGGCCGGGTTCCAGAAAGAAAGCAAGAAAGAAACCACAGAGGCCCTGTGCAGAGGCCACTTGAAAAACAGACCACGTCTGATAGCCAAAAGGGACCCGGCACCCCCTGAGGATGTACCCCTCCTATGCGTAGATCCATGGAGTATGCAAGTAATCAAGGAGGCTAGGAAGCACCTAGCATACAGTAGGTGCACAATAAGTGCAGGTGTCCTGATAGGAGGCCTGCCATAGGTTTCCTAGCACATGACCCTGGGCAGGTAACTTCAGCTCTCTCAGCCTCCCATTGTGCACCTAGAAAATGAGAGCAATGACACCCCCTGTTCCAGGGTGGCCTGGGATTAAATGCCGAAGAAGGTGTAGAAACTCTGTGTGCGCATTTCAATCGTCTCCCTTTCTCTCCTGCCTCCGCAAGGCATTGTCATTATTGCACCAAGGTCTTACAGCAACCCAGCCAAAGGCAGGTCTTGGTCCCCATTCTCTGGGTAATGCCACCTGGAACCAGTCCCTTCTCTCTGAGCTTCAGTGTCCCTGGGGGTAAAATGATAGTTCTGATGTCTCTGGGAGCACCAGCGTTGGAGGGCCTGGTGGTCCTAAATATCTGATGACGTCGCTCCTGGTACGCAGGTGGCCCTCACAGGCGCCCTTTGTGACCTCTCCCAGCTCTGCTGGGGCTCTGTGGTTCTGAGGAAGCCACCCTGCCCCTGCCCCACAGATGCGCCCTTGGCAGGCCCCAGCCACAGAACTCACTCGGAGTCAGGCATGTGGCTCTAACCGGGCCGACTTGCTGACCTCTGAGACTTTGGCTGGGGAAGCTGGGAGCTGCTTCCTTCCAGATGACAGGTGCCCACGTGAGAGGTCAAGAAGTACTGCAGCTTTTGGAACTCCGGCAAGGGGAGCCAGCCCCCAAGCAGTATCAATTCACTGAGGAGGACAAAGCAGGGGAAGTCATGGTACTCTGATGACACTGAGACCCTGCACTACCCCTGGACTAAACCTTGCCTGAACTTGTCGGCTACAATAACTGTGCCAGCTTGACTTTGCTGTTTCTTTTCTTTCTTTTTTCTTTTTTGCAGTACCAGGGGATTGAACCCAGGTCCTCACTGCTTTTGCAAGCACTCTGCCATGGAGCTGCACCCCCAGCCCACTTTTTATTTTTTAAAAAAATTTTGAAACAGGCTCTCACGAAGTTACACAGGCTGCCTCTGGCCTCAAACAATCCTCCTGCCTCTGCCTCCTAAGTCCCTGGGATTACAGGTGTGCACAATCGCAGCTGGCTTGGCTTTATATTTCTTGTACCCAAATACACCCCAACAGACCTCTCTCCATCACCAAAGCCTTCTTGTCAGTTTTAATCTTCATTATGACCCTTTTAAATAGATGCTGATCTTCCCACTTTAGAAATGAGGAAACTGAGGCTCACAGAAGTGAGGTGACTTGTCCAACATCACAGAGCCAGGAAGTGTGAGTGCTGGGATTTGAACCTGGAACTGTCTTAAGCTCTCTTCCTCCTGCTGTGTGATCTTGTCTTTTCTCATCTGTCTCTGGACAAGTGACAGGCAAAAACTTAACAACAGCCACCACCAAACTCCGGTAATAATTGGCCCAGGGAAGACCAATCTCATGATATCAAAGCCTGGAAGATGCTGAGAGATCATTCAGCTCAGCCCTCATTCACAGAGGAGGAGACGGAGGGTCAGAGAGGAAAGGCCGAGGGAGCAGCTGGCAGAATGGGACCAGGCTGGGGCTCCTCCGAGATGGAGGTGTCATCTGCTGCTACCCCAGCCTGAGGGGTTTCCCCTGGTAACAGAGCTCCACACCCTTCTGGGGAACCATCCCTCCTGCTCTCTCCCTCCTGCTGCCTCAAGCCATGTGGCCCTAGGGCAGGCGGGCTCCACCTCCATGGCCAATCAGAACTGTGCATTCCTCTGGCAACATGGATTGGCTCATTTTGGGCATGTGACTCAGATCAAGCCAATCAGAGTGAATCCCGGGGACTGATGCTCCCAGTCTTAGACCTGCCTTTTTATTTTCTAACTTGCCTTTAATTTAGGGTGACCCGCTCCACCTGGTTTGCCAGGATTGACCTGATTTTACACTGAAAGTTCCATACTCAGGGACCACTGCAGTGCCAGGCAACTAGAGCAGTGGATGGTTGGTCACTCTACTTCAATTTATATCAGATACTGACTTTCATAATGGTAGGTTCCTTTTAAAATAAACATTTAAATTTAAAAAGGGAGCCATTTTCTGTATGAGGTGGTGCACACCTGTAATCCCAGTGACTTGGGAGGCCAAGGCAGGATCTCAAGTTTGAGGCCCGATGCAGCCTGTGTAACTTAGCGAGACCCTGATTACAAATAAAAAATAAACAATGGGCTGGGGAAAGAAAAGGAAAGAAAAGAAAGAAAGAAAGAAAGAAAGAAAGAAACAAAGTAAGCTGTTAAAGGGAAAAATTGTAAGAAGATAATAGCACCCTTGGGGAAGGGAAATGGCAAAGAACCCCGCATAAAATAAAACTGCATATGAGTGAGCTATGCTGTTGGGGGATAGGCAATGCCTGCAGGTCTGGACCACACAAGCCAATTTCTTGGGTTGGTGGCTCACAGGCTGTTTGACCCTGGACAAGTGCTCATCCTCTCGGAGCCTCCATGTCCTCCCCATTTCACGAGGCTGATCATCTTCAGAGAGCACAGAGTGGCCAAAAGCAGGGCTACGGTGGGCAGGAGGCCCCTGTTCACACTCTTAGCAAGAGCTGCCTGTCTTGAAAGCGTGAGCTCCTCCCAGAGCAAAACCTGGAGCCAGCAGCAGCGCCAAGTCACAAATCCTTGGGGAGGCCTGTCATTCCCACTCTGCGACGGCTTCCAGCTGCGGATGAGGCCACCGTGCCTGCAAATTAGCCACCATTCAGCAGAGACACCTTTTAGAGATGCTAATTGCCTGGTGCCCGGGTGTTCCCACCCCTCCCTGGCACCAGCAGTTGGCTGCCAATTCCCTGCCATTATTTTCTGATAACAGTGCTCGAGTTGCCTACACAGACCAGGATCCCTGCCCGCTGCTCTTGGCGTCAAACTACCAGTCGGCACTGCTCGGGGAGTACAGGCCGTTAATGCTGTCCAGCAAAGCACCAGGGTACCGGCACACAGCTGTGCATGTCTGTGGATGCCTGTGTACCCTTCTGCCTGCCTGCCTGTGCCCCGAGTGTGAGAATAAATGGATCGGTGCCCACGTGTGCACGTGTACTCTGTGATCCATTTATGCACCTGCTCAGAAATAGCTCTGGCCACACACTCGAGGGATCCAGTGCATGCATGTGCAGGCAGGCGTGCTACCTAAGGGTGCCACAAGGATTATGCAGCGGGACACCTGTAAGGCACCCAGAACCATGTGTGGCGTGTGGCCGGTTAGCCCTCTGTCGATGCCACCTCCCCGATTAGTTTCCTCGGTGTCCTGCTATTTACTGAGGTGTGCGTCGCACATAGTAAAATGCCCCTGTTTTAATGTGCAGTGCAAAGCCTTTTGACAAGCAGATATACTTGTGCAACCTCCACCCCAGTTAAGGCACACAACTTGCCCATCACCCAGAAAGTTCTCTCTGGTCCCATTCCAGGCAGTATCCCCAAAGGTGGCTCCTGTTCTGATTTCTCTTGCTGCCTCTGTTTGAACCTCCCATAGATGGAATCACGCAGCATGTTCTCGATGTTGCGGCACGCTCAGGTGTGTGCAGACAAGCATGGGCCATCACCCGCACCCCTGCACACATGCACAGTTCTCAGGCCAGCACCCCTGGAAAAGGGCATTTCCGAGCTTCAGTTTGCAGCTCAGCCGGGCCTCTCCAGGCCAGGTGACTAAGGGGCTGGGGAGCCCCTGGCTCTGGGTCCAGACATCAGGAGGCTCCTTCCACAGGCAAGTGCTAAAGGTTTCCACTTTCCCCTCGCTCCAGCTCCCTGCATTCAGCACTGACCAGGAGGTAGGCACTGTTCCAGGGGCTGTGTGAGTCCCACCCACTCTGTCCTCCCAGCAACCCTACAGCCAGGCACAGTGATTGTCTCTCTTATAGGTTAGGAGCCTGAGTCACAGAGAAGTCCAGCATCATGTATGAGGCAGAGCTAGCACTGGAACCCAGTGTGGCTCAGTGTCCCCTCCTCTGGGAGAGACTCTGGTGGTTAGTGACTGTGCTTATGCTCTGGAACACAGCAGGTGTTTAAGAAGTATCAGAAGTGGCTCCTTCCAAGACCATTTACATCTACTATTTCATGGATGCCTCAGAATAGCCCCATTTTACAGATGGAGAGACTGAGGCTCAGCAAAGTCAGTGGCTACCTCACTCCAGGTAGCATGGCCATGGTTAAAAAAAAAAAAAGGATCACAAGTATCCATGAGGATATGGAGGAAAGGGAACCCTTGCACACTGACGGGGGATTGTAAATTAGTACAGCCATTATGTAAGACAGTATGGAGGGTCCTCAAAAAATTAAAAATAGAACTACTGCGTATCCAGCAATCCTACTTCTGGGTACATAGTCAAAGGAAATGAAATCAGTATGGTAAACAGATATCGGCATTTGCTTGTTTACTGCAGCACTGTTCAGGATAGCCAGGATGCAGAATCAACCTAAGCGCCCATCAGTGAATGAATGGATAAAGAAAATGTTGTGTGTATAGACACAATGGAATATTATTCAGCCATAAAAGGATGAAATCTTGTCATATGCAACAACATAGAGGAACTTGGAGGACATGATGTGAAGCGAAAGAAACCAGGCGCAGAAAGAGAAATACTGAATAATCTCACTCACATGTTGAATCTAAAAAAGTTGTTCTAATAGAAGTAGAGATTAGAACAGTGGTTACCAGAGACTGGGGAGGTTGGTCAACTGGTAGGATGTTACACAGAGAAGAGGGTTAAGCAGTGGTGTTCTCTTGTCCAGGTTACTCAGGCCCATAGTGAATCACACCATATTGTGGATTTCAAAGTTGTGAGAAGGGAGGATGTTTCAATGTTGAAAGAGATGAGAAAGGTTTGGGGTGATGTTTATGCCGATGACTCTGATTTGATGATTACACCAAACATCCCACTCTCTACAGTTGCTATGTGTCAGTAAAAATTGCCTTAATATTTTGAGAACTTAAAGTTAGCTAACAAATCCAGGTCTTCTGATTCTAACCCTGCCCCCTGCTTCCTACTCCCCTAGCAGGGAGGTTGTACGCTATCAGGTGGGGTTTTGTCTCTTTTGTTAACCATCAAATCCCCATGCCTAGAAGAGTGCCGCCATGCACTTGGCATTCAACAGATGCTTTTCCAGTGGAGGAATCCCCCAGCCCAGTGCCCTTCCGAGAATGGGAGTGTGATTTGTTCAAGGCCACACTGTCTTGTCACCATTGACCTCTTACTTCCTCTCCTGCCTGGCTCACCTTCTCCACCTCCTGACCTGAGCAGATGGAAAGATTTGGGGGCCCCCGAGGCACTCTCAAAGCCACATTAATGGGGAGCTGGCACTGAGCCTCTCCCAGCTTCATTAAGCCATCCAAGGTCGGTGTGGAAGGCTGCCAAGCCAAACCTCAGAAATGCGCGGGAGGGACGGCCGCCCTGCCCGCCAGAGCGTGTGCTGGGGACAGGAGGGCACGTTCCTGGCGAAGGCAGGAGGGAGGCCTGGCCAGCCTTTAAAAGCCCTTCGCAGCAAATGCTTGGATGCAGCCCCTCTGGCCAGGGTCCCCACCAAGTCAGCAGAAGCAGCAAAACCTCTCCCCCAGCAGGGACGCTGAACCTGCCCTGAGGACAGAAAGACGGCAGACGTTATGGAGGGGCCGGTGGTCCTGGCCGGCCATGGACACAGATCCTGGTTCAGACTTGAGGCCACCTTCCCTTCTGGACTGTACAGGGAGGATTGGAGGCCCAGGAGTCCCTGTGGAAGTGCAGCTGGGTGACGTGAGGAGGGCTGTGGGACAGGGCAGGGCAGGGGCCAAGCAGGTCAGCCTGGAGTGAGGGACTAAGCCCTGGTGTCCTGACTCCATGAGTCACACGGCTGGCTGCCTGGTGACAGGAGAGCTGGGCACAGGGCAGCCCCTGGGCAGACAGGTCCCGCTGGCAAAGGGCAAGGGTGACCGGGATGGCAGTCAGGGGCAGCAGGGAGCAGTTGGGTGTGGCTGTGCCAGCTGGTGGTGGGAGGCAGCGAGGCCCCTCCACCACCCATCACCTTGGCTGCCCCATGGCATAAGGACCCATGGCCTCCTCAGCGCAGGGCCAACCTCAGAAGGAGGGGAAGCCTGAGCTAGCGGGTGGTGGCCCCCAGCATTGGCCACGGGTCACTGACTGCGGTGTGTGACCTCAGCTGGCCTGCTCACACGCCCACGATGGTGGTGCCCACACTTTGCCCACTGGATGAGGGCGCTGGACTCTCCTGGGTGTGGAGTGCAGTCATCCAGGATTCAGCCTCCAGGCTCCATGCTGATGTGCCCACTGGGGCCTCCGGGGAGGACAGGATGGGGCCCGGCAGGAGGAGCAGCTGGGCAGATGAAGTTACAAGGGGAGGAAAGACAAGGCTGCTGCCAGGGCCTCCGGAGACCCAGGCTGCAGAGGAGGTGAGACACGATCCTGGGAGAAGGTGGCACAGCCGAGCAGGAGACAGGCAGGCAGAGGGGCCTCGGGTGGCCGGGGGCCTGGCCTGCAGCTGACACCTCAGCCAGTGACACCTGACCAAAGCACTAGACTCACGGCCCCGAGCAGCGCCAAGGCAAGGCGACACTTCAGTGTCACCAGGCCAAGCTCCCACCCCCATGGCGGCTCAGCACTCTGCAGAAAGCAAACCACCTACAAGCTCAACATTTCGAGGTGGGCGAGTTGGGACCTAGACTCTCCACCTGTGGACATGGGTGCTCTGAGAGGCGCTCTGCTTGCAGCCCTTAGCAAATGTTAGTGAAACACCTACTGCGTGCCAGGCACTGATTCTGGTGCCAGGACACTGCAATAAACAAAGTGGAAACCCCTGCCTCATAGAGCATAGATTCTGGTGGGCCAGGAGTGACAGGGAAGAAAGTCATAACTGCTCAGGAAGAAATAATAAGGCAGGGAAGAGGATAAGGCAGAAGTTGCCATTGGAAACTGGATGGTCAGGGAAGGCATTACCATCTAAAAGGTTATATTTGAATAAAAACTTGGAGGTAGGGGAACAGGTCACACACACAACAGCAACAGCCTATGACAAGGCCCTGAGGTAGGTTCACAATGGCAGGTGGGGAGATCAGGTCAGAGGGAATGTCATGGTTTGAATAAAAGTGTCTTCCAAAGGTCATGTGCTCTAATGTTTGGTCCCCGGCTGGAGGTGCTCTCCTGGGAGGTTGTGGAACTTTGGGAGGTGGCTCCAGGTTGGCAGAAGTGAGTCACTGGGGGTAGCCTTTGGAGATTTTTATCCCAGACCTGCAGCCCTGTGCTCATGAAGATGTAAGGTTGTCTGCCATGGGCCCTGCCTCCTGCCACTGCCATGCCTGCCCCATGGCCATCTACTAACTGTGAGTTCCCAACAAACCTTGCCCACAAGATTGTTTGGGTTGGATTTTCCGTCACAGCAATAACAGCTGACTAAGACAGGGGCACGGGGAAGCCTGCTCCTGCAGGACCTTGGGCACTGTGAAAATTCTGCTTTTGCACCAGTGACGTGGGAGCTATGGGGCTCTGAGCGATCTGACTTGGGTTCTCTCAGGATCCCAGTGGCTGTGGGGAGAATAGACACCGGCAGGGAAGGGTGTGGGGGACCAGGAGTCTGGTGAGAAAGTGACTGCAAAAATCCAGGTGAGAAATGACAGTGGCGTGATCTAGAGCAGGGGTGTCCAACGTTTTGCCTTCCCTGGGTCATGTGGAGTAAAGAGAAATTGGGCCACAAAAAAATGACATAATATAGTTAGTGCATATACATGACAGGACTTCTTTCTTTATCACTTATGATAAAGTTTAGAGAAATGAGAACATAAACATATAAAACTTTTGTTTTACAAAAACAAATTTTGTTTTACAAAAACAAATCTCCCAATGCCTGGCTTGACAGAAGAGGTCGCAATTCTTTGTGAGTTCTCAAAAAAACATCGTGGCGGTCAATTTGTGGCATCTGGAACTGGGTTGAATCAGATTTTCAAAAATATTATTGGCAACTGCTGTGTTTGACTTGTTGAATTGCCAAAAACTCTTGTCATTGCTGATGTACCCGTAAGTGGCTTCGAAAAGCTACAAATCACTCAGAATTCAACCCAGTTCTACTTGGCTGAGCCGTGGGGACAGGTGAGGTACTGACCTGACTCATGGTCCTGACCGTGACGCATTTAGGCTTATATGAGTATCGTTCTGTGCACATGCGCAGTGCTGCTTTGGAACTTCAAAACTGGAACTACGCATAGGGCCACAAAGAGAGTAAATGCTAAAAAACCCATGAAGTTCAAAAGTTTTGTGGGACCATATCTCTAGTGGTCCTGGGTCACACGTGGCCTGCAGACCACGGGTTGGACATGCCTGAGTGTCTCAGCCCTGCGCTACTGACATTTGGGACCAGAATATTCTCAGTTACGGGGCTGGCCTCGGGCTGTGTGCGGTGGAATGTTTAGCAGTGTCCCTGGTCTCCACCCTCTTCACGCCAGCAGCACCCACAACTCTAGCAGGGCCGGGAGACAAAATCAACCCAGTTGAGAGCTTCTGGTCTGGAGCAGGGTCAGCTGACTGTGGCTCTCAGGCCAAATGCTGCCTGCCACCTGTTCACACAAAATAGAAGCCAATGCCAGCTGAGCTGTGCCACCCCTGTCATCTCAGCACTTGGGAGACTGAGGCAGGAAGGTTGCAAGTTGGAGACCCGCTTGGCCTACATCGCAAGATCCTGTCTTTAAAACCACCACCACCACCAACAGCAACAAAATGCGAGCCGAGAAAGGCTTCACAGCTTTAAATAGTTCAGTTTCTAATGATTATGTAAGCACCTAGGTAATAGCCTTGATTTTGCCTCTTGGCCTGCAAACTTAAACTGTTTTCTCTGTCCCTTTAAGAAAAAGCTGGCCGACTCCCAGTCTGGAGTGTTAATGGGGGTGGTGGGAAGAGGTGGGACCCTGGACTTGCTCTGAAAGTAGGGCCTGGGGTTTGACAGGAGCTGAGCCTGGCTCCCGGGATTTGGCCTCTGCACCTGGAAGGAGATTCGGAGCTGGGGAAACCCACTGGAGCAGATTTGAAGTGAGCAAGGGGGCCTCAGCTTAGGCGTGTGAAGTTTGATGTGGATCGCATGGATGGACATGGGAAGAGCACCAGCCTTGGAGCCAGCAGGCCCGGCCTCTGACCCTGGCTCTGCTGCAGGCTCTTTGCACATCCTGGGCAGGCCTCAGTCTCCCTGCTGGGGAAAGGTGGCTGCCGTGAGGGGCAAGGCCTAGGGCTGGGCCTCTGTGGTGAACCCCAAGGCACATGCAGCAGGCCTTTCAGGGTGTTCCGAGGGCCACCCGTGTCCTTGTTAGGAAGGCAGATCTGAGGCTGCCCCTAGAGATGCTGACCCTGTAGTCTGGGGAGGGACACAGCCAACCCTCCTGCCTGGGCTTTGGGAAGCCTTGGCCTGGGGCTGGTGGGGAGTGAAGGAGGCTGTGGCTGCCTCCCTGCACAGAGGCCCCCAGACCCCCAGAGTGGAGATGCCCTCCAGGATCACACTGCCCAGCAATGGACCCCAAGGGCCAGATGAGGAACCTGAAGACCAGACCACCGGTGGGACTTGCGTGAGGCCACACAGCTGGCTGGCAGAGCGGGGGAGAGACGAGAGGAAGAGCTGCCGGAAGCAGATGGCAGGGTAGGACCAGCATGAGAACGAATTCCTCCGGGAACCCAGCCCTTCTGGACCTGGGAGATGGCTGCGTGTTTCCCCTCTCCCTGCCTTGCCCTGGACACAGGCGCAGATCAGCCCTTGCAGAGTGGGATCCTGCTCTCTGTGACTCAGCCTGACTGGCCCAGGGCAGATCTGCTGCCCAGGAGCCGCTTCCGCAGTCCAGTGGGCTCTCTGCAGCCCAGGGCACACCAGCGTGGGACACACCCCACTGCGTCAGATGCACCCAAGTCTGGATTTTTGACCTCGGCCGCCCATAGGAACCACCTTGGGAGCTGTGAAACATCCCAGCCCCAGGTCCAACACCCAGAGATTCGGATTGAAGCTGGCATGGGGACTTCCCAAGGATCTTCAGACTGGTCTCCCATGCAGCCAAGACCGGTTTAGCTGCCCAAAGATAAGATATCAAGTCAATGATTCACCGAGCGAGGAGGCAGCACCTTCTAGTTCTCTTCGAACCTCCTGCCTCCCTCCAGGGGAAAGCCCCAGGGGGACGCTGATGGACTTGAACGGTTTTCTACCTCACAGATGTCCTTTTCAACCCTAAGAGAACAGGTGTCAGGCTCCAGCATCTGGCTGGAATTTCATAACATGACACATGACAAACGGTACCAATTCTTCATGATGTCAAATTCCCCTTGAAAACTGCTTGATTTCACTAAAATAAATGAATTAAAGAAAAGTGTTAGCTGAGCACCGTGGCCCATGCCTGTAATCCCAGTGACTCAGGAAGATGAGGCAGGAGAATGGCAGGTTCGAGGCCAGAGGCGGCCTGTGTAACTCAGTGAGACCTTGTCTCAAGATGAAGATAATAATAATGTTAAAAAAGGGGGCTGGGAGTGCAGCTCAGTGGTAGACCACTTGCCTAGCATATGCAAAGCCCGGGGTCAACCCCCAGTACCAAGGTAGGTTGGTGGGGGTGTAGAGAATATTAAGCAAACTCTATTTCAAGTGCCTGCAGCCATACCACTGTGGCATCTGATCCCATCAGATCTTGGAAGCTAAACAGGGTTGGGCCTGGTTAGTACTTGGATGAGAGATCACCTGGGACCACCAGGTGCTGTAGGCTTGGGAGAAGGACCTGGCAACCCACTCCCAAAAAACAATCAGCCATTGAAAACCCTATGAATAGCAGAGAAGCACTGACAATAGTGTTTCGCCTGTTGTAGGGTCGCTATGAGTCAGACACTGACTCTATGGCACCTTACAACGACAACAACAACAATTTCAGGTATTTCCTGGACCTTGTGGTGACCTGCAGCACAAGTTGGTCCTCTCCCCCATGTCCTCCTCTGGCCACAGGGACTGTTCAGAGCCAAGGGCGTCGGAACGGATCCTGTGGCTTCTGTAGGAAGAGCCAGGAAAGAAAGCCTCTCTTTGCCACCTTCATGCCAGGATGATGGGGTTTGAAAGAACCATCTCAGAGAGGGGAAGGGACCTGTCTGAAGCCACAGGCCCAGCTGGTGGCACTGGGATCTGAACCATGTCCACCTGCCCCAGAGGGGCTCAAGTTCTACCTGCCCCACATTTCTGGTGAACTTGATGGGATCCCTCAGAACTTCAGTTTCTGGGTTTAAATTCATCTTGTATGAGGTTTACTTAAGTAAAATCCAATAGCATCCCATATAACTTAACCTGAGTGGGATCTTTAACAAAGCTGATAGGAGGTCTGGGGGTGGAGATCGAGGATAGGACACTTGCCTAGCATGTGTGAGGCCCTGGGTTCTGTACCCAGGTCTCCTCCAAAAAACTTGATAGACACAATAATTATACAACACAGCTGGCTCCAGAGATGATATCTGGCTGTGGGTAAAGGATGTGGCACCACGTTGCTTTATGAGGATAAGAACCTTCTGCTTGGATTCCCGCTGGACATTTCAGACCATCTCACCCACCTGCCACCCAAAGGAATGTGTTTGCTTCCTGCCAGTTTTGACCAACCTCCTAGCTCATTTATCCATCCATCCATTCATCCACATTTCGCGAAGGATTTACACTGAGGTAGGCGGAGTGCTAAGCCCAGGAGAGACAGGTGCACATCGCGGACAGGACCTACTATTGGAGACAGGGAGGTACACGGTAATCAGGTAGTAGCTTAAACTGACATGAAATCACAATAGAAACAAAGATCATGTGAGAGAGGCACATGGAATCTAGAAAACCCATTTTAGCTGATTTGACTTACTCCAAGATCAGTGAAGCCTTCTTGGCGGAGGTGACATTTGATGTGGAAGCTTCAGGATGAGGAAGAAAATATGTGGGTAAAGAAGAAAGGAAAAGCATTCCTAGGAGAGAGAACAGCATGTGCAAAGGCCCAAGGCAGGAAGGAATTTAGTAAGTAGGAGATTGGTGTGGTGAACACAGGGAGCCAGGAAAGGCTGGGGGATGGAGTCAGAGAGGTAGGGAGCTTGGCCTTCTGGGATCGTGTGGGCCACATTCTACAGAAAATCAAATGGAAAATTCCTACCTTTTCCTTCTCCCTTCCCATATCATAAAGATGTGACAAAGTCCACTGCCTTTATAATTCATGTGATTTTGAAAATATAAAGCATCTAAACATTGGGATTGTTTATAACTTGGGGACTTGGAGCTACAAAGGCCACCAGTCTTATAAGGAACCTCAAGTTCAGGGAAGATCATCTCCACAGCAGTGAACCAAGAAATCCAAAAGTGGTGACCAAGGGAGGTTTGATGACAAATTCTCAGGAGAAATATCAGGGCCCACCATGGAATGAACAGCATCAAGTTAGGGAACCCAGGGAAAGCTGCTTAAGCAGAGCCCTAGAGGTTGAGCAAGAGAGGTCAAGGGGCCCAGGGTGGTGGCTGCAAGGTGTTCCAGTCAGACAGGACAGCAAGTGCAAAGGCCCCAAGGTGCAACCCAGCATAGTGTGCTGAGGGGCTGAGAAAGGATATCCAGCATGGCTGAGAGAACTAAGGGGGCAATGAAGTGTGTGTGTGTGAAGGAGGGGTGATGGTTCTTATACAGCCTGAGTGGTCAGAGGAGCTTGGAAGTCATTCTTAGAGCAACAAGAAACCATGGTGTGGTTAATGCCTCTTTGTACTGCCTCTTCTCCTTCCCCCCTCCAACACTTCTGTCCATAGAGACTGGGATTGGAAGTGGGCTCTCTGTGTAAAGATCAAGAGCTTGGGAAACTAAGACCATGTTTGAAGTGGTAGGAGTCAGTCAGCCGTTCACTCAACAAATATTTATTTAGTACCTACTATATGCTGGGTTTAGGAGAAGGATGTGGCAATCCACTCCCATGGCCATCCGGAAACAATCAGCCATTGAAAACCCTATAAGGGTCACTATGAGTCGAACATGACTTGATGGCACCTAACAACAACAACAACATGCTAGGCACACCTGCAGCCATCCCACTGTGGCGTCTGATCCCATCAGATCTGGAAAGCTAGGCAGGGTCGGGCCTGGTTAGTCCTTGGATGGGAGACTGCCTGGGAAAACCAGATGCTGTAGGCTTGGGGGAGAGGGACCTGGCAACCCATTCCCAAAAATGAATCCACCATTGAAAATCCTATGAATAGCAGGGAAGCACTGACAATAGTGTTTTGTCTGTTGTTCACTGGGCCACTATGAGTTGGACACTGACTCCACGGAACCTAATAATGACATCATGCTAGGCACAGGTCTGGGTGCTGGGGAGACACAGCGAAGCCTGCCATCTCCATCTCCTGAGGAACTAATGAGTTAGTAGGATGAGACAGAAACACATAAAATACCAGGTCGTGGAAAAGGCTAAGGAGGTCAGAAGAGAAGGGTGCAGCACGAGGGCAGGATGGGGAGGCCCTAACCCATACCAGGGGAGCGACCCGGCCAGCGGTTCTTGCCAACCCCTTCCCGCGAAAGGCCTTTCATTTGTACCATTCCAAATAGAGTTTAAAGTTTATTTTTCAGTCCCACTCCTCAATCAATGAAGCTTTCTCTACTTGGCACCAACAGAGCATTTGTGGTGACTGCAGTGACCAGCAAACTGGTCCACTTCCCTGTGTGCCCCTGCCAGCCACACCTTTCCTGTGAGAGGGGACCCGAAAGCTTCCACCCTCTGTTTAACCCTCCCTCAGCCCCATTTGCCCTTCTCTATATCATAGACGAGTGAGGTGGTCCTGGGCCCCCAGGTTCACAGAGCTGTTTCCCCAGCTGACTCCAGATTGGCCAGTGAGAAAGAAAGGGGGAGCCTCGGGCAATGACCAGGATCAAGGGTGCTTGGTGGGATGGGGCAGGAGAGCCAGGCTTCCTCCACCTTCCCCAGGACTCGTCTCCGCTGTGGCAAGGCCCTTGTGGTTGCCCATCAGAAACAGCAAGAGAAAGAACACAAGTAACAGGGCCCTGCTGGATGGGCGGACCCTCTGTGGGTTCCACTTTTTCAAGAACTGCTGCCAGATCACAATACCCAATTTCAAATTATACTACGAAACCACGGGAACAAAACTGCATGGTACTGGCACAGAAACAGACCTGCAGACCACTGGACTAGAATAGAGGACCCAGAAATAAACCCATGTAGCTACAACCACTTGATGTTCGACAAACGCGCCAAAACCGTATGTTGGAGGAAAGATAGCCCCTTTCACAGGTGGTGCTGGGAGGACTGAATGCCCTCATGTAGAAGCCTGAGCTAGATCCCTCTCTCTCACCTTGTACGAAAATCAGTGTAAAATGGGTCAAAGACTTCAATGTGAGATCTGAAATGGAAACTTCAAGAGCAAAACATAAGGGAAACACTTCAAGACACAGGCACAGGCAAGGACTTTCTGAATAGGACCCCAAAAGTGCAAAAAAACTATAGCAAGAACTGACAAATGAGATTGCATTAAATGAAAAAGCTTTTGCACAGCAAAGGACCCAATGATCAGAATGAACACACCCTGCAGAAAGGGAGAAAGTCTTTTCCAGCTATACATCAGACAGGGAACTAGTATTTGAAATATAGAAAGAGCGCAAAAAATTAAACACCAAAAAACCCCTGTATCCAATCAAACCATGGGCAAACAAACTGAACAGGGACTTCTCAAAAGAAGAACTACAAATGGCTAGCAGTCATATGAAAAAATATTCAACATCCTTCGCCATCAGGGAAATGCAAATCAAAACTACACTGAGATACCGTCTCACCCCAGTCAGAATGGCAACCAACAAAACAAACAACAAATGCTGGTGAGGATGTGGGGAGAAAGGATCCTTGTACACTGCTAGTGGGAACACAGGTTGGTGCAGCCACTATGGAAATCAGTATGGAGGTTCCTCAAAAACTAAAAATAGAACTGCCACATGACCCCACTCCTGGGTATCTATCCAAAGGAATCTAAGTCATCACATCACGGAAATTCCTGCTCATCCATGTTGACTGCAGCACTATTCACGACAGCCAAGATGTGGAAACAACCTAGGTGTCCACCAACAGACAAATGGAAAAGGAAAATGTGATATATACACACCATGGAGTTTTATTCAGCCATAAAGAAGGGCCAAATTTACGGCACTTGCTGGAAAACGGACAGAGCTAGAGATCATTCATTTAGCAAAATGAGCCAGACTCAGAGAGACAGAGCGCACATTTCCTCTCATCTGTGGGTGTTGGATTTCACCATATATCCAGTATTAAAATAATGTAGATCATGAAAGTAGAAGGGGCTGATGTAGGAGGAGAAAGGAGACTAAAGAGAAAGGGAAAGTGGCAAAAAGAAAGGGTAAGGCAGGAAGGGAAAGGAAATTAAGAAAAAAGAAGAAGTGCTGTCAGGAGGGAGGTGAGAAAGCCTTAAGGACACAGAGGAGGGTGACAATATGATGGTCAGGGAGCAAGAACTCCAGCCCCCAACATCAGCACTCTTTCTGTACACGCCTGCCACAATCCTGATCTTGAGCACCACCAAACTGTTCTGACCTTGAGCCTCAGAACTGCGACTCTGGCTGAGAGTTCCAACCAGGAACATCAGTATCCTGACCTTGGCCACTGCTGTTTCCATCGTGAGTAATGACGCTCTGGCCACACTCCCTGGGTCCGATTACGGCTCTGAGGGTTCTAATGGAGGATGGCGGTCTCCTGACATGGAACCCTGGAGCTGTGACCTTGAATGGCAGCATTCCAAAGCTGAGCACACAGCAGTGATCTTGCCAGGGTTCCACTGGGTTCCGATCCTGAACGTCAGAATCCCAGGCACCCTAATCTCTACAGAGAATCTATGACCGCCCAGGCTTCCCAGCCTGAAATAGAGCTGACGTCACTCCACACGGATGTACCACTGAATCCTCCATGGGAAACTCTTCCACAGGCCCCCGGCCCCTGGCGTCAGGGGCTCAGATGCTGACGGTAATAGCGATGATGATGGAGAAAACAGCACGATTAACCCCGGCTTACATGTGTCCTATGTCAGCCATGTTGCTCCCAGGCTTCATCTCATTTAACCCCCTGGACCACCCAGAGAGTTGATTATCCCCATTCTACAGGTGAGGAGTGTGAGCTCGGACCCAGTCCAGTGGATGCCTCAACATCTGGTGCTGGTTCTGGCCATGGCAGCAGCCTTTTCTTCCTGCTCTGGTTGGAGGCAGGGAGGAAGGTTGTAGAGTCATCAGCTAATAAGTTCAGGATTTTCCTGGAGTCTCCCTGACATGCCTGCAGCCATAGCCCTGTGGCATCCGATCCCGTCAGATCTCGGAAGCTAAGCAGGGTCGGGCCTGCTTAGTCCTTAGATGGGAGACCACCTGGGAACACCAGGTGCTGTAGGCTTGGGAGAAGGACCTGGCAACCCACCCCCAAAAATCAGTCCACCATTGAAAACCCTATAAACAGCAGAGAAGCACTAACAATAATAGTGTTTTGCCTGTTGTACACAGGGTCGCTATGAGTCAGATACTGACTCAACAACTCCCCTGACATCCACCAGACACGAGTTGCCTTGGCTTTTGGAGCCAGGTCCCACCTCCACGGGACAGTCATTCATTCTACAAATTCCTGCCACCTGGCCTGTGCCTGATGACCAGAAGAAGAGGGGAGAGGCTATGATGGTTCACTGCCCACGCCAACAGTGGTGGTGTCACTTCTGGGCGTGCCTGAGAGCACTTGCTGGTGTGGGGAAGGTTGGTCTCTGATGAACGCAGCAGACGCTAAGGGCCTGGGTAGAACAGAAAGTGGAGGAAGGAGGAACTCGCCCCTCTGCTCCCTGCTGAGCTGGGTCTTGGGGCTCCACCGCACACACACTGGGATTCACGCCATTGGCTCCCATGGGGCTCAGGTGATAGGACACAGGCTGAATGGTACTGCCAGCTTCCCTGGGCCTTCAGACTGCAGGGCTTTTTGGCCTTCAGATATCCTAATAAATCCTCCATCTCTGCCTGCCTCCATCCATGCGGATCTGACTGCTTCTATTTCTCTGAAGACCCTCATCTGACACAGGGGACCCATTGCTGTGGTCACCAGGTGGGAGGCCTCAGAGGCAAGAGGCAGCCCTTCCCACTTCTGCCCCTAGAAGGGCCTAGGTGGCAGGGTCAAAGCTGAAATTCAAAGGTTGCCTGGGGTAGCCCCCACTCGGTCTGTCTGGCTAGCCCATGTGTTTTTAATGGTTTAAATTTGCTTTTGACATTGAGAAATTGGAAAATGTTGCAACAGGTCAGACTCTGAACCCAGCGTGGGGTGGGAGAGCAGCTGCCTCCTTGGATGGCCATGGGCTGCAGTTCGCCCCAGACCCCAACCGCTCCCTGCTGACCTCCTGGGGCTGAGGCTGGACCTGCCTCTCTGGTCCTGTCCACCGCTTTACTGCTGGCACCACCCCTGCCCACAGCCATGTGGCCTCTGAGATCCTGGACAGGGCTTGAGGAGACAGTTTCCTCTGACAGATTCCCCAGGACTTGAGAGGCCTCTGGTCATCCTGCCCAGCGTTTGAAACCTCCACACTTGGTTTTTGGTACTCAGCTGTGACCACCCGACCATTCTTATGACTTTTTGAACCAGGGCCCGTGTGTTCATCTTGTCCTCACCCCGCACGGGTAACCAGCCCTGGTGGAGAGTGAGTCGGCAAGGGGGGGGGAACGTGACCCATGCACCCCTGTCCCTGGGCCTGCTCTGCTCTGCCTGGCAAGCCCCTGCTCTGCCTGGCAAGCCCCCACTTTGGATTGGCCAGTTCTCCCAGCCAAGAGACCAGCAGGAGGGATTAGGGGCCACGACCTGGAGGGGGAGGGGCGGAGGGGATTTTCCCTGGGCAGCCTTTGCAGAGAGCTTTGTGGGGCTGGAGAAGCTCCCTGTGCCCATCAGAGATAGGGGCGTGTGGTGGAGCTGGGGGAGCTGGCGGGGTGCCACCAGCCCCTGCCTTCCTTGATGTGGTGACTGCAGGAGAGGCCAGGCGGCCGCGGACATCACAGTGGCTGGGCTAGGGTGTGTTTTGGGGGCGAGTCTCTCAAGGAAGGAAGAACGTGGAAAGGGAAAGAGTTCAATGCCAATGCAGCATCCATGCTCAGCCCAGCACACCGTGGCGCTCCAGCAGGGCACAGCACACCTGTCCCCTCAGTGCCCTACTTCCTAAAGTCACCATACCCACTTTCCAACTGAGAAAACTGAGCTCCAGAGGGACAAATGTCTGCCTGGTTTCATACCTGGGGTGTGGCAGCCTGAGGATTACAAGCCCAGACCTCTGGAGTCCCAAACAGATCCCCTTCCACTCACAGGACAGGAGGGAAAGCTTGGGGAGGGAGTGGAGGGGAGGGCAGGACACCCGCCCAGTGGGCCTCAACTCATAATAAGCCAGAGACATTTTATCATGGGAAGGCCTCAACACAACCACGTCTAAACTGGTCATTCAAGGTCAGGGACAGCCTCTCTGAAGAGCTGATATGTGAGCCAAGATCTGAAGGATGAGAAGGGATGGGCTGTCACTGCAAGATAAGAGCCAGAGGCCCAGAGAGGTTAAGTGATCTGCACAAGTTCACACAGCTATCTTGCATTCTCCCTCCTCCCACAGACACTGAGGCCTTCCTCTACACAATGCCCTGAGGTCCCCTCCGAACACAGGTCAGCGACCTATCCTGTCCAGAGCCAGGTAACACGTGTATTTTAGACTTTGTGGCATATATCCGAAAGCAGCTGTGTATAACAGGTAAATGAATGGACTTGGCTGTGTTCCTGTAAAACTCCACCTACAAACCAGGCAGCCTCCCCACCTTGCTTTGGAACACAGAAACTAGCAAGATAGAGCCTTGGACCGTGAGAACATCCTGTTTACTTGGGGAGATGAAACAAGTTGAGAAGAAAATAGCACAGGGAGGCAGCGTGCACCATGGAGCCAGGGCAGCACAGGGAGAAGCTGCAGAAGAAAGCTTGCCTCTGCAGCCTGCAGGGAGAGAGGTAGAGTTCAGGCTCGAGGGGAAGATCACCAGCCCTGAGAAGCCCTCCCCCTCTAGGCCCTGTATTCTCTATCCAACCCCTGGTCTCCATCGCGTGGCACACACTGCACTCTGTGTGATTATTCTCCCGTGTATTGTTTTATTTAAGGCCCATCTCCCTCCTGGAAGTTACAAATTCCATGATGGCTGTGGTTGGCTTTCACAGGCTTACGTCTGTTTTCCCCTCTCTTGATCACCATGTGTCCGTTTTTCTCTGAGAGTGACCTCTTTCCCACCCAGAGTGCATCCCAACTCCAGCCATTGACATGTGATCCAAACACAGCTATGTGATTGGCTCAGGGATGGACCAATGAAAACTAGCTCTGACTGGGGCTTTGCTCAGTTGGCAGAAGTGTTGCTCTGTACCTCTCTGAGGACCTGGGTTTGATCCCCAGCATCACAAAAATGGGAGAAGGACATGGCAATCCACTCCTGAGGCAATTCCGAAACAATCAGCCATTGAAAACCCTATGAGAGTCACTATGACTCAGACCAACTGACTCAATGGCACCTAATGATGATGATCATGTCAATGAAATCATGGATTTACCTATATATAAGGGATAGTTACTATTTATTAGGGCTGAGGTTTAGCTCAGTTGGTAGATTAAAGCTCTGAGGTCTCTGAGGCCCTGGGTTCAATCCCCAGCACCACAAAAAACAGAGAAGGACCTGGCAATCCACTCCCAAAGCAATTCCAAAACAATCAGCCATTGAAAACCCTATGAGGGTCTCTATGAGTCCTATACAACTTGAAGGCATCTAACAACAACAACAACATGGAGAAAGAGACTGGCTTTTTCCCAGGATGGAAGCTTGGAGTTGCTGGAGGTCGTCTTTCCAGCTGGGTTGGTACAACCTGAGAAGCAGCCAACAAGAGAAGAATAGAGCTTAGAGATTTGAGAAGCCCAAGGCCCGATGGCCTGCAGCTGCACCACCTTGGTGTCTGATCCCATCAGATCTTGGAAACTAAGCCCGGTTGGGCCTGATTAGTGCTTGGATGGGAGACCCCCTGGGAACACAAAGTGCTATAGGCTTGTGAGACAGACCTGGCAACCCACTCCCAAAAAACAATCCGCCATTGAAAGCCCTATGAACAGCAGAGAAGCACTGACAATTGTGTTTCATCTGTTGTACGTAGGGTTGCTAAGAGTCAGACGTGACTCAATAGTACCTAACAACAAACAACAAAGTCCTGATAACATCGTTCAGCCCCTAGATCCAACGCTGCCTGAAGCCTTACTAACTCAGGACTTTTTAGTTACATTTTTACTTAAATCCAGTTGAGCTACATTTCTATCACCTGCAACCAGAAGAGTTCTAACTAATCGTAACATGCACTAAATGATTATCACACAAACACATGGCATTGAGATAGTTTCTCAGAGCATGAACGCACACCCACATAAGATTAGACGGGGCAAGGGAAGCCTACCCGGAAGCCAATTTGGGAGCTGAAAGGACTGTCCCAAGGAGAGGAGAGAGGACTGAATCAAATCACAGTCGTCATTTCACAGAACCGTGAGGATGGATGAACACATCCACAGCCAACACAGGGGAGAGGAAATAGACCCCCCAGAGCTGGCTGCGTTTGGATCACACGTCAGGGGAGAGGAAAGGCAGGCTGTTTCATCATCTCACCTCTGCCTTTGACTCTGCCTCTCATGTGACCCCACAAGGCAATCGATGGCTGCCTCTACATACAGTGGAGCCAACAAAGACTCTGACAGACAGAGCCAGCCAAGGTCACAGGCCCCAAGGACCGAAAAGGCCTTGCAAAGTCTCAGGGAGGGGCCTCAGGTAGCAGTTAGTGAAATGTGACAGTCCGTTTTTAGAAGCTGTTTGGTTCTAGGTCCATTACCTGGCGGAAGTTAAGCGGTGGTGTAAAATGAACAAATGTAATATCATCCTCTCAAAGATAGTGTCTGCCTGCCGGGCCACAGTGAGCAGTGACAGCAGAGACCAGGGGCCCTGCAGAGCAAAAGGGAAGCTGTGAGGTGTGGGGAACACCTCAGGTGTCTAATTTATTTTTGTCTCTTCTTTGGGCATGAGGGCAAAACACCACTATTCCCTGTTGAGGAAGTGCGGGGACAGGGAACTGGCGGGTACTCACAAGGAAGAAGCAGGGCATGCCGAGGAGCCCCTCGCCTTGTAAGGGAGGTCTCTCAGATCAACACCACGAGATTACACGTTTGCTCTTTTATTCACTCAGCAAATGTTTGCTAACATTTAACAGCAGCAATAATAATAGGTAACACACACGGATACTTGCTGAGTGCTTCACAGAGATTTGGCACAATGACCCTGTTTTCTGTGAGGTTCTCCAAATTATGGGTCAGGAAACTAAGCCCAGAGAAATTAAGTCATTCCCCAAAAGGCACACAGCTTAGAAGTGGCGGGGCCAGGATTTGAACCCAGACAGTTGTGCTGCAGAGCCTACGCTCTTCGTCCCTCTGTGGGCCAGGCTTGCCATCCACAGATCAACCCCCAAGCTAATCTTCCCCATGTTTTGTTCCAGAAAGGTATGAACATCAGGTTTCTGAGCCCAGAGGACATGGTAGAGAGGGTAGGCATTGAGGGTAAGAGAGAGGCTCCAGGCAGAGAAGAGGAAGAGAGGGTACGAGGCAGAGGAAACTGCCTGGGTGAAACTGGGGCACGGGACTGGGGAAGGATGGAGAATTGAGAGATGCAGGCTGATGGGTGTGTGGTAGCAGAGGGAACGGGGAAGAGGGGTTTGGGCAGGCTGGCTGGGGAGGGAAGCCAAGCTAAGGAGTCTAGACTGTCCTAGGGCAGTGGGCGCCATGGAAGAGTTCTGGAAGGGGATGGTTCCCATGAGCAGAGTATAACTGAGAAAGATGGCTCTGGCTACACTCAGAGGATGGTCTGGATGGGGAAGGCTGGAGGCCAGGAGGGCAGTGTGCAGGCTTGGGGGCAAAGGTCATGACCCACAAGGTCACTTCTCTGATCTGACCTGCCCCCACTCTCCTGCTGCCTCCCTGCTCCCACCACACTGGTCACCTAGCTGTTGAGTGTCCGGGGCACATGCCTGCCCCAGGGCCTTTGCACTTGGGGCTGCTCTCTGCACCCAGAGCACTTTTGCTCCAAATGTCCACATGTCCCTCCCTTTCTGCAGGCCTCTGTGAAACTGGTGCCTTCCCGCTGAGGACTTTCCTGGTCACCTTGGCTACCCACTGCCTAAGCATCCAGCACAATGCCTGGAATATACTAACATGCACTAAATGATACGCAGCCCTTTCTCCATATCAATAACCAAATATCACAGGCTGAGCTGATCTTGTCATTCCATCCAGGAATACTTCCCTATGTGTCTCGGAAAGCTACAGACTTAAGAAACATAATCACGATCGCATTGTCACAGCTAAGATGTGGCATTAATTCCTCCGTGCCATCAGCTATCCGGAGAGCTTCATCTTTCCCAGTCTTCCGATCTCAGGATTTCCTCTTCATGCTTGCATTGCCCTGGTCACAGTCTGGTATTTGTCTGGTTTTGAACCTTCCTGCTCCCCCCGCCACTGGAAGCCATGGCCACAAGGGCTGCTATCTTTGTGTTATTCTCTGCTGTGCCCTTGGCTTGAGAGCACAGTGCTCAGTATGCAGTAGGTGCTCAATAAATTTCACTGAGTAAATGAACGCTACAGGTCCTCGTAATAACAGCGTGTGATTGGCCTTGTGGGGCTGCCTGTTTACTACTGTTTGTTATCATAATCACCTCATCCAGTCTGCATGAGTTAGAGGCTGCAGTTAGCTCCATTGTACAGAGGAGGAAACTGAGGCCCGTGACTCCAGGCTAAAACCAGCCAGCACCAGCTGAACCTCTGTGGCCACTGGGTTCCCAGGAGCCACCTCCCATCTCATAAACACCCGGATGCAGCCACTGCTCATTGGCTGCCAGGCCATGCCCTCTGCCTCGAGGGTCCTGCCTGCTGGGCGGTCACCATCCTGTGGGCAGCTGCTCAGCCTCCACCTTGCTAGTGCCTCTCCCTATGCAATGTCCAGCATGTGGAGGTCGGGGTGCTGTGACTAGGACACACGAGATGGCCCTGCACTACAGAGAACGTCCTTCCCCAAACAGCGGCAGTGGCCAAGGTGATAAGCCGGGCTCCGCGGAGGCCTCAGTCACGCTCCCTATGCCAAGCGCAGCAACAGCATGTTGGTCTTCACGGGGAGAGTTGACAGAGCGCAAATGAGTCCCTTTTTCCATCACTGGCAGGAACTCCCAGTTACCTCTAAGATAACACCATTCATCCATCCATCCATTCACTCCTTCAGCACATAGATCTCCAGGGCCAAATCTACAAAGGTCACTGTGGTAGGCACTGAAGGTGCAGTGGCAATAAACCAGGCAAAACCTTGCCCTTTCAAGCTTCTATCCAAGGGAGGCGTGAGAAAGGAATCACACAGGTAATGACGTGCTGTTCGGGTGGGGAGAAGCCCATAGGCAAGGGGAGTGGACAGTGTTGGGGTGCCCTTTGATAGGGAGCAGTCCCCTGACCACAGCCTTCCTGAGAAAGTGGCATTCGAGCTGAGACCTGAACAAAGTAAGGAGTGAGTCTTGCAGCTGTCTGCAAGGACTGTACCAGGAGTCTTGCAGGACTGTACCAGACAGGACCAGCCAGTGCAAAGGCCCTGAGGTAGGAGGGTGCCTGGTGTGTCTGTGTGGGAGGAGTGGAGTGGAGGGGAGACGGGTGGGGGAGGAGGCTCAGGATGTTGTTGGGTAAGGGGTGAGGTCAGATCATGCATGGGCCCTGTCTGCGCAGGTGAGGATTTGGGCTTTTTCTCCAAGGGAAAGGGGAGCCATGGAAGTTTTCCCACAGGGGAGTGAGTTGCAGGGTGTGGAGAAAAGACTGTGGGCTGAAGAGGGGGAGCAGCAGGTGGGTGGGGCTCTGCAGTGTTCCAGGCATGACAGAGGGGTGGAGACAGTAGCAGGGGCCCAGCTCCAGACACAGCCCCAGACACAGCCCCCACTCCTGGGCAGTTCCCTCCCTTGCATTCCAGTGAGCTTCCACCTGCAGAAAATGAGCAGCCAGCGCGCCAGGTGCGCTGCAAGTGTCGATGATCTCTCCACCAATGACAGCGGTGCTGCCCCTGCCCGCCAATACCTTCACCGCCAGAGCCTCTTGGACACCCTGCCGCCAGGCCTATGCCTCAGAACCACCGGAAGCAACAGGAGGAGGAGGGGATACAGGACATCCTCGTCTAAGACGTAAACTGGCCCCTCACCTTCGCCACAACAAAAGGCCAAACCTAAGACTCCAAATACAAAACTCTTAGAAGCAGCCAGGTGCAGTGGCACCCGCCTGTCATCCCAGTGACTTGGGAGGCATAGGTAGGAGGATCGCAAGTTCGAGGCCAGAGGCAGCCTGTGTAATTTAAGGAGACCCTGGCTCAAAATAAAAGAAAAAATGGGCAGTGAGGGTATAGCCCCATGGCAGAGCACTTGCAAAGTGTCTGCAAGGCCCTGGGTTCAACCCCCTACTATTGAAAAAAAGAAAAAAAAAAAAAAAAGAAATGAGAAGAAAGAAAAGAGAAAGAAGAAAGGAAAAAAGAAAAAGGAAAAGAAAAGGGGAGAAGTTTCACAATGTTGGATTTAGCCATAATTTTTTGGAGAAAACACCAAAATCACAGGCAATAAAGAAAAAAATAGACAAACTGGACTTCCTCACAATTAAAACCTGCCCAACAGCAGCTGCATCAAACACCTCCATCAACAGAGCAAGGTGGATGGAGGAAGGTACCAGCAAATCATATGTCTGATAAAGGGTTAATAGCCAGACTACATAAAAAGCTTTCACAACTAGAAAGCAAAACCCATATGACTCAGTTTTTAAATTGAGCAAGGACTCAAGTGGACATTTCTCCAAAGAAGATACACAAATAGCCAAGAAGCACCCTGTGACTCAGCACGAGGGAGGTGAGCATCCAAACCACGACAAGCCACCTCCCATCCATCACGACGGCGACTATAAAAACAAACAGCGCGTGCTTGGAATCCCAGCACTGTGAGAGCTGAGGCAGGAGAATTCTGCGTCTGAGGCCAGCCTAGGACACGGAGCCTGGGCTACCCCATCTTCAAAGAAAACACAAAAAACAATAACAAAAATCCCCCACAGAAAATAGCAAGTGGTGTCAACAAGAACATGGAGAAACTGGAACACTTGTGTGCTGTCAGTGGGGAGGTAAAATGGCGCAGCGGCTGCAGAAAGCAGTATGATGGATCCTTAAAAAAATTACGAAGAGAATTACCATATATGACTTCAGAGTATAAACTGGAAAGAATCAACGGCATGGATTCAAAGAGATATTTGTACCTTCCTGTTCACGGTAGCCATTATTCACAATCACCAAAAGGGAAAGCAAACAAATGCCTGTCTGTGGGTAAAGTAAACAACAAAATGTGTTAGGTATATCCATCCAATGGAATATTATTTGGTCTGAAAAAGGAAAGAAATTTTGACATGTGCTACAGGGTAGATGGACCTTGAGGACATTATGCTAAGTGAAATCCATCAGTCCCAAAAGGACAGATAATAGTGATTCTACTTCTATGACGTTCCTGCTAGAGCCAAGTTCATAGAGACAGAAAATAGAAGGGAAGTTCCCAGGGCTGGGGCGTGGGGATGGAGAGTTTGTGTAATGGGTGCATAGTTCCAATTTCGCAAGATAGAAAGTTCTGGAGGTGGAAGGTGGTGGCGGTTGCACCACGATGTGGATGTTTTTAATACTACTGCACGGGACACTCCGAATGGTTGAGATGGTACATTTCAAGTTATGGATTTTGCTACAAGTTTTAAAAATCACCTAGAGGTGTGTTGTAATCACCGGCCTCAACCTAGGTGTCTTCAAAGCTCAGGTGACCTTGGCGAGCATCCAGGGGGAGAGGCACAGTTCCATGAGCTGCACCACATCTGCTGTTCCTACTTCCCACTCTCAGGGAGCCGAGGTGCACCAGGGTGCAGACAGCCAGGGAAGGCAGAGGTGGGATTTGAACCCAGGCTGCGCCCCGGACTGTAGGAGCATGTCTCACGTGACAACATAGCCTTATTTGTTACTTATGTCGCTGGTGGAAAAATGGACAAATTGGTACCCTGGATTTTAACATGTGAATTCTAGCTCCGGTACTGATCCGGGGTGTTCTTCCTGTTCTTGGCTCTACCTGGTCACGCCTGCTGCTCCCAGAGGCACCCAGAGCAAGACTATCCCACCTCAGGGAGAAGGCAGGACCTTGCCTCTGTAGATGAGATTATCTATTAACATAATAGTTAATGCTCAACTGGTATCTCCAATACTTCCACCCAGAGGCCTTTGAGGACAAGGTCATTCTGGACTGGCGGCCAAATATGCTCCCAAGTCAAGTGGGAGACACTGGCCACAGCTCTCAGCTCTCAGCCCTTCCCAACATGAAAAAGGAGCTCGAGTCTCACTTCCTGAAGGCCAGTCACACGGCCCAGAGGTCAAAGTCAGGAGCTCAGCAGTCAGGGAGTCTTAGGTGGGCTCTGTCCCAGCCTCTCGTTTACTGGGTGACCTGGGGTCAGTCACTTCATCTCTGTGAGCCTCAGTTTCCACAGCTGTAAGAGGGGGACCATGATCCTTCCCTAACAGGGTGTCATCTGCAGCCACACCACTGTGGTGACTGATTCTGTTAGATCTCGGAAGTTAAAGGGTTGGACCTGGTTAATACTTGGATGGGAGACCACCTGGGACCACCAGGTGCTGCAGGCTTGGGAGACCTGGAAGCCTACTCCCAAAAAACCATCAGCTATTGAAAACCCTATGAATAGCAGAGAGGCACTGACATAGTGCCAGGCATGGCACTGTGTCGGGGAGTGTTTCATCTATTGTACGTAGGGTCGCTGAGTCGGACCCAACTTGATGGTGCCTAACAACAGCCACAACAGCAGGGTGATGATGGGGCATTTAATGCCTTTGCACTGTGCCAGGCGCCCTGTAAGTGCTCAGAGTGTGACTGTCACACTGTCATGGTTGTCATTTTTGTTTTATACTGAAGGTGGGGAGCAGGCAGACTGTGCCCAGCTGACCCGAGTTCTGCTGCTGAGGTATGCTGGGTGGGGCTGCTGCAATATGTAATGGAATGCAGAATACACCCAGAACATGCGGATGAGTGAGACCCCACAACTGGATCCTAGCACAGGGCTCAAGCCCCTGGGAGCAGCAAGGCAAGCAGGAACCCAGAGAAAACCGTGGTGGAAGAAGCAAAGGGGAGAGGTCAACCAGGGTGCGTCATCAGGCCAGCCAGGCCTGGGGCAGCTCAGCTCCACACTGCTGAGGACCTAGAGCCAGCATGGATCATGCCAGGCCTGCAACATGCCAGACCACAGCAGGTAAGCCAAAGTGTCTATGCCTCTCCCATCAGCCAGCAGCTGAGGGTGGCTCCTGATTGGGTGCTGGCTCCCCATCTTTTCTGGACTCTAGTGACCAGACGGGGGCTGGGGTTTAGCTCAGTTGGTAAAGTGCTGCTCTATGCTCTCTGTGGCCCTGGGTTCGATCCCTAGCACTGCAAAAAAGGGAGAAGGACCTGGCAGCCCACTCCTGAAATAATCTGGAAACAATCAGCCATTGAAAGCCCTATGAATAGCAGAGAAGCACTGACAGTGCCAGGAATGGCACAGTACTGGGAAGTATCTTGCTCTGAGTTGGACCTGACTTGACAGCACCTAACAGTAACAGTAGCCAGAAAAAGCCCGTAGGCTTATATTGAGAAAGCGGCCTTTTATCATAATAATTTTTTGAAAAGGAGCTTATTTATCTTGTAGGATTGTCGGGGGAGTAAATGCCAACTAAAAACAAACAAACCTAACAGCTTTTGAGGGCGTTCTATGTGCCAGACCCTATTCTAAGGACTTTGCATGTGTTAGCACAGTTGATTCTGGTGGCGAGTCATTGAAGCAGGCCGTGCCATTGGCCTGACAGGGTTGTCGCCTGAAGGAACCAGGGCACAGGGAGCTGCAATAGTTTGCCTCAAATCACGTGGTTCATGAGTAGAGGATCCAAGTGGAGCCTGGGTGGTCCAGCTCTAAAATCACAGCTCTCATCCACAACACTATCAGGGATGGGAAGTACACGGAGTGCCGGGCATGGAGTCGGTGCCTAATGCATGCTTGGTCTCTTCCAGTTAATTAAGCTTTGGCCCAACTGCTCACTTGGCCAGCACTCTCCCTTCCTAAGCATTTTCACATTCTCCAGCCCATCAGAGCTTTTGAAAGCCCTGAGTGACCAGCTGCCAATGTATGACCCTGCTCTAGCAGCCATGGTGAACAGAGAGATCCCACAGACTCAATGGGGTGATGGGGGGGGGGCGTCACAAAGGCCTGGCAATGGCCCTGATCTTTCATGGACTCCCTGTGTGACTAGCTAAGTTACCAGAGCATCCTAGGCCACTGGGTAGACCATGGATTTATCAAGCATTGCTTCAATGCTTATCATGCTCTTACTGCTGTTGTTAGGTGCTGTTGAGTCAGATCTGACTTACAACAACCCTGTGTACAACAGAATGATACCCTCCCCAACACTGTGCCATGCCCGGCACTTTGTAAGTGCTCCTTCGCTATTCATAGGGTTTCTGGAGGCGATTGTTTCAGGAGTGGGCTGCCAGGTCCTTCTCCCATTTTTGCAATGCTGGGGATGGAATCCAGGGCCTCAGAACACTCAGAGCAGCGCTCTCCCAACTGAGCTATACTTGAGCCTTCAGACAGCCCTGAGGGGTGGCTTTATGTTGCTCTTGTTTACAGGTTTTTTTTTTTGTGGTACTGGGGGTTGAACCCAGGGCCTCACACCTGCATGCTTTGCAAGCACTGGATGACTGAGATCCGCCCCCCCACCCACCCATTTTTTTAGTTTTTGAGACAGGGTCTTGCTAAATTACGCAGACTGCCACTGGTCTCGAACTTGCGGTCCTCCTGTTTCCACCTCCTGAACCGCTGGGATTATAGGCGTGCGCCACTGCGCTCGGCTACTCTCTTGTTTACAGTTTAGGAGTCGAAGCTATGAAGTGATTTGCCCAAAGTCCATCAGTAGGAGCCGGTGGGCCTGGGATTCAAACCCAGCTCTCAGGGAATTCATGGTCAGGATTCTGAAACTCCAGCACGAATAGAAACAGGCATCTGGAATGTCCCACCTGGGGCCAGCGAGAGCCCCAGCCAGGTGACACAGAGCTCTGAGGTGTGCATTTGGAGTTGATCCTCTCACTTCTCTTGCTGAAAATACACAAATCCCTGGCCGAGACCCGGAAAGCTGAAGCCTCATCACGCTGGAGGCCTGAGATCCCAGAGGACTGCAGGGCAGTGACCCTACAGTCCACACCCTAATAGCATATGTTGGCAGCTGGGGCACAGAGTGTGGTGGCAGCCCATCTGTAAGCCCAGAAACTCGGGAGGCTGAGGCAGGAGGATCACAAGTTCAAGGCCAGAGACAGCCTGCATAACTTATCGAGACCCTGACTCAAAATAAAAAATATTAAAAAGGGGCCGGGGGTAACAGCTCAGTGGTAGCACACTTGCCTGGCATGTGCAAGGCCCTGTGTTCAACCTCCAGTACTAAAAAAAGAAAGAAGAAAGAAAGAAAGAAAGAAAGAAAGAAAGAAAGAAAGAAAGAGAAAGAAAAGAAAAAGAAAGAAAAGGAATCCTGAGGTAATACTAATAATCACTGTTGCTGCCTGCTGACTGCTCCCATGTGCCAGGTACTAGGCTGGGCTCTTTTCGCAGATTATCTCCTAGTGGCTTGTGTGGTTGTCTCTGCTCTAATTCCTGTTCTCTAGACAGGAAACAGGCTGGGATTTAGCTCAGTTGGTAGAGCGCTGAGCTGCAGTCTCTGAGGTCCTGAGTTCAATTCCCAGCACTGCAAAAATGGGAGAAGGGCCTGGCAATCCACTCCCAAGGCAATCCCGAAACAGTCAGCCATTGAAAACCCTATGAGGGTCACTATGAGTCAGATACCAACTCGACGGCACCTAACAACAACAACAACAGACAGGAAACAAATGCAGAGGAGGAAGGAATTTGCCAAGGTCCTATTCCTGGGAAATGATGATGACAAGAAATGAACCCACATCTGCAGTCCTCCAGAGCTGAGTCTTAAGAAAATATGTGGTGGGCAAAATCCTGACCATTGTCCCTAACTAAATGCCACTCCCAGTTTTTGATATAACAACAACAATAATAATAATTTACACTTACAATTTGCAAATTGCACTCCCTTATGAAATCTCATTGAATTATCAAAATATCCCAGCAAGTGGCCATGGCTATTATCCCCAGTCGGCAGAGGAACTCACAGAAGCTCAGAGAGAATAAGTGATCTGCCCAAGTTTCTAGGATTCAGAAACAGACTTGGAGACCAGATGAACTTGGTCCCAAACCTTGACTCTGCCATTTTCATTCCTTTGGCAAATATTTACTGATCATTTTGCTGCATGAGCTCAGGCAAAGTGATGGAGCCTCCCAGAGCCTCCAGTTCCTCTTCTGCAAAGAGTCTTAATATCACTCATCAAATCCCTTCCCTCCCTCATCCGAAAATGCCAGACACTTGCTTTCCCACGTTCTCCTACAGCTGGAGCGGGAGCAGATGATGGGATCCTGGCCAATGGGATCATCAAAAAAGTCTGCTAGGATGCTCGTGGGAAAGGTTTTCCTCCAAGGGAAGATTTTAAAGAAGTGACTTATAAGAGGGAATGTCCCTCTTCATAGGTTGGACATCACTGTCTACATTCCAGGGCTGGCACTGGGCAGCCATCTTCTGATATGAAGCATCAAACTTGAGGACCAAGTCACCTGCACGGCTGGAGATGTAAGATATAGAAAGAATCTGGAATCCTAGGGACATCATTGAGATGAACTCAACCCAAACCCAGCTACCTGCGAACATCAGGATATATAAGGTGACTCATCCTTCTCCTTATTGAAGCTGAGTTTTCTGTTCTGTTACGTACAGCCTAAAGCAGCCCTGCTGGGCACAGTATTCAGTTAGGTACTTGGAGGGGATTTCAACAAGATAGCAAATATAAAGCACCACTAATCAGTGCCTGGCCCAACAAAGAGCAGCCACTCTGGAAATCAGGGAATCATCCCGAGCTTTAACCCTGAGACTGTTGCAGGGAAGGCAGGCACCCCAGGCCTGGCACATCCGCTCCCCTCCCACCCTTTGAGAAAAACCTGTGGAGTTTTCCCAGAAAGCAGAAAGCCAGCGGCAGCCCCAGCATTGCCACACGCCACTCCGATGGGACTGACCCCACCTTCCAAACCACAATCAATCACGTTGCCTTCTGCCTAATGGGTTTTGATTTCTGCTCCCCTGATGGAGAAGCCCAGGGCCTGCGCTTTGGTTTGTCTCTTGAGTTGCCAGAACGTCCCATCAATTATTAACGGAAGCAGCTCAGCCTCCCTGGTACCGTTGTCAGGAGGAAAAGGTTTGCAGCAAGTCAGCTCACCCAGCCCAGATAAAGGACTCTGCTCCTTTTCATTTACAACGACACCCACCTGCGGTGACCCAGGCACTGAGCTGAGTCTCCACAAACACCATTTCACTCAGCCCTTCATAGTGCCCTTTGCTTCCCCCTCTTTTTCTATTTTTTGCAGTACTAGGGGGTTGAACCCAGGGCCTCCCACATACTAGGCAAGTGCTCTACCCCTGAGCTGCACCCCCAATCCCTTTTTTATTTTTTATCTTGAGATAGGGTCCCCCTAAATTGCACAGGCTGCCTCTGGCCTCGAACTTGCAACCCTCCTGCCTCTGCCTCCCGAGTTGCTGAGAACACAGGCATGTGCCACTGTGCCAGGCCCCTGCTCTCCATCCTGCAGATGGGAGGCAAGGCTTGGAGAGGTGAAGATATGGCCTAAGGCCCAATGCGTGGGAGGTGGTAGAGAGGAACCTAGAACCATGGTCCATCCTTGCTCTTCAACATGGGAGGTGTGGCGTCACATGTGCACCTCACAACCACCCAGAAATGACCCTCCATTTGGCCTCCTCAGTCTGTAGCCTCTGAGGAATTCCCACGGGCCTCGCTGTGCTGACAAAGAGGGTGTGAAGGTGAAGGTGGGCTGGGCCAAGGGCAGGTGACTGAAGGAGGCCAAGGGCCCAGGGAGCTGCCTCACAGGTGGGCAATGAGGGGGAAGCAGTGACAGAGGGACAGACCCAGAGCCAGTGGCTGATCACTGACTCCATCCATTCATTCATCCCTCATTCATTCCACATGGAGGGATTTGGGGCTCCCCGGGGTCAGAGGCCCCATGATGCTTGCTGGGAACAGAGCAGTGGACAGAAGTCATGGCCCTGACGTTCTTGGGGGTGTGAAACAGAAGCACAAGGAGCTAATAGGACTTCAAATGGCGCTTGAGGGCTTTGTAGGAAAAACACAGCACAGAGTGACAGTGTAAGGGGAGGGCTTTCGCAGACAGAAGCCAAGGAAAGTCTCTGCAGAGCAGTGGCCTGGACGAAAGGGGAACGAGGAGACGGGGCTGACCATGGCACAATCTAGGGAAGAGCATTGCAGGCGGCAGGCACAGCAAGTACAAAGGCCCTGAGGTAGGATAAATCCTGGCTTCTTGGGGAACAAGGAGGCCAGTGGGGCTGGAACCGAGTGAGCCAGAGAACAGGTGAGGTGAACTCAGAGGGGTCCTGAGGGCCTGATTCTATAGGGCCTCCTCTGCCATGATGGAGTCTGGATTTTATTGAGTGTGATGGGAACCTTGGGAGGATTTTAAACAGATGAATAATGTGATCCAATTTACATTTTGAAAAGCACATTTTGGCTGCTGTGTGGGGAATGGATTGCAGGGGGTATAAGTGGAAGCACAGAGACTGGGGAGGAGGCTGTGGCACTTAGTCACTACAGAAAAAACAGGAAGTTCAAAATCACACTTGGGTTTGATTTTCCTGCTACTTCTATCTGCCTGCTCTGTGACCTTAGACAAGTTACTTTATCTGTTCGGGCCTTACTACTTGTCAGGTGTTTGCATATTTGCTTAGTGGCAGTCAGGGTTTCTATACTGAGGGCCAGTGAGCCTTTCTGCCTCCCCATTTCAGCCCTGGCTGCAGAAAGTCCTAGACAGCCCATCTGCAGGAATATGAGCAGGCAGCCCAGCCTGGGATCATGGAGAGGTCATGCAGTTCATTCACCTGTGGGTCCACCCAGGTGAGCGGATTAACCTGGGGGGTGCTGTTTATTCCCAAACAGCGCCTCTTACAAGCCGACTGCTTGTGCCTCACTGCCAGATGCCAGCCCAAACACTGCCCTTTGCCTGCTTCTTCTCAGGGAGGGCAAGCCCCTACTTCCTGCCCCTCCATCTGTGTGTTAGGGACAGGACAGGCAGGAGGGGGTGCGTGTTTGGGCTTCAATGGGATATGCAGTGAGAGAACCGGTGTCAGGCCTGGAAATAGCAAAATAAGTCTGCTGATCCTAAGCCGGATAAGGGCGAGCACTTCTGTCTCACAAGGGAGGCTTTCTGGACATGGAACCTGGGTTAGGATTATGGGCAGAAGAAGCCCATAGCCTCTGAGAAGGAGGCCTGTCCCAGAGACCTCTACATCCTCCTCAGGGGCCACAGGCAAGAGAAAAAGCATGTGGGTGTCCACCCTCCTACCGGCCACCGGTTCTGCGTTGACTCCCAGAAGCTTTTCCCTGGGCAACCAGATCTGGAGAAAGGACTCCAAAGAGTCCCCTTCAGAATGGGGACCGGTGAGCAGCCAGCTGAGCCATCAGAACCCCACAATGAGAGGCGAGGCTGGACAGGAGCCAGTCTGGTGAATAAATTATGGCTGGATGTGCCCACTTCCTCCTCCCCTTTCCCTTTTGCCAAAAATCTATTTACCTGTTCCCTTCATAGGCCCTGCCGTCAGAGAGTGAATTACATTCTCCTCATCCTTCCCAACTGGATCTTGTTGGATTTGAGCATCAACATCTCTTTTCTGGGCTCCCCTTGGGCCCTTCCTGACTTCCCCTTACAGCCCTAAAGGTACTGATGCCCAGCACACCAGCCATATGAGGACGAGCCCCTCTGCAGACGCCCCTGAATCCCAGCCTGGCTCAGAGGAGCTATGCATCAGCCCACGGTCCCCTGCCTTTCCCTGGCCCTCACCCCAAGCCTCTCCCTGCAGCCTCTACTCAGCAGCCCACCCTGTGTGATCAAACTCACTCTTACCTTTCTCCTCCTGCACTTTCACATCACCTCACTTTTCCTCTCCAACTGCAAATTTTTACATCCTCCTTCAGTAGCCCAAAGTATCTTTACAAGCTGCCCCAAACCGCTTTTGGAAAAAACTCACCAAAGAGATAGGCAGCCAGGGCGACCCTCACCCATGAGCTTTCACAGCCAACTGCATACACTGTGCCTGTCCACACAACCCCTCGGTGCCCCTTTGCCTCATTTGTCTCAGTTCTGTTCAAATACCTGACAGGTCTGTGTCCTTTGAACATGTGTACAGGCCGCTTTTATTCCCTCAAAGAGGGGTTATAAATATAGGGGTAGGTATTAAAATCCCAGGGCCACCCCCTGCAACCTGGGTCTGGGGCTTTGTGGGGAGCCAGACTCAACTCTGCTCCCATCCCAACAAGGTGCTATCTCTCGGCACTCTCTTGTGTTCAGGGCCCATGACCTGGCCATAGCTGTTTATGTTGAGTGGTTGTTGTTAGGTGCAGTGGAGTTGGATCTGACCCTCAGAGTTTTCAATGGCTGATTGTTTCAGCAGTGGATTGCCATGTCCTTCTCCCCTGTTTTTACAAATCCCTATCAATTGTTTCCTTCCACTAAGTCGGGGGTTCACAGTATTGAATTATCACAGGAAGAGTGACTGATGCCAAACGCGAAAAGTCTGGAGGTGGCAGTCCTCACCTCTGCGAACTGGGCCAGAGCCTTTGCCCCATACCCGCCCTTCATCTTTGGGCAGGAAAGCCAACGCCTGGAGCCGTGGCTCTCCATCTGTGGCCCCAGGCTGTGGCCCCAGGCCTGGCGTCCACATCCCCCAGACTCACCTTGGCAGCCACAGAGGAATTGGGCTTCTCCAGCAAGTCCCAGAGCTTCTTCCTCTTCTCCGCACAGCACGTGTTGTCGAACTCCTCGCCCTCGCGCTCGCGCAGGGTCTCAGCCTCGCGCTTCAGCTCCTCGTTCATCTGCTCCTTCTTCTGGTGGTAGCGCGCCTGGCAGCAGGACTCCAGGTAGATCTCGTCGATGCCCCAGTAGTCGAGCTCCTGGCTGAAGCTGAGCGCACACATTTCTTCCATCATGTGCAGCCGCCCGGTGCGGTAGAAGTTGAGGATGGAGGTGAAGGCGCCCGGGTGGCGGTCGAAGAAGTACTCATTGTGGTCCAGGCTGTAGTCGTCGCACACCTGCAGCAGCGCGTCGTGCGTGTTGCAGTCGCGAAGCTTGCCGAGCCGCGTGCGCGGCAGGCGGTCCAGGGTGCGCCAGAGCACCTCGTGCGCCAGGCCCCCGACGTTCAGGCGCACCCGCCGCGAGCACGCCTTGCTGCGCACGATCTCCATGGGCTCGGGCGGCAGCGAGCTGGTGGAGCGGGAGCCATGCTTCGTCATGCCCGCCGGCATCGCTGGTCCGTCCGCCCCCGCCCCCCCTGCCCCCCAGGCCGCTGTCGCTTGACGGCAAGGCCCGCCGCCGCGGGGGAGGGGGGCAGGGAGCGCTATGGGCTGCTGGGGTGCAGGGGTTGGCGCGGGTGGGCGTCACGGCCGCCTTCTCACCTCCATCCCGACCGCTGCGAGGCAGAAAGTGAAAGCAGACGCGGGTCAGCAAACCCGGAGCTGGGCACGGCCCCTCCCCTCCTCTCCGCGCGGGGTCCCCGCCGGCCTTGACCTTCCCCGAGCTTAAGCGGCTCAGGTGGGTGGGACAGCCGGGCGCTGTCCCTCCCGCCGGTGCTGAAGTCAGCCCCACCCCGGAGGCTGAGGGAGGGCCCCCCGGGGCAGGGAGAGGCCCCCAGAGGCCCCCCTGGAGCCCGGGAAGCCCCACCCCGGGCTTCTGCGGCCCAGGCGCGCCCCAGCCGCTCGGGGCGCTGTCCGCGCCTTCAAGTGCTGAAACTCCCTCCTCCGTGGGTCTCGGGGTTGAGTCCTGGACCTGGCCCCGCAGTGGGGAGGGAGGGGAGCAGCACGGAAAAACTTTCTTTCTTTCTTTTTGTGATGAGTTCTCATTCCCCCCCACCTCAAGATAATCAAAATGGGGGGGCAGGGTGATGGCAACGGCTTGCTGTTTCTAAATCTTGACAGGCTTGGGAGGGGGACTTCGGGGGCTTCTGGATGCCCACCTGTCAGAGGTCACCACGGACGGGGGTTTGTGACAGCCCCTCTGTCCTGGAGAGACCCCTCTACCCACACCTCCAGAGCACCTCCTGGGTTCGCTTCAGCCACGAAGTGAGCCTCGAGGACGAAAAGCCAGGCTCCGCGTGGGGGCTGCCCTTCCCTCCAAGCCCCCTACCCTTCCACAGGAGGGGCGCTGGGGGTTCGCCGGCCCCGTCCTCCCCTCGCTCCCTCCCCGCCCCTTCCCACCCCTCCTCCTCCCTCCACCACCTCCTCCTCCTCCTCCTCCTCCTCCTCCTCCTCCTCCTCCTCGCTCTTCCCCGGCAATGGCTTTTTATAACTCCGGGTTCTGCGCCTTTCTCCCGGCTCGGAAGGGAAGGGGTGGGGGAGGTGGGAGGCGGGAGGCGGGGAAACGAGCTGAATTTTCTGGCCTTTCAAAATGTGCCCTCCTTCCGCTGCGCACCGGTGGTTTCGGGGGGTTCCCCTGAGCCCACAGCATGGGGGGCGCTTGTCCTCGCCCCAGAATGGGGATCGCGCGTCCCCTTCGCCCCAGCTCCTGCGCCCCCAACCCCCGCCCACTCCCCGCTCGGAGGCGCGGAGCCCGGGCAGCCCCGCAGGCCGAGCCGCAGCAGCCTCCCCGCGCCGAGTCCTCCCGCGTCCCGCAGCGGGCCGCGCGCCCCACGCTTACCCCCAGGGCGGCCGCCTCGCGGGGCCAGGCGCCGCGCATCGTCCCAGCCGCCCGGGTGCCCCCGCCCGCGGGCAGCGGCGGTCCGGGGGCCAGGCTGGGCCGGGCCTACGCCGGCCGGGCAGGCGAGGTGCCGGGGCTGCAGACGCTGCGGGGCTGGGCGCTGCCTCCGAGGCCGGGGGCGCGGGCGGGCGCGGGGTGCGCGGCGCAGGAGCGCGAGCCGGCGGCGCGTCCTCCTCCTCCTCCTCCTGCTCGGCGGCGGCGGCGGCTTGGGCGCGATCAACAAGTCGGGCTGAGCTTCGGCTCCGCGCTCGCCGCGATTCTGTCCCGCACTTCGGAGCGCGCGGAGTCGGCACCGAGGCGGGACGGCGCCACCTGCGGGTCGGAAGCGCGCACGCCGCTTAACTCCTCTGTGCCCGGGCGGGCCAGCTGGCGAGGCCGGGGGCCGGCGGGGGGCGGCTGGGGCTCGGGCAGCGCGGAGCCGCTGGTCCGCCTGCCTTTCGCTCTGGAGCTGCCTCCACCGCCCGCCTGGAGAGCCCCCTTCCTTCGTCTTGTCCACGACATGCTTGAGTGCCTACTGTGTGCAAAGCACTATGACAGGCGTCTGAGATGCAGCTCTGAATCAAACACAAACATCCGGTCCTTGCCGAGCTGCCTGGAGACAGATCATAAACAAAAAGTGAGAGTCTGCAGACCGGGATGCGCGCTGTGGGGATAACGAGGCTGAGGGGAGGGCTGGGGAGCTGCGGGGAGGGTAGATGGCAGTCTCTAAAGCCCTTGCCTTCCCCAGCTTCCCTTCTGGATTCCAAAGTCGAATTCTGGGGTGGAATTCTAGGTTCTAGTAGGGGAAGCTGGGCAAAAAAACACATCAACAAATAAATATGCAAGGTGGCTGTTGGTGGTAACTGTTAGGAAACAAAGGCAGGTGAGGGCGAGAGGGCGGGGTTTATACAGCCTGGTGATTCATTCATCCGTCCTGCGAACTTGGACAGCTGGTTCTGGAGAGCTTCCTGTGTGCCCGGCTCGGTGGAGCCTTCCTGGAGCACCCGTGCACTAGGCGAGGTGGAATCGGTCAAATCATCGCCCAGATGAACTCCCTAAGGACCCTCTGAAGCCGCCACAGCTGGGCTGGGCCCTACATCTGCTCACTTACTCTTTCACCTATATATTTACTGCATGATAAGAAAGTAGGCGCTGGAGATGCAACAGCCAGCCCCTGGCTGGCAGAGAAAAGCTGAACAAGATGCCGTGGCCCCAAAGTAAGGCCACCTGCTCTCAGGCTCTTGGCTTCACTTCTAAAATTAAGGGATTAATTTCCATAGCATTGCATAGAACCATTGTCAGTGCTTCTCTGCTGTTCATAGGATTTTCAATGGTGGATTAATTTTTGGGAGTGGGTTGCCAGGTCCATCTCCCAATTTGGTCCTTAGCCAAATATACATATTTTGTGGTTGGGTGCCATTGAGTCAGGTCCGACTCATAGAGACCCTCATAGGGTTTTCAATGGCTGATTGTCTCAGGATTACTTCAGGAGTGGATTGCTGAGTCCTTCCATTTTTGCGGTGCTGGGGATAGTACCTGGGTCCTCAGAGAGTGTGGAGCAGCACTCTACCAACTGATCTAAACCTCAGCCTATACATACATATATATATATATATATATATATATAAACATGTATTACCTATGATCATTAGTTGTTGGAGAGCAGCATTAATTTTGGCCTACAACTACCTGGATCTCTGAAAACCATCCCTGAGATAACCCACCCCTCCCCCACTGATTGGCAGGACCACTTTTGCCGTAGGAAGTCCCCTCCCCCAGCTTGCCACCTGCTCCCTTGGTCTGAGTATTTGTACTTGGGCCCATGTGACCCTGTTTTGATTAGTCCAGCTTCGTGGCGCACTGAAGGAGAAATGGCAGGCCTGCTCTCTCCCCGCTCCTTTTAGGGGAAACTTAGCTGCGTATCTTTATGCCCCTCTGGAAAGTTTTTACTGTTGTTGTTGTTAGGTGCCATCGAGTCGGTACCCGACTGATAGCGACCCTACATACAACAGGTGAAACACTATTGTCAGTGCTTCTCTGCCATTCATAGGGTTTTGGAGAGATGATTGTTTCTTGGGAGTGGGCTGTCAGGTCCTTCTCCTAAGCCCACAGCACCTGCTGTTCCCAGGTGGTGTCTCATCCAAGTACTAACCAGGCCTGACCTTGCTTAGCTTCCGAGATCTGACGGGATCAGATGCCACAGCTGCAGGTTGGAAAGTTTTTATTAAGGGACATTTACTCAGTCCTTGCTCTCCTCTTACTCCTGGTCACCAGCCTGCCACCAACTCCTATCCAGGTCCCCTTTGCCCACGAAACCTCTCAGGAAACAGATGGCCCCTGGAAAGAAATCTGGGGGCAGCTCAAACGCCCAGGAAAGCCATTTTCCCACAGCAAGGATGGAGGCAGAGATTTGGATGTTTGTTTGACCGGGGGGTATGTGAGAATATCTGCAGGTGTTTCTGGCTGTCAAAACTCCGGGGGAGAGGGAAGCCATCCTCCTGGCATCCAGCGGGTAAAGGCCCAGTGCGTTGCTAAGCATCCTACAATGCACAGGACAGCCACAACCTCACCATAAAGGTTTCTCCAGCCCACCATGTCATTCAAGGCAAAGATGTTTCCCAGATTGGAAATGCTGTTTTCTTAGCCAACAGTCAGTGAGTACCTACTATGTGCCATGCAATATTCTGGGAACTGGAGATAAAACAGATAGTCCCTGCATACATAGACTTAGGTTCTGGTGGGGGATCCAGTTAATAAACAAGAAAATAAATAAATCAGAACATTCAGCCTGTGATAAATGCAGTGAAGAAAAGTAACCTGGAGGAAGTGACCGAGTAACTTCAGTGTTAGATAGGCGGTCCGGGAAGGCTTCCTGGAGGAGGTGATACATGGAAGCTGCGAATCTAGGGCAGAAGATAACCTTGTGCAGTGCTGAGGAAGCAAGTCCAGGTGGGCGAACCGCAAGGCCGAGGCCCTGAGGTGGAAATGAGCATGGTATGTTCTGGAACAGCTGGATTCCAGAACTAGGCCAGGTGGAGCCTTGTTGGATTTTACTTGGGAAGGACAGCATTGGAGTGTTTTCTGTGATGAAAAGCCACAGCAGAGCTTGGTGTAGGGAGCTCCTTGGCAGCAATGCATGTTTGAGCACGATTCCCCCATGGCTTTGTGTGTCAAGGAGTTGGGGGTAAATGGATGAGGCTGAGAAACCCATGACCAGGCTTCTGCACTGTCCAGGCCAAAGGTAACAGGGCTTGGACCGGGATAAGGGGGTGGTGATGGCCAGGAAGTCTCTGATGGGAGGTTCCACAAGCCCAAGGCTGGTGCTAGGTACTCCGTGTCCTTCAGATCCGCCCCCACCCCCCAAGGCCTGCAAAGCCTGAGTGCAGTTTCCAATAAAGAAGATCTGATCCAGCTGCATCTAGAAACGCCAACCATGGGAGCAGCGCCGTGCCATTGCCTGCCAGCACACAGTCCCGCTGCCACTTGTCCACTCCCTTACTCAACAAGGATGCAGTGCAGAATCACTTAGGGTGGGCAGTGTGGCCTGTGGCACGGAGAGGGGTTCTGGGGTCAGAATGACTGGTGCTATTACTTAAGAATGACTTTGGACAAGTAGTCTAACTTCTCTGAGCCTCAATTGTCTCACCTATAAAATGGGGTTTTAATAAGTACCTGTTTGAAGGGTTATCGTGAGAAATTTATAAAAAGCACCTCCTCATCTCCAGCTTCACCATCCGGTGGTCTGCTCCTACCTCACGCAGCAGCTCATCGGTTTGGTGCATCTCCAGGAACAGAATGTTTAACTCACAGAAAAAGGTAGGAAGAGGGGGCTATGGAAGTTGATTTAGCAGCTCAATTACGTTATTAAGGACCATGTTGCTTCCACCCTTTTGCTCTACCTTTCTCTATCTATGGGCTCTTTGTTCCCAGGGATGTTACTTTATAGTCACAAAATGACTGCTGTCATGCTGGGCATCGGTCTTCACGAAACTACCTTCAAAGGCAGGAAGAAGGTGACCAGAGTGGCCAAACACCTGTCCTATCCTGTTTCTGTCTCCCTCCTCACCTATCCCAGAGACCTCCTGGAAATAAAGGCATTACAGGAATTAAAAGGAAGTAAAGCTGGGAATGAGCTACTGAATCATCCTAACTCCTGGATCCAGCCATGTCTGAAGGTGGTGCCACTGGGTTTTCTACTCAAAGAAGCTAGTAAATACCCCCTTTTTATCTAAACCACACTGAGTCATCATTCTGTCATGTACATCCCCTAGAGAACAGTCCTCTCTCCACTGACCAGAAGTTTATCATCTTGAGAAGAAGATACATGTATAGAAAACAGGACAAAATGAAGAATACAGCTCAGAATATTCTATAAAGAAAGGACACCACCGTTCCATCGCAAGTACAGCCCTCTCGTTTAAAGACAGGAAGACTATAAGCTTGTGGAGGGGAACAGCATCCGGTGGGCGGTGAGAAGTGGGCAGCCATGTTCCAACCCTAGGTCACCTGACACTCAGTCAATAAACTCTCAAAAGGCATCTGCTCAGGCCCTCCCAGCAGACATCCCACTAACAGGTGCTGAGATTATTCTTCAAGGCTGAATGAGGTCAAGTTGGCCCAATGCAGCCGTGTTGTTCCCCGTAGATAATGCTGGGGGGAGAGCAGCCGTTTGAAGTCAGATCTTCTCCATGATCACAGCCATCAATTATTTATGATCCCACCAGGCACCCTGCTCGGGTTTCTTGGCACGCTGGATCCAGAGCAAAGCTAATTAATACCCACCCCAACACAGACAAATTCCTGGGCAGGAATAATGGCTTGCGGAGGGTGGCCAGAGGGTCACGTAAAGGCTCAGGGGACATCATTACCTTCCCAGCAGATGTCACTCAGAACACTTGCCCTCTGCTATGGCGTTGCTCAGGCAAAGCTCCAGAAGCCCGAGGGATTTTGGCCTCAGCTCGGGCTTCAGGATTGCTTTTTTTGTGACATGCAGTAAGAGCTGCCATGATCATCGTCCAGGCATGGAGAAGGATCTGCTCACGGCGCTGCAGGGAGGGCTCAGGAGGCGGGGCCTGGAAAGTACCCCATGTGCTCCCGGACATGAGGAAGCAGGGCTTCCAGCCCTTGAAAAGGTGTGGGTTCAATATGTTAAAACTGAGAGGGTATGGGTTTAGTTCGGGTTTAAAACTTTAATCCTATGTGTAGCTAGATGAATAAAATATTTTTCAATTTTTAAATAGCTAATGTATTTTTTTTAAATTGTTCAAAGCTGGACCTGAACCCAGTTTCTCAGTGGGTTCCAGTTCAGTTTCAGAAAATTTTCAAAAAATGCTTGAACTGGAATGGGTTCGGGATTCAGGTTCAAGTTTGGTTTGAAGCCTTGCTATTGACACAGGATTTAAACCCAAACCTGAGCCTAATGCAAATCCTCTGAATTTTGACATACTGAACCCAAATTCGAACTGGAACCCAAATTTTCACAGGTTTGAAGCTCTGCTAGTATTTGTTGAAATAAGAGTAGAACAGTATTAACAACAACAATACTAAGAACTGACTATTTAGGGTATACCAAGCACTGCACTAAAGGCTCGGTACATGTCTGACCCCATTTAAAATTAATTATAGCTCTTTCACCAGACTGAGGGATCTAATATAAACAAGACCCAGCAAAGTGTTGGGTAAGGCTAAGCATGGTGGCACATGCCTGTAATCCAGCAAACAAGAGAACCAGAGGCTGGAGGATCACAAGGCTGGAGGTCACAGGGCCAAGGATCTCGTATCCGAAGCCACATGGGATACACAGCAAGACCCTGGCAAAACAGAACACCCAACCAGCACCACCACCAAAAATTCTTAGATGACCCCGAGTGAGCAGCTGCCCGAGCCGGTGCCTGCTCTCATCTATGCCAGCCCCATTGCCTCTACCAGGCTGGGCCAGGAACTCCAAATGAGAGAGCAGGGTTTCTGAGCAACCCGTTCTCCCTTCTCTCTAGCCACTCTTATGCCCATCACCTCTCCAGCAGCCTCCCCATCCCCTGATCAGCCCATGTTCTCAGTCACTGAGCCCCACCTACACACTTACCCACCCGCTCTCCCACCTCTCTTTCCATTCAGTTGCACACCCTGCTCATGCCCCATCATCCAGCCCTCATCCACACACTGCCTGTTTCTGCCCCAGTCCCCGTGCGTTGGCCAGCCACCTGTCCTCCTCGCCCATGGACCTAGCTACCTCCTCACCCACCCAGCCAGCCACTCATCCACCCTCTCTCCACCCCTCCCTCTCCCACTCACCCATCCACCCCCCCATTCCTTCCCTCCACCCTCTAACATTGGTGTGGCGCCTTCAAAGTTCCATGCGATGCCCTGTGTGAAGCTCCAGCATGTCTCGTAGGCTCCCTCCCTGGGAGATGTGGGTGGCACCAGAGGGTCCCCACAGCAGGAAGCCAGCTAAACCTGCAGGTCTTCTGGTGAGCCTCTTTGTGACCAGGACTTTTGAAGCCATTGACTTCCAGGGTGTGGGGCCAAATAATGAGGCAAGGCAGGGTAGGGACAGACCAAGGCCCAAGCTTCCAGCAGAGCAATTAGAGGTAAACTAATCTCTGCTCCCCACAGAGGAGCCAGGGAAGTCCAAGAGGCCATGGAAAAGGAGCAAGTCAGCAGAAGGAGAAAAAGCCATAGAGATCAAGGGCTAATTAACCATTCTCCTAAGATACTATTTCATTTAAACTCTGCTCCTTTGCCCTTCCGGGCCAGACGTCTCTCTCATCTCCTCTCCACTGCCCTTGTCCAACCCTCCCTGCTCTCATCTGCCTCCTCTCCAATCTCCCTGCCCTCGGGGAACCCAGCCTCCGGGCACCACGAGGGCAGACCTTTAAAGACACAAGTCTGATCCTGTCACACCTGACAATAATCCTTCCTGACTTCTCAAAGCCTAAGATGAAGGATGGGCTCCCAAGACCAGGCCAGCCCGCCGAGGTGCCCCACGCTGTCCTCCCCGACACAGGGGCTCCCTGCATGGGAATCACAGGCAGAGGCAGCGCCACCCACTCAACAACGATACAGGAAAACAGAAGTCTTTATTGCAGCAATGAGGAAAAACTGTCACGCTGTCATGAAACACTGTGTTTATTAAAAACCACCACCACCTCAAAATCAATGACTTTGGCCAACATGCTTAGATTCTGGGAGCCTGATCCTTTGTGAAGATCGGGCAGGTAGGATGTCACCAGGTCTCTGGGGTGGTCCCCACTGGGAGGACCTTACCCTTCTTTTGGCCCTCTGTGGGTCACTGAGAAGAAGAAAGTCTCCGGGAGATGTGGCCAAGGGCTTCAAGCAGGTCTTAGCACTTGGGGGGCTCATTCCTTAATCGAGAACAGAGGCTCCCGGGCCCTGAACGTCACCCATGACCCCCTCCCCAGACAGTTGATCCATCCTGGTCACTTTCTCTTTGGGGTAGTGAGTGATGAGACATGTCTATGATTGGCAGCAATCAAAAAGCAAATCTAAGTTTAAGATGAGAGTCTGCTTAAAGGAGAATATTTGAGAAATTATTATGTTAAAGTACAACGAAGACATAACAACAGCAAGGAAACCCTTCCTGAGGTCAGTCTAGGAACATTCTAAGGCCTCCCACAATGTCGAAGATTCTCAAGCCAGGAAGGAAGAGCTACACAGAGGTCCAACTCCCTCCTAACTAGCCCCGGGCAAGGAATCCACCCCCTTGCCTCTCCCTCTCTTCTCTGAAGCATACTTTAAAAAGAAAAAAGGGAGAAAAGAAAAAATAATAAAGATTAAAACAAGACCCAGTCTAATCATTGTCTCTCGAGCTCTACTTTGATGCCTCAGGTCCCAGCTGGAGCTGCCTGGTGGGAAGAGGCTCTTTTCCATGAGTAGTAACTCCCTCATGATCTTGGCTTCAAGGTGCTGCCACCTTTGAAGGCAATCAGCCCTTCTCCCAGGGAAGGTGAGAGTCTCAGCAACTGGCCAGCCCCTCTTGGAAGGGGGCCTTCGGAAGGGCTTCCCCAGCGCACTAGGGCTGCAGCCTGCCCGGGGACCTTCCACAGCTATTTCTGCTGCTTTCTTCCTTCCCTCCCCACGGTGAGGAGGCAGCTGAGGGTTGCCATGGAAACCGGCTGTCCTCCCACAGGAAGCTGCCAGCTCCGATTTCCTGCAGAGATAAGAGGCAGGCTGCAGCGGGGTCACCCAGGCGTGAAGATGGGTTTCCCTGGGGATATCCAGCCTCCTGCCAATCATTGTCTGGGAATCCTGGGGGCGCCTGGATACAGAGGCCAGGGAAGCCCCCAAGGCCCAGAGCTGCTTGGAGACGAGACAGGCCTCCGAACATTCAGAAGACAGGCGCCTGTCCTGTGGCTCCAGCTAAAGCTAGAGGGACCTTGTTATGTTTGTGTCTGACAGTCTGGGCTTCATGAGCTGCACCATCAACACTTGCTCCTAGGAGAAGTGTATAGGCCAATCTCTGCCCACTTCCGAGCTGTGTGACCCCAGGCAGGTCCCTTCCCTCCCTGAGCTTGCTTTCTCATCTGTAAGGCAGGCATGACATCCTCTCTTCTCAGAGCTGCTGCGAGGAGTAGAAATCTACGCTGGTCACAAGCACGGAAAGGGCACACAATAAACAGGCCCTAATATGAACGGCCCATTCACCATCAGAGTAGAGGTTTGCAAGCGGCGCGGCTCTTTAAGCTCAGGCAAGTTTTTGTCACTGACCTGTTTGTTCAATGGCTGGTACGGCGGCCAGGCTGGGACAAATGACTGGCCTTCAGACCAATTAGCTGGTTTCTACCACTTCCTACAATTGCACTTCCAAGAGTCGGAACAGAAAACTTGAATGCCTTTGGGCCCAGAAGGTATGGAGGAGGCAGAAGCAGACCCAGCCACTGGGTAAGGTGGCGTACACCTGCCATCCCAGGGACTGGAGAGGCTGAGGCAGAAGGATTGCAAGTTTGAGGTCAGACGCAGCCTGCGTAACTTACCGAGATTCTGTCTCAAAACAAAAAAGGGGCTGGCAGTGTGGCTCAGTGGTGGAATGCTTACCTGGCAAGTGCAAGGCTCTGGGTTCAACCCCCTACTATGGGGGGAGAAGGGGGAACAAAACGAAACAAAACAAAAAACTGGCAGAGCAAGCCAAGGCCTAGGGGCCCAGGCCCATGATGCCCTCTGGAAGGTAGGCCCTGGGGGCCAGAGCCCCACACTGTCAGGAGAAGGTGGACATCAGCACAAACTCCTCTCCCACAGAGGACGTGGTAACTACTGAGCTAACTTGTAAAGCGGAGGCCAAATAAAGCCCACCTGCGGACTGCTACAGGCCACAACAGGAGCTCATGCACCTGTGCACAGGGGGCCCAAGGAGTCCGGCCGCCTCCCTCCAGGGCTTCCTGGGTTCCCCAAGGCATGGGACAGCGCAGCCCACCTGGTGCGTACCACTCTAAGACAGAGAACTCTCATCCTCGGAGGAGCCTGTGTCCAGCTCCCTGGATGCCCTGGCCTTGGAAAACCCTCCTCATGCTCTAGAATATCCCCGTGAACAGAGAGGAGGGCAGTGGCCTGAAAATGGGGCACCCACAGCAGGAGACATCCTAAGGAGTGCCTTTGGCTTTCGCTACTTTGTTTGTTTGTTTGTTTGTTTTTGCAGTACTAGCAGGGGTAAACCCATAGCTTCGTGCCTTCTTTGCAAGTGTACCACTGAGTGGCACCTTCAGGCCCCTTTTTATTTTTTATCTAGAGACAGAGTCTTCTAAGTTGTGCAGGCTGCCCCTGGCCTCGACCTGTGGTCCTCCTGGCTCTGCCTCCCATGATGCTGGGATTCCAGCCAGGCACCACCACGCCCAGCTGGCTTTAATGACTTTAGCATCAGGGCACAGAGCTAACATCAGTGGACACACTGCCAGATCCCCAGGACCCTTTCCCTAGCCAGCATCTGACGTGATCAGCTAATGCCTGGACCATACCAGTTGTTACAGGTGGGGACAGTGACCACTCAGGGAGTTGGGGACAGAGCCACAGGCCCTCCTGCCCTGCTCTGTCTGGCTTAGCTTTTGTGGGTATCACAAGGCGGGGGGAGCAAGGTGAGCCAGGAGCACAAGGAGCCTGATTCTAAACCAAAACTTCTCACCGATGATCTGGAGCTTTCGATGGCTTTTCCTTCTCCTGATGCCTTTTGTGCCCTCAGGGTCCCCTCAGTCCCCTCCCCTGGACATGGCCTTCAAGTGGAAAAGCAGGGAGGACGGAGGCTGGCATAGAAAGTCGGGAGGCTGGAACAGCTGGCTGGAGGCGAGTGTGCACATCTGTTTCCGCAGGTCACGGCCGGACGCGGTACCGGATGGGGACGTCACGCTCGGGCTGCATCAGGCCAAAGCCATACCTGCTCAGGTCAAACTCGGGGACTTCTGCGTCTGCACTGCACAGCTCCAGGTCAAACTGTGTCAGCACAAGGATCACAAACCTGCAGAGAGAAGGCGCCGAAGGCCATGAACCCCTCCAGGCTTGCCACCCCTGGGGAGGCAAGGTGGGCCTGGGGCCAGCTCTGGCACGTGGGCTGTGAGAAGTGGCGTGTCACTGAAGCATCAGTGCGTGACTTCGAGGTTCTCCCTTCTGCCTGGCAGCCAGGCAGCTTCCTGTAGAGACAGTGGAGCTGCCAAGGGAGTGAGCCGGGCCTCGAGTCTCTGCCTGAGCCTACCTCACCTGAGTGGCTCTCGACCTCAAGACTAGACAGGTGCTTGGCACGGAGGCATGGCCAGGCCACACTGACGCAGACTGCGGTTCCACGTGCCCCTCCAGCCTCACTCACCCTGCTTTCTCCAAAGTCCTATCTGGGCCAGTGCTGCGCTCACCCCTGGGTGTCTGAGATGAGAACCAGCACTGCTCCTGGAGGGACTCTCTACTGCCACCTTCTGGACAGCTGCCATGCAAAGCTGCCTTATCTACACTGTCATCAGGGCCCCCAACCACGTGGTGACAGGCTCCTACCTTAACACTTACCACTGCCTGGGTTCCAAAGGGTCAGGGTGTATCTTTTACTTCCCTGTGCCCCACCCTCGTCCCCTGCCCTGATCTGTGGGCCCAAGGCAGGGATGAGCACCCAGCAGAGACTCCTTCCTCTCACTGAAAGAGGGAAGAGGCGGGAAGATGAGGACGAGGGAAGTGAGCACTCTGGGCTTCCGGGTATTGACCCTCACCAGGATTGGTTCTCACTCCGGGGCTCTGAAAGGGAGGATGGGTCCCTCTCAGTTCTGGCTGTAGGACATGGGAGGGTGAGTTCATCTGAGATGGGAGTTTGGGACCCACACTTAGATTGGAGTCCTGATACCTCCACTTAGAAGGTGCATGACCATGGCAAATGATCTGAACCATGTAGTTTGTTTTAGATGGATAGATACAGGTGGTCATGATGACGGAGACAAAAATAACAATTTAGGAGCTGGGTGTGGTGGTGCACGCCTGTAATCCCAGTGGCTCAGGAGGCGGAGGCAGGAGGATGGGAAGTTCGAGACCAGAGGCAGTCTGCATAATTTAGCAAGACCCTGTTTCAAAAAAAGTAAAAAAAAAATGGGCTGGGGGCGCAGCTCAGTGGTCAAGCACTTGCAAAGCATGCAAGTGCAAGGCCCTGGGTTCAACCCCCAGTACTGAAAAAATAAAAATAAAAAATAAAAAATAAATAAAAACTTAGATAATTTATTGAAAAAATGGTGTGCCAGACACCATATGAAGCATTCAGTATCCATTATCTCCTGTTGTCTATCCAAAAATTTGATAAAGTTGGAGCTACAACGAGTTCTTCCATAATACTTGTTTTGACCACGTGAACTTCTTCCCACAAGACTGATGTACTAGGGGAGATTCGAGCATAATGCAGTCTGCATTTTCCAGAAACAAGAGGTGATTGCAAAGAGGGTAATTCTGGTTGTACAAAAACCCACAATACACGCACACATGCACCTAAACATTGGCCAATCCACAACCAAATGCATCAGCACTTATGTATTTCTTAACCATTTAACATGGGTGAAATCATGCTACCATTTTCTATTGGGTTCTTATCTTTTTTTGTGCATCAGAAGTGAGGTTTCTGAATGCTGGGCCCCAGCCCCCTTTTCCCATAGCCCCTGTAGTTTTTATTACATGATTTCACATGGCCAGGCGATTTTTAGGGATGTCTATGAAGTATTACTGCAGAACTGGCTGTTTTATTCCCATTTTACTGTTGAGAAAACTGAGGCCAAAAAGTTAATGTGACATGCCATTCCCTTAGCATAATGCCTATGTGTTAATGATAGGAATAATTATGATAATAAGTAACATTTTGCAAAGCCTGTGGTGAACCAGGCAGTGGTAATTAGAAAAATCCAATCCCTTTCTTCTGTCTCCCCTAGGATGTAGTTATAATCAGCACCCTCATTTCACAGTAGAGGAAATAGAGATTCAGAAGGTCTTCTATCTTGTGATTCCACAGGGGCTAGGAGTGCAACAGGACAGATGCCATAATCCCTGGTCCAATCAGGTGCGCTTGTGGGGGCTAAGATTTTTGGGGTCCAACAACAGAATTTATGAAGCCCTGAGCCTCTGCCCCCAGGAGTTAAAATAGCCAAGCAGGAACAGTGAAGCTCAACCAGTTTCTGCCACAACGGTCTGAACGTGCCTCAGCAGCTGCAGATGACTGGCTGTGGTCAGCTGGACAGGAAGTCCAGTGTTTGGAGGGAAGAACCTGCTGTCAGATCTGAATATTTAAAAATAAATCAGAAATCTGGCTGTTTACTTGACCTCTTCTGATTTTTAAAAGTAGCACATTTTTTTAAAAGCACAAATAAATAGATCTGTGGGCAGGAAACCACTTTCTGCCAGTTTGAGGTCTCTGCCCTAAAACATCCACCTGGCTGACACAGGGAGTCTCAGGAGAGAGGGGCACGTGCCAACCAGACAGAGCAGGCCCCGCCCCGCCCCACGGGTCCCACCCTGGTCCTGCCCCTACTCACTGCTTCATGCTGTTGATTGCAAAGATCCTCCCTACACATTGATTGTGCCCAGCTCCCCACGGCATGTTGTAATTCTTCAGCCGTTTCCCATCCTTGTAAAAGTCTTTCTTCTCTGATCCATCCGGGTTCAGGAATCGGTTATATTTAAAGACCTGAAAAAGGAAGAAGGTCCATGTCTGATCCCACCCCAAAAGAAGCATGCTCCAAGACAAAGTGTGAGAGGATGTTCACTGCATTCTAGTCTATCAGGGAGAAAACAGGATACAATGTACAGGTCAATGGATGTGGGCGTGCCTAAGAAATGAGGGCAAACTGTTTGTACTGATGTGAAAGGATTTCTATGGCTGGTTGTTAATGAAAACAAGCTTCAGAAGATTAAGTATCATTTGATTGTGTACAAACTCCCATCTATTCATGTGTGTGAGTGATGTATGTTGGTGAAGGCATAAAAACAATGTAAAAGACACACTAAAAAGAAATGCCCCAAACCGGGGATCTCCACGAAACTGGAAAGAGAGTGACATGGTTTTCACTTTTAAATGTGTATTTCCCTATACTTACTTTTTTATGTTGTTGTTAGGTGCCATTGAGTTGGATCTGACTCATGATGACCCTATGTACAACAGAGTGAAACACTACCCAACACTGTGCCATGCGCACAATCTTTTTATGTTTGAGCCAAAGTTGCAGCCACTGTTTCTTCTCATGCTAAGTTGTGTCACATCAGCAAAAGGAGGTCCCAGGGGCTCTACTCCATTCCCATCACTAAGGCCGACTCTACTTTGAGGAGGCAACTCTTCCCTAGTGTCTTTTGAATGCTTTCCAGCTTAGCAGGTTCATTGTCTAGCACTATATCTGACAGTGCTTCTCTGTTATTCATAGGGCTTTCAATTGCTAATCATTTCAGGAATTGGCTGCCAGGTCCTTCTCCCTAGTCTGTCTTAGTCTGGAAACTCAGCTGAAACCTGTCCACCACAGGTAGCCCAGCTGGTATCTGAAAACCTGGTGGCATAGCTTGCAGCATCACAGCAACACACGAGCCCCCACAGCACGACAAGCTGATAGACACGTGGAGTCTATTTTATGATAAGCATATACTATTTTTGTAATGTACAATAAAAAACTACAATTGCTTTTTGAAAAAGAGAAGGCTAGCTCCCATTGGTTGCACTGGACATTGGCAAGCCAAGGACTGTACCTGACTACAGGGCTTGGCAGGGAGTTAAGTGCTATGTGAAAGATGGGTGGAGGACAGATGGGGAGGGTGATGGGGGGATGAGTGGAGGGATGGATGAATAGAGAAATGGATAGATGGTCAGTGGATGAATGGATGGTGGATGGGTAAGTGGATGGATGGATGGACAGATGGATGGATAGGTAGATGGATGGATGAGCTTGCAGCCTGGGCCCTAGAGTATAATAAGCACCCAATCTTTCAGCAAGTGTGAAAGTTTGCTCCATCTCAAAGTCCAGGGAGAGGGAAGTGTTAGGCAGCTAGAAAGTCACTCAGAGCCCTCAGTGTGCCGGGTGCTGTGAAGGCCTTTTCCTATGTGGTGCCATCCGATCTCCCTGGCACTGCGAGCCAGGCGCTCTCGGGAGTTCATTTCACAGGAGAGACAACAGACCTAAGAGGCGAGACCAGCTAGACAAGGTCACACAGCCAGCAAAGAGCACAGCCAGGCTGCCTCTCAGGTCTGCCTGACCCTGAAGTCACTGATTTCTACTGCCACAGTCCTTGATATAACTAACTGCTCCCCCCATCCTCATTTACCTCGGGGTCTGTGTAGATTTCCGGATCCCTCTGGGGGCTCAAGAAAGGGAAGAGGAGGAGGCGGTCACCACGTCGCAGAGAGAATTCCCGCCCATCTGCCAAGGGCATGGACAGGTCTGCCACAACCTCGCGGGTGATGAAGGGTGCGGCCGTGAGCCTGAGACTCTCGTTCAGCGCACTGTCTGCTCGGGTGAGAGCAAGGAAGGGTTGGCCAGCTGCCCTTGTCTGCTTCGATACTACCCCCCACCCTCATTTTGTAGGGGAAAATGAAGGGGCTCAGAGAGGGTACATGTCTTGCCCACAGTCACATGGCAAGGTGCAGGAGGCCACACCACCTCTGTGGTCCCTCAGAGACCTTGGAATGTGAGGAGACCCAGGGTTGGCTCCAAGAAAAGCTGTGAGGGAAGGCGGGAGCCAGAGAGAGATCAGAAGCCTGGGGAGAGAGCAGCCCCTCAGTGTCTGCTTCTGTCTGCACGGCAAATATTCCCTTTCTGGAAAGAGCCCTTTATTTTCCTCTGGGGTCCACAACTTCCCCACTTTCTTTTTTTATTTTTATTTTATTTTTATTTTTTTGCGGTATTGGCGGTTGAACCCAGGGCCTCACACTTGCATGCTTTGCAAGTGCTGGACCACTGAGTTTCATGCCCAGGCCATTTTTTTTACTTTTTGAGAGAGGGTCTCACTAAATTACACAGACTACCTCTGGTCTCGAATTTGTGATCCTCCCGCTTCTGCCTCCCCAGCCACTGGGATTACAGGCGGGCACCATTGCACCCAGCAACTCCCCCACTTTCATGGGCTGGGCTGTTGATTCAACTTTTTGCTGGGATGGAGCTTTCAGTAGCAATCAGAGCACCCCCTGAGTGCTGTGATTGGGTCAGGATAGACATATGACCCAAAGAGCCAATGAGATGCATTCTTGGGACTTGGGCCAGGAATGCATGAGAGAGGCGGATCCTCATTGAACCAGGCAGTCAGTCTTGAGCTGCAGGAAGCCATCTTGCCAGCCTGAGACTGGTGCCAAGCCAGTCTTGGGGAGGCAGGCTGAGGGATGGAGGGAACCTGAGTCCTGATGATGTCACCTAAGCACCTCCATCCAAATGCCCCTGGACTTTTTAGCTGCCTGGCCCAGGTGAAGTCCTTTTCCACTGCAACCAGTTTAGCTGAGGTTTTCTGTTACTTGCAACCAAAATCTCCTAATGAGATCAGGAGCCTTGGGCATGGGGCACAGCGATGCCAGGTCTCAGAAGACAGAAGGCTCAGGGAGACCCCAGGCCAGAGGACACTGAAGGACCCTGGAGCTTACATGGGGGAGGACTTGGTGGGGCTGTAACAACCTAGTCTGAGGGGCTACCCTGGAGAGTTCTGCCATCTCACCAAACACAGGCATGTTGTCTAAAACCTTCTGCGGGAGAGTGGTCATCTGCAAGCCAGGAGGCTCAGCCTGACAAAGGATGCCCTTGATCTCCTCGCGGACGGCAGCCAGAGCCTCAGGATTCTTGAGAAGGAAGAGCAGGAACCAGAAGGCGGCGGGGCCCATATTCCCCTGCAATGAGAAGAAACCACTGTCATGCGGCCAAGAGGCCAGGGCTCACTGCACTAAGCCATGGTCCCCTCCCCTGCAAGCATCTGGTGTGACCCATGTCTATCTTCAGCCTCGGGCCATGGCCAAAGTCTGCTTCAAGGCCACTTCTGGCACCCCTGACCTTGAGCCAAATCCCTGGCCTGAGGTCATATGGGTGATATTCACAGCCCACCAGCAGAGCAAGTACCAGAGGCAGGAAGAAGGCACGTCATTTAGGACTTTGCTAGTGTCTGAGGATGACTGTGCTCTTGACCCCAATTTTTCACCATTCTCTGTATCTATGCCCCTTACCATGTGAACTGCAGTTCCCAGGGACAAGGCAAAGTCTTCTACCCTTGAATTTGAGTTCAGCCATGGATTTGCTTTGACCAACAGAATAAAGTGAAACGACAGACTAGCCGGTCTTTTGTTGTTGTTGTTGTTGTTGGGTTTTTTGTTTGCTTGAGACAGGGTCTTGCTACGTAGCCCAGGCTGGCCTCTAACTTGTGATCCTCCTGCCTCAGCCTCCCAAGTGCTGGGATTTCAAGCATGTACCACCATGCCCAGCTCAGAACAGGAGTTCTAAGCCTTGGCCTTAAGAGACCTTGTGTGTTTCCACTTGCCCAGAGAGTCCCTGGGTCCAAGAGAAGAATAAGAGCCACACGGGACACAGCTGAGCCACCCTGGCTGGGCTCTGTTTAGACCAGCTAACTGATACAATATCTAAACGTAGATAAGACACAAAATTTCCTCCCGTGCTTCATGTGTTACAATTCTGTCAGCCACCTGAAGAATAAATATTGTGAATATAAGGCAGAGTAGCAATAATCAAGGAGCACTCTGAAGGCTGTTCATTTTTTTTCTTAACAAAAATTATTTACAACTTCCCAATAGATAAACAATTAGAAAATCAATGAAACATCTTCTCCATGGCTTCAGCCTTGGCTGAATATTTTCATAAACATTTGGGCTTCAGCTGTTTGGCGTCTTTCAGTGTTCCAGATGTGTGGGAAATACTGGCTGACTTCAATCTGGGGGAAGGTTTGTGTCTATTCTAAATGACTATCCTGTCCAATTATAATAATGGAATATAAAATCATCATTAAATATATTTACCCAGTAATTTCATTACAGACATAATTGATATGAGCCAAGGACATATGCACAAGGATATTAATTGCAGTGCTAATGTAATAGCAAGAAATTGGAAATAACTTCCATGTCGATCGATGGTCCTTCCATGGGAACAATGACACGGGAAGTTATTCAAAGGAATAACCACAGTTATTCAAAGGAAGCGTGCTTGGCACAGACTGACACAGACGGTAGGCAAGACACCACAGAGTGAGCAAACAGTAAGAAGCAGCAAGGGGCTCAGCGCGCCACCATCAGTGGGTGTGTCTGCAGAGGAACTGTGTGAGCAAGTGTGGGCCACCTCTGGGAGACACAAGGAACAAGTCCTGAGGTCGCCTTCCAGATAAAAGCCAGGAGGACAGGACAGGAAGGGAGAATGACCGCTGGCGTGCCCACAGCTTTGAAATGGCTTGACTTTCTGTGCCGGCTGTGCTGCTTTTAATGAAAAGAGAAACGTGTTGAGTAAGTTTCATAGTGATCTGTAATGACCTGAGAAATACGACAAGATATTGAATCGAACAGAAATCTGGGTTAAAACAAGTGCATGATCTCAACCACAGGAAAACAAAACAAAACAAAACAACAACAACAACAACAAAAAACCCACCATGGAAAAGGGCTATAAGGAAATGCACCAGAGCCCCAGGAACAGTAAGAGGAGTTTTTCTGTCTTTATCTCCTGTGAATTCAGCACCTAGGAGGCACTGTGCATTAGCCAGCCTTTGGCTATAAAGGAAAAGGAAATACTCCCTGGTTACTATGGCATGCAGCTGTACCACTGCAGCGATCGATCATGTCAGGTCTCAGAAGCTAACCAGAGTCGGACCTGGTTAGTAGTTGGATGGGTGACCGCCTGGGAACATCAGGTGCTGTAGGGTTGGGAGGAGTACCCAGTAACACACTCCCAAACAAACCCTATGAATAGCAGAGAAGCACTGACGATAGCGTTTCTTCTGTTATACATAGGGTCGCTATGAATCGGATACTCGATGGCACCTAATAACAACAATAACAACACTATCCACTGACAACACACAGTACAGCCCACTGATACTTGTCAAAGAAACATCTGGGCCTGGGTCTCCACAACAGCCTGTAAAGCGGGCTGGAAGTGCCCTGGACAGAGACTAGGTGGAGGTGGGTTCAACCCAGCTCTCCACTCTCTGTGACTCTGAACAAGCTACTTCCCTCTGGGTCTCAAATAAACTGTAACAAATGTACCTCTCTGGAGGTGATAATAGTGCCCACCCCCGGGAGGTCCTCAGGAGCTGCTGAGACTTACAAGTGACCCACACATTGAGACACAGGCGTGGGTCTGGGGCGATCCTCCCCCACGAGCCCTTCCTCCAGACATGAGAGCCAGTGCTGGCCTCAGGCTCTCTCTGAGACCCCCCTGGGTCTGGCTGAGACAGCAAGGTCGCTTACTCTCCATCACTTGGATAGCCAGGAGAATGTGGGTGATGAATAATTCAGCAGTGGGTTAGCTCAGCGCCAAGGCCATCTTATCTTGCCCAGATGGCCAGACAGGGCCCCCACTCATTAATTACGCAGCAGCAGTGGGAACCACAGGCACTCAGTTATCTCTGCTTGCAGGGAAATGCTGTGGCAAGTTAGGGGGGTGACCAAGATGGCTTTCCACCCTCGGCACCAGTGTGTGTGCATGAGGATGGGGGTGCACACACGCACGTGTCAGCGCACCACCATAGGGGCCGTGCATTTCTCCCATGAGACTTTGCCTCAGTTTACTCAGGAAGACATGTCCTGTCTAACCTCGTTCCCTCCTGCAGCAGCCAAAGTCCATGACCCAGCAAGGCAGTCCTCAGCCCTACCTCTGTGGCACATGGCATAGCCGACCTCAAGGGCGCTCGCTCTGGACCTCACCTCTGCCTCCCAGACAGTCTGTGGGGATGGGGAGCCTCGCCTGCCCTGCATCCCCTCCCCAGCCCTTCCAACACTCCATTTCCCCTCAGAGAACCAGCTCACTTCACTCTGAGTCCACAGGGATTGTCCGAGGCTAACTTTCCCCTTGCAGATTGCAAGTGTGTGCATGTGATCCGGGAAGGACCACTGTGTGACCCGCTCAGAACAGACATGTGACTCAGATGGGGAGGGCATGCCAGAGCTAGGTTTTGTGCCAACTGCCACAAGCCCTCCCTGCTGGGATTGCTAAATTGCCCGGAGCTGCTGGTGGCCATCCCCACCCACATGGAACAGAGCTGGGGTAGGAGAGGTAGCTGGTGGTTTTTCTTGTCATTTTGTGATTTCAAAAAAGTTAAGAGAATAAAAAATACAAATGTAACAATGAGATGTTAATGTAAATTCATAAATTGTAATAAATGTATCTGTTTGCTTGGGATGTCCCTGATGATGGAGGCTATGGGGAGCCGGGTATAGGAAAAAAGTCTGCACTTTTCATTAAAATTTGTTGGGAACTTAAAATTGCTCTAAAGATACAGTCCACTTAAACCAAACAAACACAAACCCTAAGTACAAGGTGGTACCCTTGATTGGATCCTGGAAGAGAAACAGGCCATTAGCATAAAAATGAGGGAAATCTGAATAGTGTGGACTTTAGTTAACAGCAACAGACCAGTTTTGGAATGTACCGCAGTTGGGCACCACTTGTTGTTAGGTGCTGTTGAGTCCAGTCCGACTCATAGCGCACCACTAGGTGGAAATTATTTGGGAATCCTCTGTACTATCTTCACAATCCTTCTGCAATCTAAAGTTATTTCAAAATAAAGCTACCGAAGACAAGAAAATCCTCTTTACAGATGGTAAAACAGAAGGCCAGAAAGTAAAGTGACTTATTCAAGGTCACGCACTCTCAGCTGAGCTGTCTGCAGACCCTCCCTGACCCTGGGGCTCCGCTGGGAGTCCTGGGCTGTGGGTTGTGGGGCCATGCATGGCTTCTAAAGACATGGGCACTGAAGGCCAAGGCAGAAGTGGGACAAGAAGAGGAGAAGGAAGGGAAAAGGCGGCTGGGGGCCGAGGGGGCAGAGCCTCTTGAGAGTTAAGGACACAGCCTCCCACCACGGGTCAGCAGGGCTCAGAGATGGGAGCGGCCTGCCCCGGTGCACCTGCAGGGCGGCCCCCAAAGGTTCCTCCCCCTTCCCCAGCCCAGCCCTGCCTCTAGATCCACCTCTCCCCCTGTCTGGACCTCTTATCCCAGCCTGCTGGACGCCAGAGCTTCCCCGCCCCGCTCCACCCCGCCAGTCTTACCCAGGCTCTGGGGTTCTGGCTTCTCAGAGCTTCGTGTTTGCAAAGTGCTCAGCGGCCACTTGGCCTGGGAAGCTTGCTATCCCTCTGAAGTGATTATTCCTGACTCACTGCCATTGCTGCTGCTGGTCCTCAGCCTCTGGCTGCCTCTACCTCCCCCCCATCACCCCTGGCCTCCTCCTGCCTCCAGCCACTCCTCTTCAGCCTCCTTTGCTCCTTAACTGGGGAACCCCAGGGCTAGGGCCCCTCTTTTCTCTCCCCTCCCCCCAGGATTCCCCCTACCTAGTGACATGGAACACCATCTTTCCATAGTCAAGGCCCACAGGTCTGTCTCTGGCCCACACCCTGACCCTGAGCTCCAGACTGTCTTCTCTGGGTGGCCCCCACCACCTCAAACTTCTCACCTCCAAAGTCAAATCCCGAGTAGCTGCCTTGACCCGTTCCTCCGGCCATCTTCACTGACCATTAGGGCCCCTTTGCCCTGGCTGAGTCTGATCCCGGCTGATGCTCCCTCGGGCACCACCGCCACCGGCTCTTCTGTGAGATCTGTGCTGAAGCTGACCGCTTCTCCCTGCCCTCTGTGCCCACCTGGCCCAGCCCCATTCTCTCTGGCCTGGACACTGCAGTGACTCCCTCCTGGTGCCCCTGCTTCTACTTCCCCCCACTATAGTCTCCCATCAGTATTGGAGCCAGAAGAACCCCTCCAAAGCATAATACAAGCCACCGCTGCCCCTGCCCAGAGCCCTGGAAGGGCACCTATCTCCCTTGATGTAAGAGTGAAGCCCTCCTGTTGCCCAAAGGGCCCTAGGTGGTCTGGCTCCTGCCCCCTCCCTGCCCATGCCCTCACACCCACCTCAGGGCCTTTGCACGAGCCCTCACCCTGCTTGGAACTCTCGTTCTGGAGACCCCACACCTTGCTCCCTCACTTCCTTTGAGTCTTGGCTCTGACATCACCTGCCCACTGAAGCCTCCCTTGGCCTCCCTATTAGAACCAGCTCAGCCCCTCCTCACTGCTCTAAGCCCAGCTTCTAGAAAGAGGCCTGGCACACAGTAGGCCCACAGACGTATCTGTTGAAACACTTGCTGAGCACTTATTACCAGCCAGGCACAAGTCAGAATCTTCCTTTCACCCTCACGACCACGCCCTGAGGAAGGAGTGGTTGTCACTATTGTGCAGGTAGGTGAACTGAGGCACCAAGGGCTGAAGCGACTGACTTGCCAGGAACTGGCAAAGTCACTTCAAATCCAGGCAGATGGCTCAGAGAGCTGGTGCCCAAAGCCACTGGGCTGCGCATCCCCCAGGCCCTGTTCTCAAGACCGTGGGCACAAAGGGTCCTCACCTATCCGAAAGCTGGGTGCTGCCAGCCACTCCACCCAGAGGATGACCTGTCCCCAACCCCCACCCAGGGCTCCTGGGCTCTGCCATGCAGGCCCCTGGCCAGCGGCCAGTTCCGCTGATGGAGGTCATTTCCACGAGGGGCTCTGGGGACACTGTGGAACTCCAAGTCATCTCGGCCATAAATATGTTATTAGGCACTAATGGCAGCAACCTGTGGATTCCACCCTGCCCAGGCCTCTGCCTACAGGGACAATTAATGGCTCAGAGAGAAAACTAAAAATAAGTTGCAAGTCGATGGAAGAGGAATTACCCAGGAACATCAGTTTGTGCAAACGCCACTGCTGGAGGGGAGCCAAGGGAAGAAGAGGACTAAGGGAGGGCAAGAACCAGGCCTGGGGACTCATAGCACCCATAGCCACCCTTTTCTCTCACCACAGGCTCTGGTCCATTTCACAGTCCCCAGTTTCCCCACTCTGCCCATGCCCTTATCACCTCCAAGGCCATCATCTACTTCTGCCACCACCACCTCCTCACTTGCACCCTGCTCCTATCCTTGTCCTAGGACCTGCCCTGCCTGTGCACAGAATTCCCCTAGGGTTCCCATCTCAGCCTGAGGAAAATCCCCATTGATCAGGTCCTACAAGGTGCTCCACTCCTCCACTCCCCCTCATTCATTCTGCTTCAGCCATGTTCAAGTCCTTGCTATTACCCCAACACCTGGCAGGATCCAGCCCCAGGGCCTTTGCACTTGCTGTTTCCCTTTCCTGGAATATTCTCTTCCCACATCTTTCCCAAGTCCCTGAGTCTAGCTTTTTTGTCATTCAGGGACCAGTTCAAACATCTCTGCTACAGAGAGGCCTTACTGGCTTGCCCCAGGGAGATACCCAGAATGGCTCATTCACAGCCTTGTTTTACATTCTGCAGGTTGGCATCTACAATCATCTTACATGTGTTTCCTTGACTGCTCCCTGCCCTACCCCAGCGGAAATGCAAGCGATGCAAAGCAGGACCTGTGAGGGCTGTGGTAAGTGTTCAATAGAACTTGCAAATGGTTCTTCAAAAGACTAGTCTGAGCCGGGCGTGGTGGCGCACGCCTGTAATTCCAGCGGATTTGGGAGGTAGAGGCAGGAGGATTGCAAGTTTGAGACCAGAGGCAGTCTGCATAACTTATCAAGACCCTGTCTCAAAAAGTAAAAAAATGGGCTGAGGGTGCAGCTCAGTGGTCCAGCACTTGCAGCGTATGCAAGCGCGAGGCCCTGGGTTCAACCCCCAGTACCACAAAAACAAACAAACAAAGAAAAAACTAGTCTGCACACTCCAAAAATGTCAAGGTCATGAGAGACAATTAAAGGAACAAAAACAGCCAAATTAAAGAAAACTAAAGAGGCAGATAGGCTAACTGCTTGTGTAATGCCGAACTGGAGGCTGGGCCACGATGAGCCATAAGACACACCAGGACAAGTGAAAAAAGAGGAGCATAGACTGCGCTTTAGATAACGACGATGTGCAGGGGCTGAATCTGATTTCGTCCTGTGGTCTTGCAAGAGAAAGTTCTGGCTCTTGGGGGCTGCACACTGACATGTTGTTGTTGTTAGGTGCCATTGAGTTGGTGTCCAACCTATAGCGACCCCATGTACAACAGGCGGAACACTATTGTCAGTGCTTCTCAGCTGTTCATAGTGTTTACAATGGCCAATTGATTTTTGGGAGTGGTTGCCAGGTCCTTCTCCCAAGCCTACAGCACCTGATGTTCCCAGGCGGTATCCCATCCAAGTACTAACCAGGTCTGACTTTGCTTAGCTTCCGAGATCTGATGGCATTGGCCGCCATAGTGGTGCGGCTGCAGGCCACACTGACATAGTCAGAGGCAAAGAGTCATGATGTCTGCAACTTATTTGCAAGTGATTCAATAAAATAATCACAGCAGGAGAGGAAAAGAAAGGAAATGTGGTAAAATGTTAAAAATGTTGGAATCACATAGCTGGGCATGGTGGCGCTCACCTGTGATCCCAGAAACTGGGGAGGCTAAGACAGGAGGATCACGAGTTCGAGGCCAGAGGCAGCTTACACAATTTAGCGAGACCGTGGCTCAAGATAAAAATTAAAAAACAGGCTGGGGGTGCAGCCCAGTGGTTGAGCACTTGCAAAGCATGTGTGAGGCCCTGGGCTCAACCCTCCAGCACTGCAAAAAAAAAAAAAATTGGAGAATCAATGCAACATATGCATGCGAGTTCATGAAGCTATTTCTAAAACACTTCTCTATGTTTGACATTTTCCCAAATTAAAAGAAAACTCCGTTGAGCGGATGACCTGTTCCTGATGCTGTTGGACAGGAAAAGCAGTCGGAGGCGGGCACTAGGCCCCATGCACACGCCCTGGCCTCAATCACGGCGGCATGTGCTAGCAGGTGTACACACACAGGTGCATGCGGGTGTGCACACTCACACATGTGTAGTGCCCTCCCTACTCACACCACCCTGCACGCCTGCCCACCTGAGTGGCCCAGAGCTGCAGCACCAGCGCCCGTGCCCGCATCTCCTCCGACACCCCCATCTCCTCCAGGAACTGCAGGTAACTCTCCAGCCAGCTGCTCCTGTGCGCCCGCAAGGCCACCCTGGCCGGAGACAGGAGCTGCCACAGGTGGCCTTTGACTCCGCACATGCGGTCCTTATCCCCTGCAGGGACAGAGCACAGGAAAGAGAAGTTACAGATCTACCCCCGGCCTGCAGCCATTCAGCCCTGGCCTCTCATAATCCCCTGAGCCTTCCGGTTGTCCCACTATGGGGGGGAGGCGGAAATCCTGGGCAGGAAGGCTCTAGGGCAGGCCCCGCTGGCCGGAAAGCCATTCACGGCTGCCTTGCTTACAGTCTGTCTCACCCTCAGCAGGAGCGGGCAGAGATCAGCTTCGTCCAGGGCAGACCATATGTCTTTGGCAGGAGGGAGCCTGCCTGCCTTATTCACCCCTGTCCCTAACACCTGGAAGCACGTGCTTGGTAAAAATGTGTTAAATGCACAGAGTTTCCAATGCCGCTGGGGAAGACTAAACAGCAAGCAGCAGCCTCTGGTCCCAGGACTCAGCCCAGACCGATGCCAGCCCACACATGGGAGGCTGCAAGCAGACTGCACAGCAGTGTGTGTGGCAAGACAGAGAGAATCCTGCTGGCCATCCACCGCCAGGGAGGCACACTGATCGTGGGTCTCAAACTCAAATACCTCCGTGGCAGGCAGGTAAGTCAGAGAAGAGGACCAGGATATGGCTCTGGTCAAGTTAAGAGTCACAGCGGTCCCCCCACAGCCTCACCCACCAGCACCTCGGGTGCAAAAGCGCACCCGGCAGTACCAGGCCACAGAGCTGCATTTTTGAAAGCAGCTGAAGATATAGGGGAGTGTGTAGAATCATCTAGTGTTTTTGTTTTGTTGTTTTGCAATGCTCAAATTGAACCCAGGTCCTTGTATATGCCAGGCAGGTGCCTCTCTATCCATGACATCCACTCCAGCCCCTTTCTGTGTTTGATAAGGTTGGCATCCAAGAAGGTTTTAATCACTGTGCAGACCTCAAAAAGCATCTCTGAAGGTCAACTTTGCCCCAAGGACATCAGCTTGCAACTCGACATTACATAAGCAATGGGGTGCTTATGCTCTGCAAAAGGCACAAAACGGTGCAAACAAATAAGGAGGTTCCTTTGTGCAAAGCCCGCCCACGAGGGCAGCCTGCGAGGTGGTCAGAGAGCCAAGCGCTGCAGATCTGTGCAGAATGACACCATTCACACGTGGTTTGCGAGCTCTGAGGCAACGCTGTGTTCACGCTTCTCTAGCTTTGCTAACACAAGCAGTGTGACAGTGAGTACCTGTGTGTAATCTGGAACCACCTTTGTGCAAGCATGCCTGTAGGATCGTTTTGCAGAAGTGGGAGAACAGGAGGAAATGACATCGTCTGATATTTTGGTAGGTTTTGTCCAATTGGTCTTCCAAAGAGGCAACCCAGCTGCCTCTGCCCCACCACAAGATCTGGGAGCTGCCTGTCCCTGTCACCTCAGCTCTAAGGGAAACTGTTCCCCAACATTGCCACCTACTGCCCACACTGGGAAATGCAGCCTTCCTGCACTCCAAAATGATGGAGGCTCCCTCTGCAGGGACCCAGTCCTCCTGGAGGATAGGACCGTGGAGGAACGAACTGTTTTTGGAGAAGCAACTGGTGTTAGGCCAGGGCAAGTATGTAACACACAGGATTTTGCAATCAGACAAAGTTTCCATGCTCCTGGCTCTGCCGCCTACCAGCTGAGTCTATGACAAACAATTTCAGTCCTCTGAGCCTCCGATGCCTTATCTGCAAAGTGAATTTTGTAACATCAAACTTTCAGCAAGGATGGCAGAATTACATTAGATAATGAATTGTCTCTAAAACGATGACAATGGTCATGTATAGATCGCTCAAAGAGGACACACAGATGGCCCGTGAAACACAAAGATGCTTTATCACTGGAGTCGGGGAAATGTGCAGAAAGCCGGATCCCTGTTTTTGCCTATCAGATTGGCAAGTATTTAAAGGCTGATAACTGCATACTGACAACAGTGTGACAAGACACAAATGAAAGCGAAAAGTTGCCAACCTCTGCCCATCAGACGGGCAAACAAATGGGAAGACACACATCTGGCAGGGAATAGCAGCCTCCTTTTCTTTGGGTAGGTATATGAGTTGCTGGATGGCTTTGGAAAGGATATGGCACCAGTAATAAAAATGTTAATGTGGCTGGGTGTGATGGCATGTGACTAGAATCTCAGAACTCTGGAAGCAGAGGTAGGAGGATCAAACAGTCCAAAGCCAGCCTGGGCTATCTAGTGAGTTCAAGTCTGAGTTGCGCTGTGAGATTCTCTTTCAAAAAGCCAAGGGCTAGGGGTGTAGCTCTGTGGTAGACCCACTTGCCCAGGAGTGAAAGGCCCTGGGTTCAATCCCTAGCACTGCAAAAATAAAAAACAAAAATAAAAAAATACTGTAATGCCTATTGCCTTTGACCTGGTCACGTCTGGGAAACTGTCAGAGAAATAAAATCACCAAATGGTAGAACAGATACAAGTACAATGAAATACTATAATAGCAAAACAATAATATCAAAAACAAAACCAATATCTGTCAGAGAGAGAGAGAGCGCTAACTAGATATTGGCACAAAATGTCAAGACTAAAAGTTTGTCTGCATTTTTCTTTTCTTTTCTTTTCTTTTTTTCAGTACTGACCCCAGGACCTGGTGTATACTTTGCAAGTGCTCTGCCACTGAGCTGCACCTCCAATGCCATTTTTATTTTTTAAATTGAGACAAGGTCTTGCTAAATTATGCAGGCTGCCTCCGGCCTCGAAACTGCAATCCTCCAGCCTCTGCCTCCCGAATCACTGGGATTACAGGAGTGTACCACTGTGCTGGCTGATGTCTTTATTTTTCAGATTAACTTCATATCCTCCCACTTTACTGGATTCTTTTATTGCTTGAATGAGTTTTATTGATTTTCTGGGGAGGGGTTCTAGGTACGGTACCAGATCATCTGCAAATAGGGATAGTTTTATTTTTATATCCATTCTGGTATCTGTTATTTATTTCTCTTGTCTAACTGTATGGGTTAATACCTCTAAAAGACATTTATATTGACAGGGTTAGATGTATAGCTATGTTGCTGTGGTTAGGTGCTGTCAAATTGGGTTCGACTCATAGTAACCGTAGGTACAAAAGAACAACACACTCATCAACACTGCGGCATGCACATAATCTTTTTTATGTTTAAGTCCATTTTTGCAGTGTGTCAATCTATCTAGTAGAGGGTCTTCCTTTTTTTTTTTTTTTTTGCTGACTCACCACTTTCCCAAACATGATGTTCTTCTCCAGGGACTGGTCCCACCTGACAACATGTCCAAAATACTTAAGACGCAGTCTAGCCATCCTTGAGTCCAAGGAGCACTATGGATCTACTTTTAGAACAGATTTGTTGGTTCTTTTAGAAGGCCATGGTATATTCAATATTTGTCTCCAGCACCACAATTCAGAAGCATCAATTCTTCTCCCGTTCCCTCATTCAACATCCAGATTTCACAACCATATGATGCAGCTGAAAATATTATGGCATGAGTCAGGCGCACCTTCATCTTCAAAGTAGTATCTTAACTTTTCGGCACTTTAAAGAGGTTTTTTGCAACACCTTTCCCCAGTGCAATGTGTCTTTTGATTTCTTCACTGCTGCTTCCATGGGCATTGATTATAGAACCAAGTAAAGCAAGATCTTGAACAACCTCGATCTTTTCTCCATTTATCATGAGGTTGCATACTGACCCATAGGTTAAGTAGAAAATCAAAGCTAGGTGTGGTGGTGCATACCCGTAAAGCCAGTACCTCAGGAGGTGGAGACAGGAGGATTGCAAGTTTGAGGCCAGAGGCAGCCTGAATAACTGAGCAAGACCCTATCTCAAGATAAAAAGTAAAAAGGAGGCTGATGGTGCAGTGAGGCCATGGGTTCAGCCACCTAGTAGAGAGAGAGAGAGAGACAGACAGACAGACAGACAGACAGACAGACAGACATGGAGACAGAGACAGACAGACAGAAAGGCTTTGAAAATGATAAAATAGTATCAAGCCTGCATGTGGGGCAAGTGCACACGTGCAGCACATCTGTTTAGAGAAGGCTCCACCGGAAGGCACTCCCAGCGAGAAAGAGTGGTTATCTCTGCAGAGGGTCATTGTGGGGTAAGGATGGAGAGAAAGTGGGGAACTCTGCTTTTATTCCCTCTATATTATTCTCTGTGGCTCGAGTTTTTTATAACAAGCACGAATTAGTTGTGAAAAATTTAAAAAGCAACTTAAAACAAGAAAAAGGACGGATACAAAGATCCCCAGGTCCCACTCCAGATGCACAAAATCAGAATTTCCACCAGGACCCCCAGCTCTGGTCCAAGGCTTGCTTTCCAGCGCTGTCCTCTTGCATGCTCCCCAGGACAGGGTTCTCACTGCTTCCCAGGACCTGAGAATAACCTTCCTCTTATGTGCCCCTGGGGAGAAGAACCTGGCAGCTCACTCCCCAAAACCAATCTGCCATTGGAAACCCTATGAATAGCAGAGAAGTACCAACAATAGTGTTTCACCTGTTGTACGTAGGGTCACTGAGTCGGACACTGACTCAAGAGCACACAACAACAACAACAACAACAACAACAACACGTGCCCCTGATCCTTTCCATGAGGGAAGACTCTCTGCTCTGCCACTGACCCCCCCACCTGTGGGACCCCCGGTGCTTACCCGAGGACAGGGAGCCTCGAGCAAGTTTGGGCAGCAGCAGGTCAAGCTGGCGGAAGGTATGGAAGACATCAGCTGAGTGGACGCGGTCCTGGGCCTGGCTCTCAGGAGTGCGTGGTGCCGCCTCCACTCCGTACAGTGTCAGGTAGCCGGCACTGGGGGTGACAGCAGCAGGTCAGGGGTTCTCCCTGGACTCTCACAGCAGCTTAGAAATTTCCCCCCACCCACCTGAGGAGCATCTACTCTTCCTACGATCTGCCCGGGACTCTTCTGCACATGGGAGTAACTTTAAATAAAATGAACTGGAGCTCCTATCCTGCTGCGGTCATCTTGCAGTGTGGGGAGGAGGACAGCAGGCAGAAGAAACAGATTCAATGAGCCTGGTGTGGGACGGTGCTCAGAGGTGCAGACAAGAGGCAGGCAAGTGGGATGGAGAGGGTGGGGACCCTGGTGTCTGCTGAAGCTGAAGGATGAGGAGGAACCAGCTGGGAGAGTAGCAGAGGGAAGGAGCTGGAGGCAGAGGGAGCAGGAAGTGCAAACATCCTGTGGCAGGAAGGGGCTGCAGTGTAGAAGAGCAGCCAAGGGGCTGATGAGGCTGGAGGTGGGGTGCAATGAGGGGCAGAGACCAGGAGAGCAGCCCTCTGTCCCTGGAGAGGGTCAAGGCAGGCTTCCTGGAGGAGGCAGGGCCTGAGCTGAGACCGGCAGGGTAAGCAAGGGGGAGGGGAGGGAAAGGCGTTCAGGCACAGAGCATGGCCTTGGCCCTGTCAGAGGGCTGCCAGGTGTCGACACGTGAGAGCAGAGGGTGGTCAGGATCTGGATGGCCAGGTGGGAGGGAGTGTGTAGTAGCTGGAAGTTGGGACTGGAGCCCAGGGGTGCTGGGAGGGCTGAGCTGGGGGAGGGAGTGTGTGCCCACGCACACGCCCCAGCAGGCGCCCCTCGGGGCAATGCGGTCAGCAGCCACTTCAGCAGCCACTTCCCAGGGTTCGAAAGGAAACCAACCAGCCTAGGCCAGGGAAACCAAACCGCAGGCTTCCGCCTTTTCCACGTGGGAGGCGGGAGGCTCAGGCTGGGCAGAGATCACTGCAGGCTTAGCCCTTCCCACCCCAGCTGGGTCTTGGATCCCCCAATCAAGAGCCTCCCAGGAGCTGGGTTTCCCAGGAGCAAGGGCGAAGGGGTGGGCCTGGAGTCCCCACTGTGCTGTTCAAGGCCCAAAATAACGTTTGGAGTGGATAGGGGCTGGTAGTGGAGCGGGACGGGCGAGGGGAGGGAGGGAAGGGAGGATGGAGGAGAGGCAGGTGGGCCCAGGGATGGACAGAAGAAAGGACAGAGTTGGAACTTAATCCTGAGGTCACTGTTATCCAGGCCACCATCTCATCTTCCCTCTGTCCCTACCCCTGCCCCCAGGGACAGGACGGAGCAGCCAGCCTTCCCTGGGCGGCGGGGGCTCCTTCGGAGTCTAACTTCCCGCCCTCCTTTCGGCTGCCCCTGTCCAGGTTTCCCCCTCTGTCCCTCCCCTCACTCCCTCCCGATGCCACAGCCCTGGGTTGCGCTTGGTCTCAGAAAGGCGCAGCCCACAGCACGGCCCCTAGGTGGCGCTAGGCGGCGGTCAGTGCCATGAAGAGAAATGAGGCTGGGTAGGGGTGATGGGAGAGGTGAGGCATTCAATGGGGCGCCAGGAAAGGCAGCTGAGCAGGTGGTCCACAGCACCTCCAGGCTGGGAAACAGACTGCATAGGCCCCCGGGGGTAGCGGCCTGGCCAGGAGGCTGGCAGGGTGGGAGGCGGCCTGGTGGCAGCAGGGCTGTGGCTGACTCTGGGTGGGGCAGGGCTGACACAGGACAAGCTGGAAGGTGGAGGCGGTGGAGCTCATGGTCTGGGCCCTGAGGACCTGGCCCTCCACATCCGAGTCCCTGCCGCCAGCAGGCCCACACCCTTTCTAATTTAGGTGCTACAGGTGGCCGCCAAGGCCGTGGCACCAAGCTGAGAAGCTGGAGCTCGGGCCAGGCCCGGGGCCCTTCAGACTCAGGTGTGGATTTATGTCGACTCCCGTGCCCTGGGCCTGCCCTCCTGCGGGGCCCAAAACTCCCCAGCCACTCCCCTGCCCCCCTGCCTCCTTGCTGACTTCTTTGCCCACACTGGGACACGGGGTGGCAGGAGCCAGGACACCTGGGAACCACCCTGCTGAGACCTTGCTGTGTGGTTGGCGGCCCCCCCTCTGGACCTCCATCCACATCCACGTGGCCAGTTATAGCCACGCTGAAGGACACGGGGGCCACTTACATGCAGAAGGCCAGGGCTGAGTGCATACCTGGGGAGCCGGCCCCCGAGACCCCAATGGGGCATTCAGGGCAAATGACTTAGGGTCTCCAGGTCTGTTTCCCCATCTATCAAATGGAGGCTGTAAAGTCCCACGTCATGAAGCCATAGTGAGCATAAAGTGAGTTAGCACAGAGTCTAGGCAGGCGAAGGCCCGTCATTCCTGCACCCACGTGCCCAGCGTATCAACGAAGGCTGCCCTTGCTCCTAAAAGTCGCCCTCACCCTCTGGAGGGGTTGCCATGTTCTGTGCCTTTTTTTTTTTTTTCTTTTTCTTTTTGTTTGCTGAGACAGAGTCTCTGTGTAGCCCAGACTGTCTTTGAACTCGGGATCCTCTTGCCTCAGCCTCCCAAGGGCTGGGGTTGCAGGGTGGGGGCGCCACCATGGCTAGCTTGGAATGTCTTTTTTGTATGTTTTCATTACTAGCTGGGAGTGACCTCAGAGCCTCACACATGCTAGGCTAGTGCTCCACCACTGAGCCACACCCCCTTTTTTATTTTTAATGTTGAGACAGGGTGGTGCACAGGCTGCCTCCAGCCTTGACTTTGCAATCCTCCTGCCTCAGCTTTCTGAGTCGCTGGGCTTGCAGGTGTGTGCCATGGAGCCCCATCTGAAATGTCTTTTTTCCTTTTTTTTTTTTTTAAGTGAAATGAGGGTCAGTTAAAAGTCCTGGAGCTGTCCTTAGCCCTCACTGTCCATGCCCACACCCCCAATCCTTACTGCCCACAAAAACCTACCAGCAGGTCCCATCACTCCGTCTCCAGCAATTACCTACATCCCCTGCCTCTCCCCAGACAACTGCAGCAGCCACCGGGTGGCCCCTGCCTCCCTCACCCTCCATAGCCCCACCCACAGTCCACATCCTCCCAGCAGCCAAGCCAGACAGCACATAAATCGCATCACAGGATGACTGTGCCCAGCGCCTGATGTCACCCATCTCACTGAGTCCCTCCAAAGCCTTCCGTGGCCTCGAGGCTCTGCGAGACTTGGTTCTGCAGACTTCTCTGACCCAGATTCCATCATGCCCCTTGGCCTGTTCTGCTCTAGCTACACTGACCCTCTTGTCAAGCTTGTTCCCAATCCTGGGCCTTTGCACTTGCCACTTCCTCTGCCAGGGTCTTGGCGTGGCAGGCACCCTGCAGCAGATCTCAGCCCCAAGGCTGGATTCTTAACATCAGTCTGGCCGAAAGTGCCCCCAGATGCCATGACCCCCTCTGTGAATCTCTATGGTCATATTCACCACTCTCTGATATAAGGACTTCAGCTGCCTGGTCCCCTGCAGTATCTCCAGGGCCCAGAAGAGCCTGGCACAGCTGAAGGAAGGAGTACTTGGTTGGGTGTTTTGACTACAAGTTTCTGAGGTATGATTGCAGATCAAGACCCTGGGCTGGTCTCCCAAACACCCTGCTTCACTGGCCTGTGAAATCCCAGAATCTGGAAGCCACAGAATAAAGTGCCCTCGGAAGCTTTGATGGGTGGCTCCCTCTCAGGGTGACCTGCATGGCTCTTCCTCAGGTGGGCTGGCTCGGGTGAACTTGGTCCCCCCCTGTAGAATGTCTCTCCTGCGCTCCGCTTTAAGCAACTCAAACTGCATGCCTCACCCACAGAGTGCTCCAGGTTCCCTTGGCTACTGCCCATGGCTGACACAGGCCCAGCGTGCCAGCCCCCGCCAGGAGAACAAAGGGGTCGTGGGCTCACCTGAGCAGGGAGCTGTAGGAGAAGCTGAAAAGGCCGGTCTCCTGCCAGCCACTGCCCACTTCCGAGAGGCCACTCAGCAGGACGGTGTGGAGGTTGATGTACATGGCTTCTGTGAGCGTCTGCAGGTCTCTGTGGAGGAGGGTCCTGAGGCCGGCAATGAAGAGTTAGGTTTCTGCCCCCGAAGGGAAGTATGCACCTGCGGTCACCTCCCTCCCCAAACCTCACAGGCACAGAGCCCAAGTTCCCTGCTGGAAATGGGGGCCGGTGAAGACTGGCTTAAACAAGCTGATGATGTTATTACTTTCACTATCCACAGCCACCAGAGTGACCATTCATTGTGCTAAGCACAGAGATCTCATTTCACAGGAATAAGAGGCACTTTTATGACACCCATTTTATGATGGGGAAACTGGGGAACAGAGAGGAAGGTGACTGTCCCAAGGTCACACAGCCAGTAAGTGGTATGGCTAGAGCTGAAACCTGGTCTTCCCCACTCCATAGGCTGAGCTCTTGCCCATGCCATTTGGTCCCCACTCAGAGCACAGGAGCTTGGACAAGGGGCCTGGAGGCTTCTGGAAGAGACTAAGAAGCCACCTCTGTCTCCCTGATCTGCAGGCCACGGAGAACTGCTTAGGCAGCAAAGGGTCCCCTGGCAATGGAATGCTAATCAGACCTGGCTCCAGGCAATCATGACACGAAGGAAAAAGGATCTAGGTGGGTGACCTGGTCACATTGTATAGACCCAAGAGTCTGAGGACAGACTTGTCTGGGGGAGAGAGTGTGCAGAGCCCCCACAACGCAGGGACCACACTGAGCCAACATGGAGCACGTGATCACAGCCAAGAAAGGGGCATCTCCGGCTGCATCTGAGGCTCCTGGGTGCCTGCACAGGGATCTACCCCACAAGGGGCCACTAGAGGGGCCACCAGGCAGTGCACAGCCCTTGTTCAACAGTGCCACCTGGTGGCGGCAGCAAGAACAGCAGGGGTATGCGGGCCAGGTGCTCCTGTTGGTCTCGGTTTTGGTTTCTCAAAACAAACTGTTGCTGCCGGACACCGGACACCGGCTGTGGAGCCAAGCACTCCCCCGGCTCCTCCTCTGGCATCCACCCGGAAAGTGCCATCTCCAGCCACTCACGGTTTCATCCTGGCCTTTTCGTCACTGGGACTGTAATGCGGAAGCTGCACATCGAAAATCCTCTCCATGAGGAAGGTGGCGTAACCATGGAAGTCCAGCCTGGTGCGTGGCTCCCACACCACCGCGTCATAGGAGTGTGGGTCCAGGAGGACAGTGACGTACCTGCCCCCCACCAGCACCTGTGGGAGGAGCCTCCCATGAACAGTAGCTCCTGGGGAGCAGGCATTCCGCGTGCCACGGAGGCATTGCCCCATGAGGCACCTGGCAGGCAACAGTCTTACCTCCCCATGACCACGACCTTTGAGGCAGGGACCGTCACTCACCCATGTGTAGCTGCAAAAGTGAGGCTTGGACAAGGGGTGTAATGAGCCCAAGACCTCTCCGCAGAGAAGTGGCAGAGCTGGACTTGAATCCACTACTTTCTAAAATCAAAGGCTATGTTCTTTACCACCTTGCTAAGAAGCCCTAACCATGGTTCTGCTGGTTGTGCCGTGTTCCCAGCAGCCAGGACAGGAAGGCAGATGGCGGTGGTGTGTGCGTCACAGATGGATGTGTAGATGGCTGGATAGGTAGATGGATGTGTGGATGTTGACCAGAGATAATTAGATGGGCAGGTGGATGGATAAATGGAGGAAGGACAGGTGAATGGAAGGATAAATGTACACATAAATGGATGGATGGGAGGAAGGAAGAAAGGAAGGAAGGGCTGGGGTAACTGGTAGTGGCTAGAATACCAGATGGGTGAATAAATGGAAGGACAGTTTGACTCTGCTGGATGGAAAGATGGATATATGGGTGCCTAGAGGCTGGCTGGACACTAAATGTATGGATGTTGGTACGTGGGTGACAGGATGCTGTGTGTCTTGAGCAAACAGACAGAAGGATGAGTGTTGGAAGCTGGCAGGGTACGTGGATGGTGGGTGTGGGGCAGTGGCTGCATCAGCGGACATTGGAGGGATGGGTGGGTAGACACAGAGGCAGATGCATGTGGAGGGGACCCAGCAGATACTGAGCAGACAGCCGAGGGTTGGCAACATGGTGGCAGGGGGCGGGGGGCAGAAAGATGGGTGGATAAATGGAAGAATGGGGGTTGGTGGAAATCGACTCTAGGGATGGAACTGGGCGGGGATGGGTCCCTGAGTGCATGAGTGCTAGGTAACTTTTAGGAGGTGGAAAGAGGGCCAGATGACGGGGAGGTGAATGGTGGAGGCGTTGGGCATGTGGAAAAACAGACGGGCAAGCAGGTGGTGGAGGTGTGCCGGAAACAGTGTGCCAGTGGACAGGCGTGGACGTGAGCATGGGCAGCTCCTGGGAAGATGGCAGGTGGGGAGGAAGGCGGGAGAGTGGATGGTTCGGGGAAGGTGAGGGTCTGGCAAGGACCAGCGGGATGGATGAATGGCGTGAGGCCGATGCCGAGGGCCTGCAGAGCCCAGTGTGGGAAGAGGCTGGAGGGAAGCTGGGGGATGGTGTCGCACAAGTGCTGGACACACAGCGTGTCAGACAGAAAGCTGCCCCTGGGCAGATGGTGGACGGTACGTAGAGGAACTGGTACACGCAGGGTGGGGCCAGCGCTTGTGCCCCTCCCTCCCAGAGGCCCCCTTACCGTGAAGATGTCTCCGTGCTTCTGCTTCATCCTGGTGAGGAAGCCGGCGACATCGTTTCCAAACTCCAAGGCATGGCCCAGCCAGGGGATGCTGCCCGGGTCCAGGGGAGGCTCACCAGGCCGCCTGCAGAGGCCACAGCACATAGCACCATTTGATAAAGCAAGGAAGGGGCAGAGTGCAAGCCATAGGGAGGTTGACAGAGGTCACAGCAGGCTCTGCTGAGGACACACTAACCAGAGGCCTGGAGGTGGTGAGGGGGGACAGGTCTCTAGAAGAGCTTTACATGACATGAGACAACACGTGCAAAGGCCCTGAGGTTGGATCCTATGTGTTCAAAGAACAGTAAGGAGGCCACTGTGGCTGGTCTGCAGGAAGCAAGGAGAAACAGAGGCCAGAAACCCAGTAAGGGCAGACAGCTCAGAGCCGTGGAGGCAGCTATGAGAACCTTGTCTTTTTCTGAATGAGGTAGGAACCAGGGGATAGTTTTGAGCAGTGGAGGGACAAGTTGTGGTGTGGGCATCACATGACCCTTTTGGCTGCCATGTAGAGAACGGACTAGGGGGGCATGAGGGCAAAGGTGGGGGCGGGGGTCGGTTAATGTCTGGTCCATGCTGTGGACAACAGTCGGGGTGGTCATGCCCCTGCAGATAGCCTTCCAGTATCCAGAGGCAGAAGGACACAATGTGCCCTGAGCAGCTTCAAACTAGGCTCTGCTCATGTCACACTCCTGTCCTGCCCTTGGGGACAGATGAGAGCACAGCTGGGTGGCAGGAGACCATGGAGGCACCAGCTTCATCATTGCACCATTGGCCCCTCACCAGCTCTGAAGCTGAGGGCCCTCTGTGGGAGAGACCAGGCCACTGCCACTCTACATGGGACTTCTGCCCACTCAGCTGTGAGCTAATGACCAGCTGTTATCTTCAGCTGCTGCAGGGATGGAGTTTGTTACGCAGCAATAACTAACTGCTACACTCAGCCTCAAAGCTCACTAATACTCACCCTGCCCCAGGCAAGTACTATCTGTTCCTTGCTATGCATCAAGGGAAGGACCTGGAGGGAATGAAGCCTCCAGGGTCCCATAAAAAGCCTCACAGTTTTGGAGGGCTGGTGCTCCCAGTGGACACCCTGGAGGTCCCTAAACCCAGGTCAGGGATACAGAAAGTCCCAGATACCCATCTGCTGAATGAATGTATGAATGGACTAATGAATGAGTGACTGGGTCCTCACATCTCTCCTTCTCACGGTGATTCATTCACTAACTCCAGGGCGGACACTGCTCTGAATATGGAGACACAGCAGGAACTAGGGAAGATGAGGTCCCTTACACCCTAATAAGGGAGGACACACAAGAAATCACGTCAGAGAGTGAGAATTGTGGTGGAGAACACAGAGGCCATACAGCCACACTGTGTTCAACAACAGGAAGGCAAACAACCCAGCCGAAAAATGAACAAGCTGGGCATGGTGGTGCCTGGCTGTCATCCCAGCCCTCAGGAGGTGAGGCAGGAGGATGGAGAGTTTGAGGCCATCCTGGGCTGCAGAGTAAGACCCTGCTTCAAAAATCCAAGGGCTGGAGATATAGCACAGTAAAAGCACTTGCCGAGCATGCTCAAGGCCCTGGCTTCGATCCCTTGCACCATAAATTAAAAAAATAAATAAAGCATCCGAATAGATGGTACTCCAAAGTAGATACACAAATGACCAGAGAGCATTTGAAAAAATGCTCAACCACCTTAGTCACTGGGAAAACACAACTCAAAATCACAGCAAAGTATGACATTATGCCTACTAGGATGGCTGGAATGAAATATAAATTTTTTTAAAAAAAGAAAAATAAGTGTTTGCAAGGATGTGGGGAAATTGGAACCCTCATTGCCCTCATGTCCAAGTGTGTGGCTGCCTTACAAAACCAGTGTGGCATCTCCTTAAAAGGTTAAATATAGAGTTACCGTGTGAACCAGCAACAGGCTCCCAAGAATTGAAAATGTGTGTTCATGCATAAACTTGGGCACTATTTTTCCCAGCAGCATTATTCATAATAATCATAAAGTGACAACAACCTAGAGGTCTACTGCCTGCTGAAAAGATAAAACAAATGTGGTATATCCATGACGTGGAACATTATTCAGCCACAACAAGGCATGAGAGAGTAATTCAAGCCACAATGTGGATGAACCTTGAAGACATTACACTAAGTGAAAGAAACCAGACACAAAAGACTGTGTGATTCCACGTATATGGAAAGTCCAGAATGGGGAAATCTATAGAGACAGGAGATTAGTGGCTGCCAGGGGCAGAGTGGGGGCTGGGTTTAGGTCAGTTGGTAGAGTGCCGCTGTGAAGTCTCTGAAGTCCCGAGTTCGATTCCCAGCACCACAAAAGTGGCAGAAGGCAATCCACTCCTGAGGCAATCCTGAAACAATCAGCCATTGAAAACCCTATGAGGGTCACTATAAGTGGGACAGGACTGGACGGCACCTAACAACAACAGCAACAAGGGGCAGAGGGGAAGAGCTATGGAGAGTGACTGCTAGTGGGTATAGGGTTTCTTTCTGGGGTGATGAAAATATTCTGCAATTAGTGGCAATGGTTGCTCAACCTTACGAATATACTAAAAGCTACTAAACTAACCACTTTAAAAGGGTGGGATTTTATGGTTTTTTAGTTCCATCTTGTTATGGTTTGGATCCAAATGTGCCCCAAATGTCATGTTGGGTCCCCAGCTGGTGGCGCTATCATAGGGTTAAGGAATCTTGGGAGGCGGGATCTAGCATAGCGGAAATGAATTAGTGGAGGTGGGACTTTGGAGGTGTTTACCTGGATCCCTGGTTCCCATAAGCTCTCTCTGTTTTCTGATGGCCAACGTGTGAGGTCATCTATCACGGGCCCCCCATGTCTGCTCTTCCACCATGCCTTCTGCCTCCATGGACTAAAATCTTCTAATGATAAATCCCCAATATCTCTTCCCCTGTAAGTTACCTTGGTCAGTTTCTCTGCCACCATGGCAACAAGCTAATACACATCTCATTAAAGAAAAAAGAAAGAAAGCTGACTGAGACAGTGGGTGGAATAGATCAGAGAAGGTGGTGAAAAAGGGGCCTCCCCAAGGAGTGGCCATGTGAGCAAATACTTGAGGACAAGAAGGAAGCAGTCTGGAAGGGTGAGAGAAGAGGACTACAGGCAGAGGGGAACAGCAAGTGCAAAGGCCCTGGGGTGGGAACACACTAGGTAAAGTTTTCAAGACAGTAGGAGCTGTTGTGCCTGGAGTGGAGCAAATGCAAGTGAGACATAGGTGTTGATGTTAGAGATGACATTGAGGACTATGAGGGCCTAAAGGCCAAGGTGAGAGTCTGGCTTCTATGCCAAACTTGATGGAGCTCCAGTGGAGGGTCTGAAGCGGGAGTCAGGAAGGGTGGCAACAGAGAGAGGTAAGAGGAAGGAGGGAGGTGTCAGGAGGCTGCGGTGACCACCCAGGAGAGCAAGCCTGGCCTCTGGCTCCCTCACCCCCAGCATCTCTCCTCCTCCCTGCCTCCACCTGTCTCGCTGCCCCCAGTGTCACCCAGAGATAGGGCCAGGGTGGGGGGTGGACAGGAGAGCACAGTCAGGCTTGAGTCCAGGGCTGGCGGAAGGTGGCAGCAGCCCCTGAGATAACGGTGCAGGGCCAGGAAGGGCCGCCCTGCTCCAGATCCCCTGTGCTCCCCAACTTAGCCCCAGGGGAGCTTGGGGGGGGCCAAGCCTGGGGTCCCAGGACCACCAGGGCAGCCTCTCTTGTCCCTCCCGCCATGCCCAGCTTGCCCCTGGCAGGGCCAGAGGCCAGGAGGCCCTGGGACATTGGTCGGATTTGCACCAGAAGCAGGAGGGCGCAGTGGTGACCGGCGAACCTCAGCGCCACCCTTCACAGCTTCAGACCCCGGGCACACTGCTGCCTACCGCCTGGTGACTTAGCTTCTCTCTGCTTTAGCTGCCAACCTCGCCAGGCTGGACAAGAACAAGGGGCTACAGAGCACCTGGGGAGCCCCCAGGTGGACATGTGCCCCTCCTTGGCAGACGAAGAAACTGAGGCACAGTGAGATTTGGGCGGCTGCCTGTGCATGGTCCCCAGCCAGCCTTGTGGTGGGAGGGGCCTCCTCTTGGCCCTCGAGCCAGGTGTTGTTCCTGGCAGTTGCCCTCTTTCCTCAGAAAGGTCCAAGGAGCTGTAGACAAAGGCAGGAAGCTGGAGCCCAGGCGCTGACCCCTGATGTGGCTGGCAGCTCCCCCAGTCCCGCACCCCAAGCCAACCCAGGCCCAGGCCGCACGCCAGGGTGACTCAGCTGTGGGGGTGAAGGAGGCTCTATTTTGGGGCCTGCGGTCTCCAGGCTCGCCCACTGACACTCTCGCTGTTGGGAGATCTGCCAGGCCCGGGGTGGAGGGCAGGAGAGAGGACGGAAGGCTGGACCCTCCCGGCCCTGTCTCCAGCCACACGGCCCACGGGCCACTCATCCCGGGTCAGATACCAAGACACCCTCTGCTTTTCCACTGGAGCTTCAATCTCTGGCAGGCAGGGTCCTCCAGACACGGCTCCCCTCCCTCCCAGACCCCAGCAGCAACCCCAGCACCTGCCTGACAGATGCCACCCTCACTGGCTGGACCCTCCATGACAGCAGGGAGGCCACTCCAGCACTGTGCCCAACAAATGGCACTGTGCCTGACAAATAGCGGTTGCCTAAAGAATGTGTTATGCCCACAGCCGTAGCCCTGTGGCATCCGATCCCAGCAGATCTCGGAAGCTAAGCAGGGTCAGGCCTGGTTAGTACTTGGATGGGAGACTGCCTGGGAACACCAGGTGCTATAGACTTGGGAGATGGATCCGGCAACCCCCTCCCAAAAATCAATCTGCCATTGAAAACCCTATGAACAGCAGAGAAGCACTGACAATAGTGTTTTGCCTATTGTCAGACGAAGAAACTGAGGCACAGTGAGATTTGGGCGGCTGCCTGTGCATGGTCCCCAGCCAGCCTTGTGGTGGGAGGGGCCTCCTCTTGGCCCCCCTCCCAAAAATCAATCTGCCATTGAAAACCCTATGAACAGCATGAACCCTATGAACCGCCCTGGAGTTAGTGAATGAATAAGTTGGATATCAACTCGACGGCACCTAATAACAACAAAGAATGTGTCAGAGGCCAATTGCAATGATGCCCACCTGTCATCCCCTCAACTTGGGAGGCAGAGGCAGGAGGATTGCAACCTTGAGGCCAGAGGCAGCCTGCATAATTTAGCAAGACCCTGTCTCAAGGTAAAAAATGAAGGGGCTGGGGCTCAGCTCAGTGGTGGGGCACTCGCCCAGCGTGTTCAAGGCCCTGGCTCAAGCTCAATCACCATGCCCTCAAAAATACTAATAATAAAATCATGCATCAGATGTAGCTCACGTATGCAGTTGGTGCTTGGTGATCAGGCCTGCCTCCCAGAGTCACTGAGGTTAAGGTGCCAATGTAAGTTAGGTGCCTCGTACATGTCTCATGTTCTGGACTGGCCGAGCAGAGCCTGGGCGATGCTGGTGGGCTGCCCAACCTCTCTGGTGTCAGGCTCGGGAGGGTTAGATGGGAAGAGAAGGAGGCAGGCTTCTCTTCAGCTGGGTTCAAATGACCTGAGCTTCTATTTTACCCACTTAAGCCTTTCCTCCTCAGGGCTCACCCACAGGCTTCTAGGGGTTTCTATCTGCTGTTAACAGAGGGTCTCTCTGACTCTCTTCCATGCCTCTTCCCCCCATGCGTTACCTTCCACGGTGGAGGAAAAGCACGTGGCCTTCTTGCTCTGGTGTTTGCTTCCTGCTTTTGGAATAGACACAGAGTCAAGGGAAGCACAGTGAGGAAGAGGCAACAGGAGTCGCGAGGAGTGTGGCAAGGCTCACGGAGCGCGCCGCTACCACGTCACAGCAAAGTGTGGCTAGATCGTTCCATTTTCTACAAGAAGCTGAAAGTCTGGATTTTTGTGTAGAGTACCCCCAGTTTTCTCCCTCACTACTGTGAGGCACAAACCAGATCCATCTGGGGCTAAATCCAGCTGTTGGACCACTTTGGGTGACTTCTGGGTCCTGCATGTCAGAATGAGGCAGACTTTTGATACCTAGAAGTTTTGGCCCCCACGTGTCTGTCAGCTTGTTGTGCTGTGGGAGCTTGTGTGTTGCTGTGATGCTGAAAGCTGTGCCACTGGGTTTTCAGACACCAGCAGAGCCACCCATGGTGGACAGGTTTCAGCTGAGCTTCCAGACTAAGACAGATTAGGGAGAAAAACCCACTCCCAAAACAATTAGCCATTGAAAACCATATGAATAGCAGAGAAGCACTGTCAAATATGTTGTTGTTGGTTGTCGTTGTTGCTGTTGGGTGCCATTGAGTCAGATATGACTGAAAACACTCTATGTACAATAGGACAAAACACTCCTTGACACCGTGCCGTGCCCGGGACTGTATCAGTGCTTCTCTGCTATTCATAGGGTTTTCAATGGATTATTGTTTCGGGGGATTGTTTCGGGAGTGGGCTGCCTGGCCCTTCTCCCATTTTTTGCAGAGCTGGGGATTGAACCCAGGGCCTCACACTGCATAGAGCAGCACTCTACCAACTGAGCTAAACCCCAGACCCCTGTCAAAGATAGTGCAAGAAAATGAGCTCCCCAGACTGGAAGGCATTCAAGAAACGACTGGGGAAGAGTTGCCTCCTCAAAGCAGAGTCAACCCTAATGATGGGTATGGAGTAAAGCCCCTAGGACCTCCATTTCCAGATGTGGCATAATGAAGAAACACAGTGACTGCGATGATGGGCTCAAACATAAAAAGATCATGTGCATGACACAGTGTTGGGTAAGGTCTTGTTCTGCTGTCCAGAGTCAGACCTGACTCGACGGTACCTAACAACAGAAGTCCCCTACCCTGAGGAACCCAGACCAGGCCTCGAGGCACAGGAGTCCTCACCTGATGCCACTGTGACCTCCGTTCCCCCAGCAAGGGGAGCCCCTCCCGGGGATCTCTCTCCATGCCCTCCACAGCAGCCGCACGAGCCCACACAGGAAGAGGGCTGCCTCGACCTGGAAAGGTGGCCTGGGTCTGTGAGACCAACTCTGAGTCATCTCAGAGCACAGATGGGGAGATGGAGCCCTCTGGAAGGCAAGAACGCTGCTGGTGCCTCCGTGGCAGGTCAGCAGCCTCAGTGGGCCCAGAGGCAGACTCCCAATTCCGGCTCTGCACCTTCTGCCTCCCAGCCCATCACTCTCCCCCAACCGAGAAAACACTGCCCAGGACCAAACTGGGTTTCAACATTCATGCCGTCATTGCAGGAATGTGCATTTGGGCTGGGAACTGGATGACAGTAAGGATCATTTTCTATAGCTCAGGCAGGATAATGGAATTGGGGTTCTCATGGTTTTTATGCATTCTGAAATATTGAGGGGTGAAAGGTCATGGCACCTGTAGCTTTTTAAACAATGTCAGTGACTGTCAAATCAAGGCGTAGGCACACAAGGGCTCATAGGTTATTCTCTTCTGCATAATTGAAATTTTTCATAATTAAAAAGCTTGAAGTTCTTTTGTAAATGATAGAGGCAAAGACGCAGCTGCTCAGCAGCTGGGGTAGGATTGTTTACTGGGACAAAGACGAACTTGGGGGCTCGCTGGCTGTAGAATACACTTTCTGTGTGACCTTGGGAAAGTCAGCTACCCTCTTCAAGCCTCAGCCAGGTCACAGGAGCAATGACAATGAGCCAGGGCTTAGTCAGGAGGAAGATGTGGGAGAAGGGAGGCAGAAAGCCTTGCTTATCCCACCCAAATTCTGGGTCCCCCTCTACCCAGCATCAACATCATCCCCCTCCTTTGCCAACCCTCGAGTATCTGTCCTTCCTTAAGAGTCTTCTGCTCATCATCATCTTAACGTCCCGTGATTCTCAAACTTTTGGGTGCTCAGATGGTCAATGCGATGGGAGGGAAGGGTGAGGATTCATTTTTCCGAGAATCAAAGCAACCTGCAGCCCAGAGTTACAATCAAGGTAGACCTTGACTACATTGCTTTTCCTCTCTGAGCCTCAGTTTCCTCTTCTGTAAAATGGGGGTGACCAAGTACCCCTTGACAAGTTGTGAGGAAAAATGAGATTGGGGACCTAAAGTGGGATCCCCAGAGTGTCCCCCAGGACCCCCACTATAGTACCCCAGCTGCCATCCCCATACTACTCAGGGTGCCTCTGCTGCCCTTCCCAGACACTCACTGGTATCTGCATGAAAAGCTCACCCCCAGCGAGATGAGCTCTTCGGACTGCTGGTCAGTGGGAAGGGGGCCACACATGGTTCAAGAGCATTCCTCCTAACCCACCAATCCCATCTAACTACAGCCATCATCATCACCCCCATGTTAAAATTTGGGAAACCAAGGCAAAGAGCAGTTATTGAACTTGTCCATATTTCCACAGGCTGGAATTTCCATGTCAGGAATGCCAGGCAGCCACACACCCTGCCTCCCAGAATCCATGAACTTTCTGGCTTCCCCCGCTGCCCCAGGGAAAAGTGCAGAGCCCAGGCCCTACCAGCAGGCCACAGCGCACGGCCTGAAACATTGAAAGCCCTGGAAACAACCCAAAAAGCTCAGGGGCAGGGCCATGAGTAGAAAGGAAAAAAAGTTGCCGTTTATTCAAACCACGGAACGCAACACAGAAAATGGAAGAGATCAGATCTTGGGGTGTAACACGGACAGACGTCAAATCTAATGTCTAGAATGGAACAAGCAAATGGACAGTCAGGAAACACTCCGTGTAGGGCATCAAAAACGCCCGGCGATTTAGGAAAAATAATCCACCCCCCATAAGGAAATGTGTTCAGTGTCTTTTTCTTCCTCCTTTTTTTTTTTTTTGAGGGGGGCAAATGATTGAACACAGAGTTTTAAGTTTCACCTGGAAAAGTGCCTGGTGATTGAAGAAAAATACAGTGAGCTTCTTGTTGGAAAATTCTACTAACATATTGTTAAAAAATTAAAAACCTTGTGTTTCTAGAGTTCTTAGACACACTAACGTACACACACACCCACTGCCCCGTGTTATTACAAGCTCAGGTCTAGGGCTGGAGGAGTAACTATGAAAACATCTGAGTGGCAATGGAGGTTTGACCTCTGAAGGCAATGTCTTGGCTTGGACTTGATCCTGGACATTAATGGGAAGGCTGATGGAATCCGGGTAAGGTCTGAAGATCAGTCAGTAGGAATGGACAGGGTTTCTGCTGTAACAAATGTGTTGTGACAATGTACCGCATGAAAGACAGGAACCACAGAATGAAGGAAGCCCTGGAACACTTTGTTCTGTCTTTGCAACTTTTCTGTAAATCTCAAACTTATCTGAAATAGTGTTTTTTAAAAATCTGGAAAGTTCCACCCAAATTGAGCAGCAGGAGGGAACCGGGGAGGGGAAGGGAATGAGAACTATGGCTAAAGGACGTCAGTTCTTATCTACAGCAAGATAAGCATTTGTCTTAAATCAAATTTATCCTGGTATTCCTTGTGCAATTCGAATTAATTTATAAATACTTTATAAAAGAGCTCCTGGCCTGGTGGCAAAAGACTGGGATCCCAGCACTTGAGATGGGAGGCTGATACAGGAGGATTGAGAGTTTGAGGCCAGCCTGACTACATAGCCAGACCCTGCCTGGAAAAGAAAAAAGAGAAGAGAAAAGAAAAGAAGGAGGAGGAGGAGGAGAAGAAGATGAAGAAGGAGGAGGAGGAAGGAGGAAGAAGAAAGAGAAGAAGAGAAGAAGAGAAGCGCTACTAGCTCTCTGATTGGAAGTGAGTTTTGATTTTTTTCCCCCTAAATCACAAATGGATCACGGAAACCTTTAGGACCAGGAGGCTGGGACAAGGGGCCCTGGTTCTACCGTGTCTGGGCTGTGGGACCCCTGGGCAGGTGGACCCTTTCATAGGCCTCAGTTTCTCCCCCGCAGATCCTGCAGAAGTTCGTTCCGGGCGTGCGGAGCGAGTTCCCCACGCCAGCCTCCGCCCACCAGGCCTCCACTCTCCCGCCCCTGTACTGGGAATGATGCCCAGACTGGAGGGCAGAGCGGGGTCCTGCCAGGCTATCCCCGCACCTGCAGCCCCTCCCGGGTCCCCGCGTTGCGCTCGCGGAGGGAGCTCGGCCCGCGGGACGCCAGCCCTGGCCCCGCGCCCCCCCCCCCCCCCGGTTCGAGCCTCCCGGGGGGCACACGCGGGCGGCCCCCGGGTGGGTGCGGGAGGCCGGCAGGGAGCCCCTCTCGCAGCTCGGGCCCGGGGACACTCACCGCGAGCGCCGGCGCGTCAGCAGCACCAGCAGCAGCAGCGCGGCCAGGAGCCCCAGTAGCGCGGCCCAGGACATGGCAGGCGACTGCTGCTCCGCGCGCCGCGCCGCGGATCCCAACCCAGGGGGCGCCCGGCCCCGCCCCCGGCCCCGCCCCCTGAGCCGGGCTAGAAGAAGTGGGAGGGGGGAGCCAGCAGCACGGAGGGAAGGTAGGTGGGGGACGGGGAGGGGACGGGCAGTGCAGGAAGGAAGATGTGGCTTGGAGGACGTAAGGGGACAGGAGGGGACAGGAGCCTAACCGTCTCCCACTAGTGCCTGGGAAACCTGAGTTTCCCATGCGGTCCAGCAGTCTGTGCGAGTTGCTGGGTTCTGTCACACCAGGTGTCGCTTGAGTAAGTCCAGCGTAGCCCCGGGGACCTGCTTGAGACTCCGGTCCTCACTGCGGAAAGGAACGGACAATGGCACATCACGCCTCTCAGGCTAGGGGACCAGGCGCTGAGGGCCGCCCCTGGGGGTGCTTAGTGGCTCTGCAAGGGGCCCCCTGGGTGCTGGGAGAACCTGGGCTCCCAGCTGGCCCCCGCTGTGCGCCTTCCCCACCCACACCTGGGAGGCTTTGGGCAGGCAGCTTTGCCTCCAAGTCCAGTTCCTTATGGGTTGTCCTGATCTTGGGAATTGTGACAACAATGGAATTGCAAACTGTCACCCATTTTGCACAAGTTTTAGGAAACAATGGGCTGAACCTGCAGTGGGGGCCTGGGGAGCTCCAGCTCTAGGGCTGTGTCCCCCATCTGGCTCACACCATCTTCCTGGAGGATCCCTGGAGCTGCCGCCTCGCCTTTCTGGCCTCTCTACAGCCCAGTGTCCCCACTGTCGCAGAAGGATCCTGCTGAACCTTCTCAGAATCTCCCCAGGCTCCTCCTCACTCAGTGCACAGCTGGAGTCCTTACAAGGTCCTCTGAAGACCAGCATGATCTGCCCAGCCTGCCTTCATCTCCCTGACCTTGTCCTCTCTGCTCTGGCCATGCTGGTCTCCCTGTCCTTCTCCAAAGGAGCCAAACTCATTCCTACCTCAGGGCCTTTGGACCTGCTATTCCCTCTGTCCAGAACATTGGTCCCTGGGAGATTTGCATGGCTTACTCTTAGTGCCATGTCCCTCTGTATCTGCTCAACTGTCCCCTCCTCAGAGCAGCCTACTCTGACCATTATACTAAAGCATTAACTCAGTGCTCTCTGATGTTGGGGGCAGTGGTTCCTGTACCCTGCCATGATGTTGTTAATTGCCATCAAGGTACAACAGACCGAACTACCCGCTGCCATGCCATGCACACAATCTTTTTTATGCTTAAGCCCCTGGTTGCAGCCACTGTGTCAATCCATGTAGTAGAGGGTCTTTCTTTATTTCACTGACCCACCATCATGTTAGAGTCGTTTATTTGCCAGCTTAATTTTGGCTGACAAGGCAGCCAAGTGAACCTCGTGTGACCTCCTCAGATTCAGACCAGTCAGAAACAAAAGGAGTCTCCTGCACCTCATGTTTATGTATCCAGCTTGTCCTCTGGTAAAGCCAGCACCCCCAAAAGGCCATGGACAGGCCTGGAGGGCTGTCTGCACATTTATGGAGGCTCCCCGGCTTTCTGCTGGCAGTGGGGTTCACAGCCCACTCAGCTGGTGCCCAGGCCCTGCGTGGTCTGCTCCATCTCTCCAAGCTGGGGTCCCTCGTGGTAAAATGAGGAAGAACACCCCCTGGTGTTAAAGTGGAAGGATGACCTAACCCAGGTGACACAGTGTCCAAGCCCTTGCCACACAGCAGCATTTGTGAAAGTCAACCACTATCAGCGATTATTCCAAGCCAGCTTGTCACAGTGTCTGGGATCAGAGCTGAGTCTCGGTTCTCTCATCTTACAGATGGGAAGAACATTTCTGTCCTCACAGGGCTGTGTTAGCAGTGGCCTAAGTGACATAAGCTCACACAGGGCCTGGCACACTGTAGGTGTTCAATAAATGTTGGCTCTTCTGTCAGACCAGCATTTCCTCTGTGCAGTGCCCTCTTCCCACCCCAGTCCAGGGGCAAAACGCTTCCTGGGAAGGAGCTTGTGCTGTTCAGACACCAAGGGAAGATGAGTGTGTGGCTCCCCGGCTCTTCCCTCCCACCTGCAGCAGAAGGCAATCTGCTCAGCAATCTGACTGGAACAGGTGTTAGGAAGGTGGCTGAGCCCTTCCCAGAGTCGATTGTTGTGGGTCTGAGCCAATCTGGGAAATCCCCCTTTGCCAGCTATTTGTCCAAGCTGAGCAGCTTCTGGGTATCTGGTAGGGCTGCTGCAAATGTTTTTCCTCCCTATTTGCCTGCTCTTCTGCTTCGGGGGCCATGGTGTGAGGATGGGGCACAAGGCAGCCAGTGCTCTGAAGCAGTGTGATTACAGAGGCCAGAGAAGGGCTGCAGTCTGCAAAAGCCTACCTCCTAACTGCTTATTCAATGACATAATCAAGATGCCATGAGTCACACTTTCTCTTTTTATTCATTTATTTATCTTCAGTCCTAGGATGTTTAATCCAGGGCCTCGCACAGGGCAGGCAAGTACTCTAACACTGGGCTGCACTCCCGGCCCCTTTTTAAGTTTTTTTACCTTGAGACAGGGTCTCACTAAGCTATGAAGGCTGCCTCTGGCCTCTAACTCTCGATCCTCCTGCCGCTGCCTCCCACGTTGCTGGGATGACAGGTGTGTGCCATCATGCCCAGTTCAGACTCTCTTATATGCAGCCCAAACCATGCCTTAACTGAGATGACATTCCAGCTGGGGCTGTGGGAAAGACTAAAGGAGGTAATAATGTGTCTAAAGCTCCTCAAAAGGTACTCGCCCTGGTAAGAACCCCAAATGCTGCTTCAGGGGCTAGAGGTGTAGCTCAGAGGCAGAGCACTTGCCTAGCAGGCAGGAAGCCCTGGATTTGATCCCCAGCACTAAAAAAACAAGAACAAACAAACAAAACAACAACAATAACCCCAAGCCTGCTGCTCCGTCTTATTCCCTTAGCTCTTATCGCAGCACAGGCTATCTATTGCCATCAAGCCAAGAGGGCACCAGCTCTCCATTTTCCCAGAACACACAAACTCTGAAAAGCAACTGAAATTCCAGCACCCCACCACCCTGCCAGCTCATGAAGGCCGAAAGGAGAGTGCCAGGAACAGGGGTGGTGTGGCCTCAAGTGCAGAGGAATTGAAGGCTGCCCTGACCCCTCCAGCCTATGGCAGGCTTTAGTACAAGGGCCAGAGAGTTATGTTCAGAGCATAGGTGGCTCCGCCTCTCTGAGCCTGGGCTGTGTTGCTGGCAGTGGGGATGGGAGGGAGTCACCCAGTGAGGCTCCCACTGTAGTATCTAAAGCCTACATCTGGGGCGTGAAGGCCACATGTCAGGTAGAAACGCAGGAAAACTCCCTGGTGACCAGTACCTGGATGTGCCCCAGACGAGTCTCTGTGGCTTCAAATGGCCACTGGCAGGCAGAAGCCAGACTGTGGGCGTGGCTCCATTCTGCCCGGCCTCTGGGGTCCTCTGTGCTCTGCAGGGTGGGAGGGTGAGGGCAGGACCTGGTCTCTCAGAACAGGGGGCTCTGCCTGGGAAAGGGCAGCCTTTACACCAGATGCCCCAGCTTTTTCCTCCCAGGGAGTCGGTCTGCTTCATGTCTGTATCCCAGACTGCAAACAAACTGTGGCAGGAAAGAAAAATACTGCGCACATTGCCTTCTTCAGAGCCGAGCAAATGCCCTGTCAGAAAGGGCAGTTTCCAACATTTTTGCAATTGTTGCTCCAACTTTAGTTGGTGACTTAGGCCGTTTGAAACTCTTCTTCATATTAGCTCATTTAATCCCTGCAGAGACCCTATACTATGAATCCTGTCATTACCCCCAATCTGCAGATGGTGAAACTGAGGCCCAGAGAGGGTCAGTAACTTACCCAAAGTCACACAGTACTTCCTTTCATAGGCTGAATGTGGGACTGTAATGTCCTCTTCGGACAAACTCACTCTCCCCATTGTGCTGTGAACACAGAGGGCCTTCCCACCACCACACTATGCATCCCATGCTGTTTCCCCCCACCCCCCAGGAAGTCCTCTCTTTCTCTTCCTTTCACTTTAGGCATGTCTGTATGGGAAGGGGCATCAGTCCAGGTGGCCAGAGTCAGCAGACTGGGTGACATGTGGCACTTGTTGGAGGAATTACTAGGGCGGGAAGGGATGAAGGAACCATGAGGAAGGAGCCATCAGAGGCTGGAGAAAGGGCTGGAGAACAGGAAGAAGAAAGAGAGGGAGGGAGGGGGCACGGTGGCCTGCAGGAAGTTCCAAGCATCCTGAGGCCTGAGGAGCCTGGGTCTCCCAGGAACCAAGGCTTCGCCTCCTCCCCCACCTCCTGCCTGTGAGTAGCTGGAGCAAACGCTGGGCAGATGGCCACAGCTCGATGTGCAGACAGATCCATGGTCCCTCCGTCCCGAGGTTCCTGCAGGACCTCTGAGAGGGTCTTGTCATGGCTTCAGCAGGCAGGAAGGACAGCTGCCGTCTAAACAGTGACCAAAGCTGGCCGTCCCTGCTCCTGCAGGTGCAGGTCGTATGAAGCCAACCCCTTCCACTCCCAGGGGCTCGCCAGGAGGAGAGGCGGAGAGGAGCTGGGACCCAAATGACCAAGGTCCTGTTGTTCTGTGCTGCTATACACGGGGTGTGTGTTTAGGGGGGTGGAATTCTAGTCTCCCAGCAAGGATTGCCAGGCAATGGAACCCACCTGTCATACCAGGGAGGCGACAGGGAGGGCAGAGGCCTGTGGATCTCAGGGACATGTCCGTCCATCCAGAGGGAAACAGTCTTTCCTTGGCTCTGGCCAACCCCAGCCATGTAGAAATGCAGGCCCAGCGTGGCCAGGACGCCTGACTCAAGAGAAGCCAGATGTGATGGCTCCAATTATTTTTAAATCACTGTACAGGCCACCACCACAGCTGCGTCCTGATTGCAGCCCTGGGGTCTTCTGAGCCAAGGGCCTCTTTGTTTTGGAACAATCCACAGTTCTCTGTGTGGGAACCAGGCCCAGTGTGGTGTGAGACCCGAGGAAGGCAGACAGATCCAGCATTGCAGGAGTACGAGTACGATCTGTCCGGGACTTGCAAAAAGACGGAGTGGATCCCCACGATGTGGGTCAGACGCAGAGGCGTACAGATTGGTTTGTCCAAAAGTGATTTCATCCTAGCTGGATTGTACCCGGTTTATCTTAAGCCAATACCAAGGTGTCAGGCCCACTCCTGGCACCGGCGTTTGGTTACAAAGATCCACATATCTAATGGCTTTGCCCATTTACAGTTTGCTGGGTTGGTCACGGAAATTAGGGCCTTGAGAGCCCATTGCCCGGCAGCTGGACTGACAGGCCCAGGGGCTGACAGTTACATGCCCTGAGAGCCCAGGGCCTCTCCCTTTAGGCGTTAGAAGCCAGGGACTGATGGATGGAGGTGCTCAGGTTGGAGACTTACAGCTCTGTTTTTAGTTTTATTTTTCCCCTGGGGACTCAAACCCAGGGCCTTCCACATGTTAGGCAAGTGCTCTGCCTCTGAGCTGCACCCCCAGCCCTGTTTTGACTTTTTGAGACAGGATCTTGCTACCCTGCACAGGCTGCCTTCGGCCCCGAAATTGTGATCCTCCTGACTCATCCACCTGTGTAGCTGGGATCACAGGCAGGTGCCACAGTGCCCAGCTCACTCAGGGCTTTAATCACCAGTGGCCCAGCTCTTGGCAGCTCCTGTAATCCTTGGCTTTCAGCAGCAGTGGCATCAGACAGCAACAGGCGGGTGCAGGCGGCGTCTTCTGGCACAGCTCTTGTTCGGGTCTTGGGCACCGGGACTCTGCCCTGCAGCAACAAGGGTTACGGCCTTGGTTTTCTCATCTGTGCAAAATGATGAGGATGAGCCCCTCCCACCCCATGGTGTATAGAGGGATCCAACAGGATTGTAATGTCTAATGCAGGCAGTGGGTACCTTTTTCTCCTTTGTGATGCGCAGATGGAATCCAGAGTCTCCCTCCTGCGCGCCAAGCACATGACCACTGAGCTTCACCCCTAGCCTTGCAGGAGGCACTTAATAAACACAACAGAGTATGAGTCCTTCAGACTCTCCTAGAGGACTTCTTTACCAGCACTGTGCAAGCATCTTCACCGGGCATTTTACAGGAAAAAGAAAGACGATTGACCTCACTTCACAAAGCATGTGTGGGTCAGAGGCATAGGGATGGAAAAAATGACCTTTCTCCTGACACTCAGGCCTTGCTTCCGGTGGCCTCTGTGGATGGGGACACACCGTGTGTGGAAAGATTTGAAGGATGTCAGCTGCAATGAAGCAGCTTCCAGCACCCTCCCCCAGGAAAGCCAGGATTATGTGGGGAATGTGGTCGGCAAAGGGCCCAGAGGTGCGGGTCAGTCCAGATGCAGGCAGGGCTGGCGGGCAGCCTGCGCTCGCCTTCTGGGGTCCTTCCACCTGGCCTCTGTGGGGCTGGGAGGTGATGTTTGGGAGCGATTGCCTTCCTTCCAGGCAGAGGGGGCGGGTGCCAGGAAAGAGGGACTCCAGCAACCTGCCTGTCCTTGATTTCCCCAGGACTGGGGTACAGGCAGCCCTGGGATTCCCAACCAGGTCCTCTGGCACTTTGTTGTCTTTAGGTGTTGTCAAGTCAGGTCCTACTCCTAGCGACCCTACATACAACAGAATGAAACACTTCCTGACACTGTGCAGTGCCTGGTGCTGTTGTTAGGGTTTCTCTGCTATTTGTAAGATTTTTGGTGGCTGATTGTTTCAGGAGTGGGCTACTGGGTCCTTCCCCCAAATCTACAGCACCCAGTATTCCCAGGCAGTCTCCCATACAAGGACTAACCAAGCCCGACCCTGCTTAGCTTCCGAGATCTTACAGGATCGATGCTAGGGTGGTACAGCTGTAGGCACTTTGCATTTCTGAGTAAGAAAGTGATGTAACCAATCTCTCAACAGCCTTCGCTCCCTGCTGTCCTGCCTGAGAGCCAGGCTGGCGGGGAGGACAAGCAGAAGAGACGTCCCCATCGATCTGCTACCGCGACGGACCCGGAATGCTAGCCCTGTACCCCAAGCCCCCTGCTGCTCCACTGTACCTGACAGCCTTCTCTTTTCTCATATAGGAAGTGGGGACCAAAGCTTGGCACAGTGGCACACTGCAACTCTGGAGGCAGAGGCAGGAGGATCACAAGCTCAAGGACCTGTCTCAAAAATACAAAGTAAAATCTGGGCTAGGGGTGCAGCTTAGTGGTTGAGCGTGTGCAGAAAGCATGTGTAAGGCCCTGGCTTCAACTCCCCAACACCATGAAAAACACAGAAGAAAAAGAAAAAAATGAAAGGAAAGAAGGAAGAAAGGAAGGAAGGAAGGAAAGGAGGGAGAGAGGAAAGGAGGGAAGGAAAGAAAGAAGGAAAATGGGGACCAGTCCCAGCTGCTTTGCTTATGTCATGGAGTTGCTGCAGGGGACCCAGTAGGATGATGGAGTGTGGATATGGCTGCCTATACAACACTCTCCCCTTCTCCTTCTAGAAATTATATGAAAGTGAAATAGAGGGACTCACCTCTCCCTACAGCCCTGGGGCATTGTTGTTGTTGCTGTTAGGTGCTGTCGAGTCAGTGTCTGACTCATAGCAACCCTATGTACAATAGCTGAAGCACTATTGTTGGTGCTTCTCTGCTATTCATAGGGTTTCTAATGGCAGACTGGGTTTTGGCAGTGGGTTGCTAGGTCCTTCTCACAAGCCTACAGCACCTGGTGTTCCTAGGTGGTCTCCCATCCAAGTACTAACCAGGCCCAACCCTGAGTAGCTTCCAAGATCTGACGGGATCGGACACCACAGTGGTATAGCTGTAGGCATAGGGGTATTATTAGAGCATGGTTAAACACTGTTAAATCACTGTTAATGATAAGTCTGTATTGTAAGTATCTCTTATAATGTTTATTTTTCCTCTAAATAGTTAAGATGTGGGAGGGGTGATTTGACGTCCTAATTGACAGTTGTTAGACCCTGCCCAGGTGCCCTCACTGCCTTGAGTGAGGGACTATCAGCCAAGCAGCTAGCTGAACTACACTCAGCTGCTTTGAACACCAGCAGCATCTTCCATAAACACCTTGCAGACACTATACTGCAACCACAGTTCTTTACTATCAAAGCACAATTCCGACGTCAGAAGGCCCTACTCTAGTCACGACTGTTACAAACAGCTTATGCTAGACCTTTATGCCCTCACGAGCTTCAGTGAACTCTAGATGACCCTGTGGCCATTCTCAGCCAGGCCAGAGGGGGAATATACACCCTGGAGCCCAGCAGAAGACCTGTGATTGGTGAAAACATAGTCCCTCATTTAGATGAGGTACTGTGCTGTGATTGGCCCAAACAATGGCCTTTCATTTGCATAAAGCACTGTCATGATTGGTAGCTACGGTTTGAATCTAAAATGTCCCCCATAGGACATGCATTTGAACATTCGGTCCACTGCTGGTGGCAGTTGGTGGTTATGGAACTTTGGGAGACGGGTGCTAGCTTCGTGGAAGCTGGCACTCAGGAATGGGCCTCTGGAGGTTTTACATGGACCCTGGTTGCAGGCTCTCAATCTCTCTGCTCCTGATCTGCCACGATGTGAGGTTGTCTGATGTCTGCACAGCTTCTATGGACAAGAAATCCTCTGTGAGCCCCCGCTTCCCCGCCAATAAATCATTCCTCCTTTAAGCTTATTTTGGTTCGTTTCTCTGGCACAACCATGAAGAAGCTGACTATTACTGGTGCAGACATTCTTGTCACACCTCCTTTCTGGCTAGATAAGCAGGTTATTCGTTCATGTTGTGAGACAACTGGGCGACACCCTACTGTGCTACCCACTGGTATTGCAATCTTAGGCTTCTCTCTGTGGTCTTTCCGTGCTGACTTTTGATCTTTATCATTAGTAGATGGGCTAAGAGGGGATGGCAGAAACAGCAGCAGAGTGGCGGCTGTGGGGGAAATAGCAGTGTCAGAGGCAGCAGCAGCAGAAGTGACAGTGGCCCCTGCCCCAATGGCAATGATGGCAGCAGCAGTGACTGCACAAGTAGCAATGAGAGGGGCAACTGAAGATTCCATAGAGCAGCCAGGGCAAAAACAGCGGGGAGCAGAGATAACAAAGACAACGAGGACTGTGAAGAACTACAGATGAGAAACTGGGGGCCCTGGTCAGGTCACTGGATTAGTTCCAGACAGCTGCCAATCACTCAGGGCCAAGGGACACAGACATCTTGGGCCTGAGAGCTATAACACTAGCCACTGTCAAGGACTGGGGAATCCAAACACCCCAGGCCCCAGTGCTGTAATACTTATCGCTGTCAAGGGCCAAGAATCCCAATGTTCTAGGCCCAAGAGCTGTAACCCTTGTTGCTGCAGGGCAGAGAGTCCCGGTGCCCAAGACCCGAACAAGAGCTGTGCCAGGAGAAGATGCTGTCTGCACCTGCCTGTTGCTGTCTGATGCCGCTGCTGCTGAAAGCCAAGGATTACAGGAGCTGCCAAGAGCTGGGCCACTGGTGATTAAAGCCCTGAGTGAGCTGGGCACTGTGGCACCTGCCTGTGATCCCAGCTATACAGGTGGATGAGTCAGGAGGATCACAATTTCGGGGCCAAAGGCAGCCTGTGCAGGGTAGCAAGATCCTGTCTCAAAAAGTCAAAACAGGGCTGGGGGTGCAGCTCAGAGGCAGAGCACTTGCCTAACATGTGGAAGGCCCTGGGTTTGAGTCCCCAGGGGAAAAATAAAACTAAAAACAGAGCTGTAAGTCTCCAACCTGAGCGCCTCCATCTATCAGTCCCTGGCTTCTAATGCCTGAAGCAAGAGGCCCCTGGCCCTCAGGACAGGGAACTCCTAGCCTCTGGGCCCGCCAGCGCAGCCACCATGCAATGGGCTTTCAAGGCCTGAGACTGGGAGCACTGGAAAGGCTTCTCTTTGCCTACCCATAATTCCTACCTGTGTTGAGGAAAAGGACCCCAGCCCCATAGCAAAAGTGTCAAGGAAATGGGAAAATAAACAAAACTGCAAACTCCACTTTCAGCAAATGTAGGAGACAGGAAGATTCCATAGGCTTCAGAGTATGTCTGAAAATGTCCCAAAGAAGCTCAGATAGGGCAGAAGGCAAGCAGGAGGAGGCTGAGTGGTGACAAATCCCAGGAGGCATCAGCGAACATCTACTCATGGGTCAGTGGTTCACCCTGAAGTGAACGCCACATTCCTCATTGATAAAAACAAGTGTGGGCCTGTCGGGGATGAGGGCAAGCAACAATTTCCTGGCTTTTGCTCAGTTCAGAGAAACACAGGAGTAACAATAAATCAGAGAGGAGACATGTTGTCAGGAAGCTGGTTATCTCTGTGGCAGCAGAAGAGAGAACCTTCCTGTTATGAAGTCCTGGGAGCTGTCCCCATTCTTCCCATCCACAAGACAACCAGAAAATTGCTGGCCTAGGACAACCAAGGACTTCCAGGTACAAGCTTGAAAAAGTAAGTGTGAAAGCCTGAATACAGAGATACTAGCATAAAATATGCAGAAAAGAGCAGAAAAATCTACCAACAGCTGAAAAAATGTTAACACAAAGTGCATGAAAATTGTATCCAAATGCCGGGCACAGTGGCGCACGCCTGTAATCCCAGCGGCTCGGGAGGCGGAGGTGGGAGGATTGCAAGTTCGAAACCAGAGGCAGTCTGTATAACTTAGTGAGACCCTGTCTCAAAAAATTAAAAAATGGGCTGAGGAGCAGTTCAGTGGTCCAGCACTTGTAGAGCATGCAAAAAAAAAAAAAAAATGTATTCAAATCATGTTGGCAGGAATTTTTTTTAAATCAAGTGATAGTTTTCTCTATGAGGGAATCAATAAGATGGAAAGTGAAGAAGGCAGAAAGACTTTGGCTGTGGAGACTCTAATTCACTTCTCTTAGCCCTGGGAAGATCAAGAAGACAACAATTAAGGATACTGTATAAAGGTCAAAACACCACGAACATTCACAAACCCTGGCCATCTATTAGACTACAAAGAATGCTTTACAAAATTAAAAAACAAACACATAAAGGCTGTTGGGACAACCAGATAACTGGCTGAATAAATGAATGTATACTTCACACTTACACTAAAAAAAAGTACAAATGAATCAAAACACAATATTAAGGTAAAACATGAAAGAATGCTTAGAGTTGGAAATGCCTTTCCAGCCATAAAAAAATGATAAATTTGGTCACACAAACATTAAAACCTTGTGGTTAGCCAAAATTATCATATATGAAAAGATAAATAACAAAATCAACACTCTATAATTAATAAAGAATTATTAGAAATCACTAAGAAAAAGACCAGGGGCTGGGATTTAGCTCAGTTGGTAGAGTGCTGCACTGCAGTCTCTGAGGTCCTGAGTTCAATTCCCAGCACCGCAAAAATGGGAGAAGGGCCTGGCAATCCACTCCCAAGGCAATCCCAAAACAGTCAGCCAATGAAAACCCTATGAGGGTCACTATGAGTAGTTTACCGACTCCACGGCACCTAACAACAACAAGAAGAAGAAAAAGACCAACTGTTTTGATTACATATTGTTGAATAATGAACCACCTGAAGGGTTAGGTGCTTTGGTTTATTTGTTTGCTTGCTTGTTTGTCTGTTTGTTGAGAAAGGGGCTCATTATGTAGCCCAGGCTGGGCTTTGAACCTGAGTAGATCCTCTTACCTCCGCCTCCCAAGTGCTGAGATCACAGGTGTGTGCCACCACCCCAGGCAAGTCTATAGGCTGCCTGGGGCTCTGCAAGATGGCGCCTCTGCTGGTTTGCAGCTGGGGCTGGTTGTCTTCCATCTGCTCTCTTTCTTTATGTGGTGCCTCACACCAGGACCTCTCGGTAAGGCTTCTGTCTCCAATGGGGCATCTTGGATTTCTAGAACAGGATCTCAGAGATCCAAGCTGGAGGAGTGGGAAGCTGCTAGGGCTTCTTACTGCCTGGGTTTGGAATTCTCAGAACTTTGCCTTCTCCATATTCTATTGGCCAAAGGAGTCACACTCGCAGGCCAGAGTCAAGGGGAAGGGACACCGATTCCACCTCTGATGAGAGGCAAGCCATGGACATACCAGGAGGGTGGACTCTTTTAGGGGCCATCTGTGGAGCTGAGCCAGCCTGCCAGCCATTCTACAGGAAAACAGGACAAGAATACAAACAGATTACAGAAGGCAAATTATGAACGATTTTGACATTCGAACAGATTCCCAACGCTGTGCAGAGCAAATGAAGTACAAATTGGAACTACTCTGTTGCAAGTTTTTACCTGGCTGAAGGGCAAATATTCAAACGTTTCCTGACACACTTTGTTCGTGAGGCCATGGGGGACACATACCCTTGGACAGTTACTGGTGGACATACAAATTTGGTCACCTCCCATGGATGAAAACTTACTCCCTTTCACATCTGTGTAACCATGCAGTAGAATACTACATGGCTGTTGATGTTGTAGAAAGCTGGATGTAGTGGCGCGTGCCTGTAATGCCAGCACTCAGGAAGCTGAGGCAGAAGGATCAATATGAGTTCAAGGTCATCCTGGGTTACACAGAGAGTTCCAGGTCAGCCTGAGCTATATAGTAAGACCCTATCTCAAAACAAAACAAAATAAAACAAAAACAAGCACCAAAGGATGCTGTAGGAAGGAAATCAAACATGCGCTATGTCTATGAGTCAGACACTGATTCGAGGGCACCTAACAGCAACAACAACATGTCTATTAAATGAAAGGAACAGGTTGCAAATGGCATGTCTGGTAGTATAAAAACTTTTCTCAACAAGAAACAGATAAGCCCACACTCCTGTGCTGACATATGTTCACTTTCAGACTTGTTGCATAGACATAAGATGCCAATGGACATCTCTGGGTAAAAGGGTGAGTATTGTTGTTTTCTTGTTTTTCTTTTCTTTTCTTTTTTTTTTTTTTTTTTTGTGGTACTGGGGGTTGAACCCAGGGCTTCACACTTTGCGTGCTTTGCAAGTGTTGGACCACTGAGCTGCACCCCCAGCCCATTTTTTTACTTTTTGAGACAGGGTCTCGCTAAATTGCACAGACTGCCTCTGGTCTTGAACTTGCGATCCTCCCACCTCCGCCTCCCAAGCCGCTGGCATTACAGGCATGCGCCACCTGGCTCTTGTTTTTCAATTTTTAAAAATTTTTTCTGCAATGAAGTGGACTATTGAGGTAATACAAGAATAACGAAGATTTAAAAAGCGTTCTCAATTTTTCAAAAGTGAACTTTTAGCACTTTTGTTATGAACGAGAGACTGTATCCTTTTCAAGTTGTGTTATAGTTATTTCTGCACTTCTGAACTTTGGGCTCTAAAATGGATTGGAAACAGAGATGGCACGCAGGTGCGCACGCATGCACACAGATGTTTGTCAAAGGTTGACTGTCTACCCACAGCCTTCAGACAAGATGGCTAACGAGAACAGAGTCCTTAGACATGATGAGGTCTTGTGGTTTCCAAACTACTCTTTGGAGCCTCTGGATTCTGTTTCAGAACCTCTGGGGAGGTCTGGGGTGGGAGGGGGAAGAACGGCGACCAAATAGGCCAGGCAATGACCCCTCTGCGCTCTGCTCTGCATTCACATAAGCTCTCAGGCAAAACAAAAACAAACAGAACACCAAACATTCCGCTGCTTTTTCAAAAATGAGCAAATCTCTAGCAGCGGTTCAGCCACACTCACGGCCCACAGCCCTAAATATGCTGCCTGCACCACCGTGCAGCCCAAACGTCAGCACACTTGATGTTCACAGAAGCTGTCCTAGAGGAGCCCGGGCTCCAGAGCCAGACTGCGCTGAGTGGCTGTGATGCCTCAGTTTCTCTAGGTGTCAGATGGTAACAGTCATAGAACCCACTTCAGGGGGCAGCTGTGAGGTTAAAAAGAGCAAATATCCAAAAGTATTGGAAGCCTTGGAAGGGTGGCGTATCAGCAGTATCCCCACTGCCTTCCTCCACCAGCAACAAACATACAGAAGGTGACAGAGAGAGTTCTCTAATGGCTTCTCTAACCATGTATCTGGTGATCAGAAGAGCCTCCTGTCTGTGATTTCCAAGCTGGCAGAAATCCGTGACGGCTACTTATGCTCTGAGACAGCCTGCCTGAGAATGAAACCAAGCTACAGGAGAGTGGAACCAAGAGAAGAGAAAAACTGATTTCTTCAGACACAGTTTCAGCCCCTGGCTCTGGTCAGGTCCCGCTTCTCCTGAGACATTCAAGTCTCCTTTTTGCTTAAGACAGTTTGGTTTGAATTCTTGTCTGTTACAGTCAAGACCAACTCTCTGTTCCGAGGACTAAATAAAATATACATGAAAGTATTTATTCTATGTTGTTGTTATTACTGTTGTTGTTAGATGCTGTTGAGTTGGGCCCAACTCATAGTGACCCTATGTACAACAGAATGAAACATTACCCGATTCTGTGCCAGGCACACAGTCTTACTTATATTTAAGCCCATTGTTGCAGACTCTGTGTCAATCCATCTAGTTGAAGGGTTTCCTTTTTTTGTTGACCTGCCACTCTCCCAAACACGATGTCTTTCTCTAGGAGTTGGTCTCTTCTGACAACATGTTCAAAATATGTAAGATACAGCCTAGCCATCCTTGCTTCCAAGGAGCACTCAGGTTGCACTTCTTCTAGGATGGATCTGTTGGTTCTTTTGACAGTCCATGGTATATTCAATATTCATCTCCAGCACCATAATTTGAAAGCATCAACTCTTCTCCTGTCTCCCTTATTTCCATGTTCAGCTTTCACAAGCATATGATGTGACTGAAAATATCATGACATGAGTCAGGCACACCTTCATCTTCAATGAGACATCTTTATTTTTGAACCCTTTAAAGAGGTCTTTTGCCACAGCTCTTCTCAATGCAATGAATCTTTTGATTTCTTGACTGCTGCTTCCATAGGTGTTGACTGTAGAACCAAGTAAAGCAAAAACTTGGATAACTTCAATCTTTTCTCCATTTATCATGAGATCACTTACTTATCTAGTTGTGAGGGTTTTTGTTTTGTTGTTTTGCTGATGAAGCACAATCCATACTGAAGGCTGTATTCTTTGATTTTCATCAGTAAGTGTTTCAAACCTCATTGAGTTTCAGCAAGCAGAGTTGGGTCATCTACATAACGCAGGTTGTTAATGAGTCTTCCTCCAATCCTGATGCCATGTTCTTCTTCATGAAGTCCAGCTTCTCAGATTATTTGTTCAGCATAGAGATTGAAGAGGTACAGTGAAAGAATACAGCCCTACCATACACCTTCCTGGACTTTCAGCCAGGCAGTGTTACCTTGCTCTGTTCCATGTAGAGATTCCTCATGAGCACAATTAAATTCCCATTCTTTGCAGTGTTATCCCTAAACCTGTTCTACATGTGCTGCTTAATGGGTGAAACCTATTATCACATTCTCATTCTGTGAGTCTTCTCCAGTGCTTGGAGAGGGGCATCAGATACAAACTAGAGGGGCACTGCTTCCCCTTCCTCCACCCTTGTCCAGCCTGGACAAGATGCCGCTGAATGGCGAGCCCTGTATCAGGCCAGCTTTGTGGCCATGAATCTGTGTCTTCACACAGAACCCCATGTGGGCCTTAATGCTCTGCTCTCCCCATCTTGAAAGGCTTGATATCAAACAAAAATAAGTTTTATAAAATATAAGCATGGTGGCTGAGCCCACAGTCCCAGCTACTGAGGAGGCTGAGGCAGGAGGATCACTTGAGCCCAGGAGTTTGAGGCTAGCCTGGAGCAAGACCTGTCTCTTAAAACAAACAAACAAACAAAAAAAGGGTGTGTTTAAGGTGCATCACATGATGCTAGGAGAGGAATGTATGGTAACAAAATAACATGCCCATCATCTCCCACACTGACCCCTGACCAGAGCAGCTACTGGGAACATTCCTGAAGAGAACACCTAATTCCCTGTGGTCTCCACACCCTCCATGCAACCTCTCCACTTTTCATCTTCCGCATTTGCTACTTTGAGCCCTTTGACTTATATTGCCCATCCCCCCCCACCTCTGACCTGGGAACTTCTGTTTCATTCTCTTTATATTAGACCTTTTCTTTGGTGTAAGACTCCACAAGTAAGGTGAACTCATGCAATATTTTTCTTTCTGTGTGATCCATGTTGTGGCAAATGACAAGACCTTCTAGTACTTAAGGCTGAATACCAGCCTGAGAGTCTGCAGCCGCACCACCCTAGTGTCCAGTCTCATCAGATCTCAGAAGCTCAGCAGGGTGGGCACGGTTAGTCTTTGGGTGACAGACCACCTGGGAACACCGGGTGCTGTAGGCTTGGGAGAAGGACCTGGCAGCCCACTCTCAAAAATCAATCTGCCTTTGAAAACCCTATGAATGGCAGAGAAGCATGGACATAGTGCCAGGTATGGCATGGTGTCGGGTGGTGTTTCGTTCTGTTGTACCTAGGGTTGCTATGAGCTGACTCAATGACACCTAACAACAACAACGCTGGCCTGCTATAGATACACGGGCCACAGTTTCTTCAGCCCATTCACTTATTGGTGGACCCCTAAATTGTCTCCATATCATGGCTATTGTGAATAATGCTGCTGTGAACTTGGGTGGGGGATATCCTCCCAAAGTGACAATTTCATTTTCTTCGTGTATACAACCACAGGAAGGGGTGCTGGGTCATCTGGTAGTTCTATTTGTAGTTCCTTCAGGATCTTCTATTCCGTTTCCAGAATGGCTGCACCTGTCTACGTTCCCCCCATAGAAAAAGAGACCTTTGTGGGGTTAAGAGACAACAGGTTCTCATGCCCTTAATCCAAGAAAACTGCAATCTACCAGAGTCTCTTTCCTCCCTTGTCAACAATGTACGGAATGTGCCCATCCATTATCCCATTATCTTGTCATGAAGGGGAAAAAGCCACCATGTGAAAAATGATGCTAGGATGTCTCCATGGTGGCCACTGACCTGAGCCTTGCCTCGGAATGCCCCCTTACACTATGAGGAAGAGGCTTTTAAAAAAATGCCATCTTTTTTTTTTTTTTTTTTTTGCGATACTGGTGGTTGAACCCAGGCCTTGCGCTTGCATACTTTACAAGTGCTGGACCACTGAGATGCACCCCCAGCCCATTTTTTTTACTTTTTGAGACAGAGTCTCTCTAAGTTATACAGACTGCCTCTGGTCTCAAACTTGCGATCCTCCTGCCTCCACCTCCCAAGCCGCTGGGATTATAGGTGTGCACCATTGTACCCGGCTTAAACAACAATAAAAAAGCCATCTTTATGACTAACACCGCCCTCGACCCCTCCAAGTATTGAGGAAAAAGAGCATATTGGGGAGAAGTTTGTAAAAAGTTTTTCAATCAACACTGAAATGTATTTCATTTAAACTGCAATTGTTAAAACTTCATGTCCCTAGTTGCAGACTTGCTTGTTAAAATTCATTTTGCTGTGTATGAAAGAACCCTGCCAGTCACCCCTCCATCCCCACCTCCCTGGTCTGCATTAGCTCACATTCCAGCCCTGCTAGCTGCCTCCATGTCTGCCCTGCCCGTACCCCTGGCAACTATCTTAGTTTAGTTTAAAATATTGCTTAGCTCACCTGCAGGTGGTCATGTAGAACCTACACATGGGGTTAGTCCAAGGATTCCAAACTTCACCCTGCTGTGAACTGTATCACCCCGGGAGAACAAAGGCTCGGGGTCAGTCACGAGAGGACTTGTTTCCTAAGACTGGCCTATTACCTAAAAAAAACCTGAATTTTTTTATTTTACCCAAAGCCTGAGTCTCTTGAAGTACTTTCAGTTTTCTCATGCCACTTCCCAAGGACCTGACAAAATGCCTGTACTTTTTGTTGGCCACAGGCACCCTGGCTCTCCAATCATTAGTGCTGACCTTTTGCCTCAACCCTTTTCCATCCAATTACAGCTTTTGCCTGAGAGTTCTTGCTCTAGTCTCAGGTTTCACTTCTAGACTATCTGAGAAGGAAGTGCCCTGGCATCCCTTATCAAGTGCACAAAAGTTCCTTTTTCAGCTGGGCATGGTGGTGCACACCTGTAATCCCAGCAGCTCGGGAGGTGGAGGCACGAGGATTGCAAGTTGGAGACCAGAGGCAGTCTGTGTAATTTAGGGAGACTCTGTCTCAAAAAGTTTAAAAAAAAAAAAAAAGAAAAAGAAAAAAAGGATGAGGGCACAGCTCAGTGTTCCAGCACTGCAAAGCATGCAGGTGCGAGGCCCTGGGTTCAACCCCCAGTACCGAAAAAAAAAAAAAAAAAAAAAAAAGAGTTACTTTTCCCTGTTTGCCCACACTTATGAACTCCTAGGTTTTTGTTGTTTTGTTTTGGTTTTGGTAGTACTAGGGGTTTGAACTCAGGGCCTCTCCCATGCTAGGTAAGTATTCCACTGCTAAGCTGCACGTCTAGCCCCTTTTTATTTTTTATTTTGAGCCAGAGTCTCACTAAGTTGTACAGGCTGCCTCTACCCTTGAACCCTCAATCATCCTGCCTCAGCCTCCTGACTCCCTAGGATTTCAGGCCTGTGCCATGGCGGCTGGCTCTCTTGTCTTTTTGATAATAGTTATCCTAACAGATGTAAGGCAAAATTCTTAATATTTTTGAACAAAGAGCCTCACAACTTCATTTTGTACTTGTTGTTATTGCTAGGTGCCGTCCAGTCCAGTTTGACTCATAGCCACCCTATGTACAGCAGATGGAAACACTTGCCAATTCTGTGACAGGCAAATGATCTTATTTATATTTAAGCACATTGTTGCAGACACTATGTCAATCCATCTGGTGGAGGGTTTTCCTCTTTTGTGTTGACCTGCCACTCTCCCAAACATGATGTCCTTCTCCAGGGATTGATATTTCCTGACTACATGTCCAAAATATGTAAGATGCAGTCTGGCCATTCTTGCTTCCAAGGAACACTCTGGTTGCACTTCTAGGACAGATTTGTTGGTTCTTTTGGCAGTCCATGGTATACTCAATAGACATCTCCAGCATCACAATTCAAAAGCATCAATTCTTTTTCTGTCTCTCTTGTTCAATGTCCAACTTTCACAGCCATATGATGCGACTGAAAATACCATGGCATGAGTCAGACGCACCTTCGTCTTCAGTGTGACATCTTTGCTTTTCGATACTCTAAAGAGATCTTTTGCCACAGCTTTTCCTAGAGCAATGCGTCTTTTGATTTCTTGACTGCTACTTCCACAGGTGTTGATTATAGAGCCAAGCAAAGCAAAATCCTGGACAACCTCAATCTTTTCTCCATTTATTGTGAAGTTGTGTGCTGACCCAGTTGTAAGGATTTTTGTTTTGTTGATGTTTAGTCATAACCCATATTGAAGGCTATGATCTTTGATCTTCATCAATAAATGTTTTCAATCCTCTTCACTTTCAGCAAGCAGAGTTGTGTCATCTGCATAATGCAGGTTGTTAATGAGTCTTCCTCCAATCTTTATGCCGTATTCTTCCTCATAAAGTCCAGCTTCTCGGATTATTTGCTCAGCATATAAATTGAAGAGATAGGGTGAAAGTATACAGCCCTGGCACACACCTTTCTCAACTCTAAACCACGCAGTGTTTCCTTGTTCTATTAGAACAACTGCCTCCTGGTTCATGCACAGATTTCTCATGAGCACAATTAGGTGTTCTGGTATTCCCATTTTCCGAAGTGTTATCCATAATTTATTATGATCCACACAATCAAATGCCTTTACATAGTCGATAAAACATAGATAGACATTTTTCTGATATTCTCTGCTTTCAGCTAAAATCCACCTGACATCAGCAATGATGTCCCTGGTTCCCCACCCTCTTCTGAATTCCACTTGATTTTCTGGTAATTCCCTGTCTATATACTGCTGCAGTCGCTTCTGAATGATCTTTAGTAAAATTTTGCTTGTGTGCGATATTAATGATATTGTCCAATAGTTTGCACATTCAATTGGATCCCCTTTTTTGGGAATAGGCACAAATATGGATCTCTTCCAGTCAGTTGGCCAAGTAGCTGCTTCCCAAACCTGTTGGCACAAACATGTTAACACCTCCAGTGCTGCATCTGTTTGTTGAAACACCTCTATTGGTATCCCATCAATACCTGGAGGCTTGTGTTTCGCCAGTTCTTTCAAGGCAGCTTCCACTTCGTCCTTCAACACCATTGGTTCCTCTTCATATGCAACCTCTTAGAATGGTTGGCCATCTACCAATTCTTTCTTGTATAATGACTCTGTGTATTATTCCCATCTTCTTTTGATGTTTCCTGCATCATTTAATATTTTCCCTGTAGAATCTTTCACTACTGCCACTCGAGGCTTGAATTTTTTCTTCACTTCCTTAAGCTTGAGAAACACAGAGTGTGTTCTTCCCTTTTGCTTTTCTACTCCAGCTCCTTGCACATGTTATTATAATATTTGTTTTTGTATTCTTGAGCTGCCTTCTGAAATCTTCTGTTTAGTTCCTTAACTTCATTATGTCTTCCTTTTGCTTTAGCTGCTGGACGTTTGAGGGCAAGGTCCAGTGTCTCTTTTGACATGTAATTTGGTCTTTTCTTTTTTCTTGTCTTTTTAAGAACTTTTTGCTTCCTTCTGGAATGATATCTTTTATGTCATGCCACAACTCTTCTGGTCTCCTGTCATTTGTGTCTAATGCATTAAACCTATTTTTGAGGTAGTCTCTGAACTCAGGTGGGATATACTCAATGTCATACCGTGGCTCTCGTATACTTTGTTCTAATTTTCTTCAGCTTCAGTTTGAACTTGCATATGAGAAGTTGATGGTCTGATCCACAGTTGGCACCTGGTCTTGTTTTGACATTTGATATAGAGCTTTTCCGTTGTCTCTTTCTACATATGTAGTCAATTTGATTCCTGTATGTTCCATCTGGTGAAGTCTATGTGTATAGTCTCCGTTTATGTTGTTGAAAAAATGTATTTGCAATGAAAAGGTCATTGGTCTGACAAAATTCTATCATGTGATCTCCAGCTTCGTTTCTGTCACCAAGGCCATATTTTCCAACTACCGAGGCTTCTTCCTTTCCAACCTTTGCATTCCAATCACCAGTGATTATCAGTACATCCTCATTGCATGTTTGATCTACTTCAGATTGCAGAAGCTGGTAGAAATCTTCCCTTTCTTCATTTGTGGCCTTGGTGGTGGGTGCATAAATTTGAATAATAGTCATATTAACTGGCCTTCCTTGTAGGTGTATGGATATTATTCTATCACTGACAACATTGTATTTTATGACAGATCTTGAAATGTCTTTTTTGACAATGAATGCAACCCCATTTCTCTTTAGTTCATCATTCCCAGCATAGTAGACCATATGATTGTCTGACTCAAAATGGCCTATGCCAGTCCATTTTAGTTCACTGATGCCTAGAATGTCAATGTTTATGCACTCCATTTCTCTTTTAACGATTTCTAATTTTCCTAGATTCATACTACGTACATTCCATGTTCCAATTATTAATGGATGTTTACAGTTGTTTCTCCTCATTTTGAGTCATGCCACATCAGCAAATGGAGGTCCCTGGGGCTTTACTCCATTTCTGTCATCACGGTAGACTCTACTTTGAGGAGGTAACTCTTCCCCAGTAGTCTTTTGAGTGCCTTCCAACCTGGGGGGCTCATTTTCCGGCACTATATCTGACAGTGTTTCTTTGGTATTCATAGGGTTTTCAATGGCTAGTTGTTTCGGGAGTGGTTTGCCAGGTCCTACTCCCTAGTCTGTCTTAGTCTGGAAGCTCAGCTGAAAACGTGTCCACCATGGGTGACCTTGCTCATATCTGAGGTACCAGTGGGATAGCTCTCAGCCTCATCGCAACACACAAGCCCCCACAGTGTGGCAAACTGACAGACGTGTGGGGGCATTTTGTACTGGGTGTCACCAATTATGCAGCTGGCCCTAATGCTAGTATTATCTCCATTGTCCAGGTGAGGAAACTGAGGCTCAGATAGGGGAAGCAAGTAGCTCAAGATCACATAGCAAAAAAGGGGTAGAGATGGGAATCAAATTCTGATTCCAGTCCTAAGTTAGTTCATAACATCCGTGCACCACGGCCTGGACAACTTCTCAGGTTTCGGGGGCACTTTCCTGTTTATGGGGTCCTGCCTTATAATCCAGTCTGCATCATTTGACCCTATATGGCCCTTAGAGATAGAGATGGTCATCCTGGTGTCAGTCTCAGGACCCGGATGTGGGCACGAAGCAGCAATCAACTCTGGCTAGTTTAAGCAAAAGTGGGCAAGGAAGAGGGGGAAGTGGGGAAGAAAGCATTCGGAGGAAAAGTTGACCAGCCAGGACTTGGAAAGCAGGGGACAGGCCAGACCTGCTCCAGGGACCTGGGAGCAGAGGCTGAGCGTGGTTCGGGTGCCCACCCACGGACCTTGACGGAGGGCAGAACAAGGAAGAAAGGGTGGGAAGGCGCGAGTCCACCTCACAGATGGGGAAAGCAGAGACCACAGAGGGCGCACAGGGTGGGGCCACTGGGCTCAGGCCACAGGGCTCAATTGGAGGGAACAGGGCCACCGTGGGCTCCCCGCAGGACTGAGTGGCTGCTCCTGGGAATGGCTGGCCAGGTGGCTGCAGGAAACCACCCCAGCCTGAACTGCACCCCGGGCTCTGGCATCTCCTCTCCCTGCACCCCAGCGAACAGACCCCCTTCCAGCCTGCCTCCTCAGCCCGACCTTCCTAAAGGGGGCCTAGCTGGGGGTGGAAGGGTGAAACACTGTGTGGACCAAGTAAAATACGCCTGGCTGGGAGGCTGCCCGAGTTTGGCTGGCCTGCATTCCTTGGAATGTTTTCTTCTGCACACAAAAATGAAGGCCTTATTTACATAGATCTGAGGGTCCTCCAGGGTTGCAAATTCCCTCTGAGTTCAGCTCTGCAATAAAAAGCAAGCCCTCAACATTTCCCACAGGCCGTTTAGGGCAGGGGTTCAAGGCAGGAGATGCTCTGCAGTCCAGAGGGCCTGAATTCAAATCTCAGCTCTGGTACTGTGTGCCTCAGGCTAATCACGAAACCTCTCTGGGCCTCTTGGAGGGGATGGCACATGTGGACAAGTGCCTGATGTACAGTAAATGCCACCCAAGGCACTGCTGCTGTGCTCTGTCCCTGGGCTGTCCTTGTGAACCCTCAAAAGGAAGAGCAAGAAAATCTCCACGTACGCTGATGATCTGGACGGGATTGGCCTGGATGCCTGAGGGTCAAGCCTGGCTGTGCACTTTGCCTCCTCTGCTGCTTTTCCAGATCCTAGCCCCTCTCTCCAGGGTCACAGGGAACCTGAGCCCCTCAAAGGGCCTTTCGCCACCTAGTGAAAGCTGCCTCTGCACTGAGCCCTGCAGGCAGGAAAGACCCATGCCTCTCCTTAGCCCCCTGGGTGGGAGCGATCGTGGGGAGCTTTCAAGCCACAAGGGAGCATTAGGCTCTGGGTGTCTGACTCCAAAGCCTGGCTTTTTTCTGCTCCTGCTAACTGTTTTCCCATTCCTGATAATAAGACAAGATTCATGGGCTTCTAGGCTCCACTTGACCCATGTCACTTGATCCCTCATGGAAAAACTCTCCTTATCTCGGACCAAAAAAATTAGAGATTTATCAGCTCAAGTAAGGAAAGTCCAGGGATGGAATGGTGCCTTCAGAGAACTGTGGGAAAGAATAGCTTCAGGTACAGCCGGATCCAGAAGCCCCAGGGATATTGCCAAGATTCACTTTCTCTCCAGCTCTCAACAGTATTTTGCTTTGCTGCACCTCTGCCTCAGGCAGCCTCTCCCTGTGCTCTGTGTCACGTCCCTCAACAGCTGTCTCCAACCCGCTGGATGCTATGTGTCTCTTTGCCAGTCGTGGCTCAGGTTGGCCATAATTAAGTCAGGGGAAAATCCTTGTCCTAATTCCTGTAGCCATGGAGATGTCCCTGTTGGCCAGGCCTTGATCTCCTGCCACTCCCAGAGCCGAAGGTGGAGACTGAACGGGGTTTACCTCAGTGATGCCCTAGGTAAACAGTCTCCCTGCACCCCAGTGCCTCCCCATGAGTTTATTTCCACATGCTCTGCCTTGGGGCAGGCCTTGAGGGGCCTCACAGTTCCTTCTATTTCTCTGGAACTCTGGACAGGCATCCTGAGAACCAGCCTGCTGATCTGCTGGAGTGAGGGAAACACATGAAGGAGTGCCCTGTCCCCCAGCAGGTGCCACCCTAGACCAGCCTGCAGCCAGCTGACCTCCCAGCAGGTGAATAAATCCAGCAAGATCACATGACCTGCAGCTGGCCACAGGTGCATGGGACCAACTGAGACCAACAGCGCTCAGCAGAATCATTGACTTTTGAGCTGTAATACACCCTTATCATCTTAAGCCATTGAGTGTTGGGACAATTTGTTACACAGACATAGCTGACAGGTACATGATCCATCCACCAGAACCACGTGGACTGGCTGGGTTGGAGGAGTGCTTGTATTCTAAAGGATGGATTCTATTATGAAAGGGAAAGGGAATCCCAAAGACTGACTGCTCTATGATTGTCAATCCTATTTTGCAAATGGGGACAAGCTCAAAATGTTTTGAACTTGAATCTTTGTCTATTCTACAAAGTATCTTAAAACAAGTAAAAACATAAAGTGATCAACCCCAATTTAATGAAGCACAGATGTAGCAAAAATGCAGCTATGAGAAGAACGCCGAGTCGGAGACTGAGGACGAAATGTGAGCTATTTCAAAAGCTGCCCGGGCCCTCTCAAGTCCGTGCTCATATAATGATTTCATTTTTTTGGTTACAGGGCAAAGATCATGCAAGCAGAGAAGAGAGCACATAGCTCTTCCTAACATTTTCAAGATAAACATAAAGGAATACACAAGGCGGACTTGCAGGCACCAAGGAACCCTGGTACCAGCAAATGACCCCTGAGCACTTTGCTCTTTTCCGACCCATAAATCTATCTCCTGTGTGAGAAAACTGAGGCAAAGGGCACCTGACCACTCAAGCATTTTTGCCTGGCTTTGCAACATGTTCCCGTTTTCAGACACCACGTTACATATCAGTTCCTCCTCGCCTCAGACCTTCTGTAGGATTTCGGGGGGCACAATTTCTGTCAGATAACACACAGACACCTCTGTTACCGTGCACCAGGAATGGATCAATTATGATTGTGGAATATTAACTTCAGCCGAGTTTCTTGGCTGCTAAGTTGAAAAGTGGGAGAAGGACCCAGAAACCCACTCCCAAAAATCAATCTGCCATTGAAGACCCTATGAATAGTAGAGAAGCACTGACAAAGTGTTTCGTCTGTTGTACATAGTGTTGCTATGAGTCGGATACTGACTCTACGGCACCTAACAACAAGAAGTTGAAAAGGGAAATGTGTTGGGTTGCAAAAAGCTTATTTACCTGCATTTTTATTTTTTGAAGGAAAGGAGGACAAGTTTGTCCAGAAACATAAATGTTTTCCTGGACTCCACGCCCAGAAGGAGGGCTGGTGGGGCTCTTTCAGTGTGGAATGTGACATAAAAGTGGTTGTAGAAAAGTGGTTGTAGTGGCTGCTCTTTTTAGGCCCCATAAAAGTTAAAGGCAGCCAATGACCTTATAAACATTTCTTGGAGGCACTCAGAGTATGAGGTTTTTCTCTTTTCCATTTATTTCTTTTCATCTTTTTTATTTTATTTTGTTTTGTTTTGGAGTAAAAAGAGGAGTGAGTTTATTAAGAGACATGGGAAAGATTACACTCTGAGATAGACCACAGAGCAGGCTACTCATGAAGGAGAGTCAGCTTCTTGTCATTAAAAAAATTTTTTTTAAGAACATAAAAGTTTATTTTGCCTCTAGTGGTACAATCTAGATAACTCTGTTCCACAGTGGATGAGGCAGCTCAGACATTTCCAATAGGCGGCCTCAATCTCCGGGTGCAAAATGGCTGCTTCAGCTCCTGCGTTCAAACCTGCCTTCCCAGCAAGAAAAGGAAAAGAAATTAAATATAAAATCCAGGATAAAGGAAGTGTCCTAGAAAATCAGCATCAGTTTCACTAGGCCACATCAAGGTTGTTGGCAGGGCTGTGCTCCCTTAGAAATCCTGGGGAGGATCACTCCTTACCTCCTCCAGCCTCAGGTGGTTGCCATACTCCATTGTTTGCAGCTGTATGCCTGCAGTCCCTGCTTCTATCTCCCTGCCCTCTCCTCTCCTGGGCATCTGTCTGCTCTCCCTCCACCTTCTTATTATACAAATGATGCCCAACCAGATCAGGTCGGAGCCCAACCAGACCATCCAGGACAATCTCCTTATCTCAAGATCCTTTATTTAATCACAACTGCAAAGACTTCACACTGCCTGGGGACAGTCACAGGCTCCAGAGATTAGGCCTGCCCACTACACTACCAGTTGTGACCGCCGGCAAGTGTCCTAGGCTCTCTGGGCCTCCGTCTCCTTCTGTAAAATGACGGTAGCTGGAGCTTTGGGTTATTAGGAAGATTAATAAGCAGGTTATATAAAGCCCTTGGAATGGGCTGCAGCTCTGTAAGTGGCAACCTTTACTATGATCCAGTCTCGCTTGGTACTAAAAGTCCCACAAGGACCTGTCCTGGCTGGGTCCTGTGCATTCCCTTGTCTTCTCAGCACCTGCCATGGGGACCTGCGCATGGTGGTCAGGAAATGTTTGATGCGTGAGTGTGTGGCTGTGTGGCTTTAGGCCAGCTGCATCTCCTCTCTGGTCTGTTTCTTTCTCTGGCTGCGAAGAGCTGCTGGCGGGGAAATCTACTCCTCTTTCTGGAAGGGCATGGGCAGAGAAGGCTCAGGGGTCATAAGCCAGCCACAGCTGCTCCCTCTCTCTCTCTGAGTCACCAGATTTCTCAGTTTCGGGTGCCAAGTGTCTAAATATTATGAGTGAGCTGGTTGGAGATAGGTGGGGAAACGTGGATTTGGCCAAAGCAATGGCAGCCAAGGCGCCAGGGCTGGAGTCCCTGGAATATCTCAGTGGGATGAGTTAGTGCTCAGCCAGCACCTGCCAGGAACACAGGCTGACCCACAACTAAGAGGGCAGCACAGACACCTGGCTGGGGCAGCCAGAGCCTGTCCTTGCTGTCTCTGTTCCCAGAGCCAGCAACTAGTCACACCCTCACAGCTCCACAGCAGAAAATGAGGCCCAAAGAGAGTGAGGGGTTCATCCCAGGTAATGCCGTGGAACCACTATCCACTAACTTCCAGTCCAGCTCCTACGGGAACAACCAGCAAAGGGAGAAGAAGGCTGGCAGGGGAGTGCAGCAGGTGCAAATGCCCAGGGGTGAGAGCACCCAGACACACGCAAACACTAGAATGGGAGAGAGAAAAGGGCTCTGTGCCCAGGAACCTGGGGGAAAGGGAGCTGCTGATGGTTCTAGGAAGAAGAGCACCAGGACCTGAGAGTGTCTCTGTGTGTGGTCTGTGTCCATCAGTATGAGACCCATGGACACCGGAGAGAAGGTCAACCTGCACATACCTGGGGCCCACCATCTTAACAGGTCCCCTTCCAAGGGGCTTCTGAAGCACACGCACTGTGTAAGAGGGGTAGGGATACTGCTCACTTTCCATTTAGCAAGACTGGCCTCAAGTCTGAGACCTGCCACTTACTTTCTGTGTGACTTTAGGCCAGTTACTGCGCCTCTCTGAGCCTCACTTTCCCTTCCTCTGTAATGGAGGCAATCCTAGTGTCTGCCTCCCAGGGGTGCCCTAAGGATTAAGATGACGTACGTGGAGCATGTGGCAGAACTCCAAACACGCTGGTGATTAGAAGCTCTCTGTGGCAGTGGTGCAGGGGGGTGGCAGGGGAAGGAAGGGCAGAGGAGAGCAAGGTGGAGGCAGGGAGGCTGGTGAGGAGGCAGCTGTGGGACTTCTGGGAGAAGCCTATGGGTGGAGTGCAGAATGGCTGCGGGCGGGTGGCACCACGCTCAACTGCTACCTGTGGAAGTGGCGCCCTCTGCTGGTCTGGGGCATAAGCCGGGAGATACGTCAACTGAGATGTCATGTGCCCATCAGTTGTCACGGCCATAAATGGGTGCTTGGTGTGCAACAGACCCTGGGTCAGCTGCGTGGTGACCTCCGCCCTCCACCGGCCCTCCAGGGTGGGTTTCATCTACCCTGGGGTTTCCCAACCCCGACACGACTGCCTGTGTGCTGGGTGCTTCCTTGGTGCAGGTTGCTGAGCCCTGTACCCACTCTGGGACAACATCGGCATCTCTAGGCCTTGCCAAAAGCTTCCTGGGAGGAGTGGATCCCACCTGAGAATGGCTACTTTGTCCTCACTTCACTGGGGCCGGAGGACGCAGAGGCTCCCTGTTCCCGGCCACCCAGCTAAGCAGCAGCAAGTCCGAGGCAGAGCCCCTGGTGGTCCCCTGGCCATGAAGCAAGCTGACTGTGCTGTGACCGCCACAAGCAGGCAGGGCCTGGGATGACAGACAGGCCAGGCCCTGCTGTTTCGCAGGAGACCAGGTGCCCCCTGGGTGGTGTCGTGAATGGTGACACAGATGAGGGAGCCAAAGCCCCCTCCACAACCAGGCCTCCCCCGGGAGCCATCGCTAATCACCCTGGCACGTGAGCTGGGAACAGGGGACACTGAGGGCAGGAGGGACCCAGATGGAACCCGTCAGGAGAAGCTGGGGGAAGCTGGCTGGCCCAGGACCCCCTGGAACATTCTCCAATCTTCCGGGACCTCCTTTCCTTCCTGCAAGGCCAGGTGGAGGCTTAGAGACAGGTCCCAGAGATGTGGGGAGACAGAATCCAGGGGAAAGGGAAAGGCCAAAGGCCAGAGGTCCGGGAGAGTAGTCAGATTCCAGGAATAAACGCCCACCCTCTCTGGCTGGCTTCCGAAGTCTTCTCCAATGGGACAACCTCCCCCCCACCCCACAGTCAGCCCCTCAGGGAGGGGCAGCATCCAAACTCTGCTTTTGTTTTCTTAAGAAACCTTCAGGAATAAAATGATAGGTTTCTTTTGGCCAGTCTTGATCTTTTTAAGCAAGGAAGTTGGAGGGGAAGGGACAATTAAGTCAAAAAATCCTGCCCAGAGAAGGAAACTATTTGTCTAGACCCGAACATACTTTGTTTATACAGATGGTTGCTGTAATAGGCTTGACTTTGAGGCGATGAAGAAGGTGAATTTATGGTGGAGGCACCCCGGGGGAGGCGTAATCAAAGTCAAGGTCCTCAGGACAGAAACCACCACAGGCTCTGCTCCCTGTCAGAAGTGCCAGGCCTGCCAGGCGACCAGGCGACCAGGCGCACGCCTGTAATCCCAATGACTCAGGAGACTGAGGCAGGAGGTTTAAGGCCAGAGGCAGCCTGCATAGCTTAGTGAGACTCTGTCTCAAAATAAAAAATGAAAAAGGGGATGGTGTGCAGCCCAGTGGTAAAGCACTTGTGTTATATGTGTAAGGCCCTGGGCTCAACCCCTACATACCGCAAAATACATACATTAATTCTTTTTTTTTTTTTTTTTTTTTGCAGTACTGGGATTTGAGCTCTGCAAGTGCTGGACCACTGAGCTACACTCTCAGCCCATGTTTTTACTTTTTGAGACAGGGTCTCGCTAAGTTATGCAAACTGCCTCTGGTCTCAAACTTGTGATCCTCCTGCCTCCGCCTCACGAGCCGCTGGGATTACAGGCCTGAGCCACCATGCCTGGCTAATTCATTAAATTTAAAAAAGTGAAAGGCGCCTCTGATGGGTGCTGCTCACGGGTGACAGAGCAGGAGAACCCTCAAGCTGTGAAACAGTTTTACTGCCGAGACTCATTTCTTGTCTTCTCTAACCTGGAGGCTGCCATGCCCCCAGAGGCTGCAGATCTTGGGGGAAGGGTAGGGGAGCGTTCTGCATTTTTTCCCGAGGAAATGGCGTTCATTAAACAAAAAAAGAAAAAGGGCCTGTCTGCCATCACTTGAATCACAAATGACGTGGCTAACGCTGCATGCGTGCATGGGTGTGTACGTGTGTGTGTTCACGTACACACTCACGAGTGTGTGCACTTCCTCTGTCTTTCCCCAGCGTGGAAAGTGGTGGCAGGGGTTTGGGAGAGCTGTGGAAACAGAGAGAAATGACACTTTCATCCTCTCTTCTCCCTCATGTGGACAAAAATGTCTCTGGATGTTTTTAAAACAAACCCAGGTCTTAATCTTTCATCTGCAGGGGTCTTGCTGGGAAACACGGTTGACATGTGGGCTGGATGATTCTTGGTGGTGGGGCTGTCCTGGGCACTGTAGAATGTTTAGCAGCCTCCCTGGCCTCCATCCACTGGATACCCCAGAGCCCCGAACCCCCAGTTGTGACAACCAAAATGTCACCAGACAGCACCCTGTGTGCTCTCGGGCAAAACTGGCCCAGTTAAGATGTCAGATTGTTGTTGTTAGGTGCCGCCAAGTTGTGTCTGACTCCCAGCGACCTTCATAGGGTTTTCAATGGCTGATTATTTTGGGATTGCCTTGGGAGTGGATTGCCACATCTTCCCATTTTTTTTGTGGTTCTGGGGATCGAACTTGGGACTTCAGAGACTGCAGAGCAGCACTCTACCAATTGAGCTAAATCCCAGGCTTTAAGATGTCAGATTTTGTTGTTAGGAGCCATCAAGTTGAGTCCAACTCATAGCAACCTTTTGTACAACAGATCGAAACACTTCCCGATTCTGTGCCAGGCACATGATCTTAATTATGTTTAAGCCCATTGTTGTAGACACTGTGTCAATCCATCTGGTGGAGGGTTTTCCTTTTTTTTGTTGACCTGCAACTCTCCCAAACATGATGTCTTTTTCCAGGGATTGATCTCTCCTGACTACATGTCCAAAATATGTAAGACATAGTCTGGCCATTCTTACTTCCAAGGAAAACTCTGGTTGCACTCTTCTGGGACAGATTTGTTGGTTCTTTTGGCAGTCCATGGTATACTCAATAGTCATCTCCAGCACCATCATTCAAAAGCATCAATTCTTTTCCTGTCTCCCTTGTTCAATGTCCAGCTTTCACAACCACATGATGCAACTGAAAATACCATGGCACGAGTCAGACGCACCTTCGTCTTCAGTATGATGTCAGATTAGGAAGCACTTATTTCAGAGAATCAACAGCAGTTATCTCTGAGGTGTAGGGTATTATTGCTGGATTGTTGGTGCTTTCCACTAGACATCAGCTCCATATGGAAAGAATCTTACCTGGTTCTCAATGCACTGGTACATAGTAGGTGCTCAATAAATACTTGTTGAACAAATAAATGAGTCAATGAATGAATGAGAGCCCTGTGAGTATGCTGCCTGCCCATGTGTGATTAATTAACCTTTCTCTGTTATCTGTGGGGTTTCTTGGTCGGTTTGGTTTGGTTTGGGGTTTTGTTTTGTTTTACTACATCTATGTGCCCTCTGTGCTATTATTAGCATTTTCCTCTAAATCAGTTATTTTAATTTAAACAAACTCATTTAAAGGAATCTGAATAACATCACTAGAAGCTGGTCATGGTGGCGCACGCCTGTGATCCCAGTGCTCACAGAGGCTGAGACAGGCAGGTCAAGAGTTCAATGCATGAACTGAGCGCAGCAGCATATAGTCTGTAATCCCAGCAAGTTTGGAGGCAGAGGCAGGAGGATCCCAAGTTCAAGCCCAGAGGCAGCATAATTTAATGAAACCCTGACTCAAAAATTTAAAAAATGGGTTAGGGGTGCAGCCCTGTGGTAGAGCACTTGCAAAGCATGTGCAAGGCCCTAGGTTCAATCCCCAAATTAAAAAAAAAAAAAAAAAAAAAAAAAAAGAGTTAAAGGCCAGCCTGGGTTGTATAGTGAGGCTCTGTCTCAAAGGAAAAAAAAAAATCACAAGAAATAGAAAGTGAATGTCAGCATGTGCTTGCTATAACTAGTGGGAAAACTACAAATAAATTCCACGAAGAGACGAGGCTCTTCCGCTCTCCTGGGCTACTGTTGCTGGTGTAGAGTCTAAGTCTGAGGCAGCTCTACCTTTCCTACAGAGGTGAGAGAGGGGGCTCAGGACAGGCTGGCCCCAGGCTGAGGCTCCCTCCTTCCCTTCTTCACTCCCCCATACCCAGAAATGACTCCAGAGCAACAAGTCCACGACCTCCCCTTGGCTCCCCAACACCCAACTGCAGCAGAGCCTGTGGTGACCCAAGTTCCTCCTCCCTTCCCACTTGCTGACAGCAGTGATGGGCAGGAGACTTCCTTCCAGTAGAGCCATTCACTGGCTGTCCCTCCCCAGCCCCATAACCATGAGTCCACAGCTTATAGATTAAGAGGATCCAGTGAGCTCACGTATAGAAAGCTCTTGGAGCAGGGGCAGGCACAGGAAATAATGTCACTGTTGACTAACAGCGCCTGACCTGGTCTCACTGAGTCCTCTGACGCCCTTCATCTGATGGATGGACTATCAGCACCCATCTGGCAGATGAGGAAACAGATGAAGTAGCTCGCCCGTGTGCGTGTGATGTAGTGGCACCAGGCTCTAACCCCTGCGACCTGGTGCCAGGGACCTGGGAAGCCATGGTCCCTAGACCCACCTTCCTAGGCCTCTCTCGGGAGCCTCTGTGCCTGGCCTTCCCTTCCTCTTGCTCTCCTTGGGGAACCCGTGGTCCTGAGGAAGCCACCAGAGAGAGGAAGTGGGCTTGGCCTGGGTGACCCTGAGATCAAGATGATGACCTAGTAATTTTCCTTTTTTTTTTTTTTTTTTTTTGCGGTACTTGGGGGTTGAACACAGGGCCTCCCACATACTTTGCAAGTGCTCTGCAACTGGGATGGACGCCAAGCCCATTTTTTATTTTTTATTTTGAGACGCGGTTTCACTAAATCATGCAGGCTGCTTCTGGCCTTGAACCTGCACCCTCCTGTCTCCGCCTCCCAAGTTGCTGGAATTACAGCATGAGCTGAGGCACCTGGCCGACCCAGTAATTTTCCTCCAAGATAAGTGTTCTCAGAATGAAGCCCTAACGATTCAAAAGTCCACCATCCACCTATTTTCCCACCTCCCCGTCCGTCCATCCTTCCATCCATCCTCCCATGCACTTATCCATCCACCCACCCAGCCAGCCTCGCCAAATGTTCCTTGGTCCACCCACCCCTCTATCAACCCTTCGACCCAGGCTTCTACCACATCCCGCCCCCTTCAAGTCCCTCTCTCCCTCCCTCCGTCCACCATTCATCCACCTATCATTTATCGTGGGCCTTGCATGTGCCGCTCTGTGCAATGAGGGGCACAGTGGAGACCTTGGGGCGCCCCTCAGCCCTGCGCTCCTGTAAGGTTCGTGACTGGGGGACTCCAAGCCAGGGGCTGGGACTTTGGTGACATCTCTGCCCACCCACTCTCCCACCTCCCATGTGGAAAAAGCAAACCTCTGCGGTTTGGTTTTACCCCGGGCTGTGACCCTGCTCCTGAGCACTGGAAGTGGTTGTAGGCAGCATTTCCACCCAGGGGCACCTGCTGGAGCGAGCTGGGGGGATCAGCCAGGGGCCAGGAGACCTCGGGCCTGCCTGACCCTCCGCTTGGTGGGAGGTGGCTGTGCTGGCCGGTCTGCAGCCGGCCAGAACCTGGGAGACCGCAGGACAGGGAGCCCCACACACCAGGCCTTGGGCCCTGCAACTCTGCAGCCTGTGCAGCTATGACAGCGACAGCGAGACTGCTACAATCTGGCAGCCATGGCCTACGTGACTCTCTCACACCACCCTGCCACTGACTCCCATGTGTGGCGCTCAGCTGTCTCCATTTGACAGATCTGGAAACTGAGGCACAGAGATTTAGTCCCCAGTCCGGGGTGGCAAGGAGGACGAGCAGCTGGCACCCGGCAGGCAGCCTGGCTCCAGAGCCACAGGTCTACACCAGCTCGGTGGAAAATCTGCCATAAGGAGTGGGGCCCACCCACGCGCACCAAAGTGTCCACGTGGTGGTCAAAGTGGACACAGGAGGAGAAGGGAGGTCACACCAGCTTGGGCTCCAAATGCTTGGCTTCCTCGCCACACTGTCCATCAGCACCTCTCCAGCCAGCCCGGGGTGCACACACAGTCACTGCGGATCACTGGGCTCCAGGGGAGCAGCACCCCATGAAGGCAACAGCTCTCTGGCTAGGGGCTGTGTACCAGACAGTCAGTACTCAAAAAATCAGGGCCAGAGATTCACTGTTACCCATCAATGTGGCTCAGACACAGCCCCCAGCTTTGACTGTGTGACCCTTGCCAATCACGGGCCCTCTCTGAGCCTCTCCACCGTACAGTGGCCCTTGTTAGGCTTACCCCTCGGTTCTGCCTGTATTAACACTCAGGAGGCTTTGATTGTATGAGTGAATGAAGTCAGGGCCAGAAGGACTGCAAACCCAACCTGCAAGAGCCAGGCAGGAGGCAGAAATGACTGCCCAGGCTGGTCATTGCCACTCAGCCCTGGTCACTCACACAGCCAGATCTTCTGATGTCTCAAGAGAAGCCAGAAATCTCAAGTTTTTCAAGAGGTTTCTCAATGTTTAAGTGTTGGCAACTAATCTTAAGCATTCAGAGCCACCTGTGGGCAAGATGTGGCTGCAGGCTGTTTGATTGAGATCTCTGATTAACCTACCCACTCATGGCACAGAGGGCTGGGATTTAGCTCAGCTGGTAGAGCGCTGCTCTGCAGTCTCTGAGGTCCTGAGTTGGATTCCCAGCACTGCAAAAATGGGAGAAGGATGTGGCAATCCACTCCTGTGGTAATCCTGAAACAATCAGCCACTGAAAACCCTATGAGGGTTGCTATGAGTTGGACACGACTTGATGGTACCTAACAACAACAACATGGCACAGAGAGGGTGAGCCACCAGCCCCAGGCCATGCAGCGCAGGAAAGGGAAAGAAAACCGTGACCTTTCTTCTCCAGCCACAGACAGTCCCAAGGGAGGCAGCCCAGTTTCCTCCTCCAGGCCTGGCAGCCCTGGTGAGAGAGGACGTGGATTTCCCTGCCCAGAGCAGCCTCCTCCCTGCCTGCAACCCACCGTGTCAAGTACTGAGATGGTGAGGGTGAGTCCAAGCATGGGCTGCCCCAGAAGGCAAGAACTGGGAGTGGGGCCACTCCCTCCTCCCTTTAGGAGTCAGAAAGCACTTTAGCAGGCCTGGACAGAGCTGGGAAGAGACTAATAACTAAAGTCCTCTTGCAGAAATAAAATATGCTCTGCTACCCTGGCTGGGACCTGCAGCCCAGCACAGCCCTCAGGACCTTGGAGTTCATTAGTTGAGGTGCTCCTATTTCCAGGCCAGTCTCTTCAGAGTCCATCAGATGCACACACACCCTGGCCTCTCCCTGACCACCCCTCAGACCTCCCGGATCACTCTGCCAAGCCATGATGCTACCCGGCCATTGCTGTGCCTAGAACATACCAGAGAGGCTCCCACCTCAGGACCTTTGCACTTGCTGTTCCTCCCACCTGGTTCTGCTCATAAGCATATGGCTCATATCCTCCCCTCTTTCAGGCCTCACCTTGTTAGTGAGGTCCTCCCTATTATACTTGTTTATTTGTATATTCTTTTCCCATTGCTACTGTAACAGGTTGCCACAAACATGGTAGCTTAAAAGAGCACAATTTTATTATGTTAAAATTCTGAAGATCAGAAGGCCAGGATGGGTCTCACTAGGCTAAAGTCAAGGTGTAGGCAGGGCTGGTTCCTCACTGGAGGCCCAAGGAGAGAACATGATGAGAGTCCCCCAACCTCTTCTGGCTACTAGAAGCTGCCTGCATCCCTGGCTGGCGGCTCCTTCCTCTGAGGCCAGTCTGTCCTGCACTGCACCTCCACCCATGCAGCCCATCTCTGTTCCTCCTGCTTTTCTCCTGCCCTTATAAAGACCCCTGGGGTGATGTTGGGCACACCTGGGTCAGCTGCTCAGCCACCTGAATCCCACCTGCAGCCTTTGCCACCCTTTCCTGAAGCCCACAGCACTCACAGGTTCTGGGGATCAGGGAATCCTGGGGGTGGGGTTGTCGGTCTGACTCCCACCCCCACCCCCCAAACCCCAGCCCCAGCAGGGTATGTGGTGGTTGCTTGGTGCCCAGTGCCCAGCGTGGTGGGCAGCCTCATGGCTGCTCTGTAAATACCTGGGGGCTGCTTGGCTGATGGAGAGCGTGGCAGCTGCTGGAGGGGGAGGCAGGACAGTGACTCCAACAGGCTAGGAGGAGTCTCGTGTGGCCTGTGAAGACACAGCAGCGCCGAGTGCCCCCACATGGCCAGGGAGCGGGCCACGCCCCTGGGGCTCCAGCACCACCTGGCTCCACACATTCTCAGGAAGGACGAGTGTCCTGCGTCCCCCACAGGCCCCGGGCGACAGGAGCCCAAGTAGGACAAGGGCAGCAGCTTGAAGGGAGCGACCAGCAGAGCGAACGCTGGCCGGTAGGGGGCCCAGGTGACACTTGGCTAGGGGAGGGGATTAGTCAGGGTCCAGGCCGTGGCACCTCACCCTCCGGCCGTCTGCGTCCTCCCCATTTCACAGCACACAGTCTCGGGCCCAGTTTGGCTCACGGCTGAAAAATGTTCCATCCGAAGGACCTGAGCACGCGGCCTGCTGGGAAGGAAGCAGAAATCAACGGCTCTCAGCCCGGGCTCAGGCGCTGGGTCACAGACGGCAGTGCGCAGAGCCCTGGGGAAAGAAGGGAGAGGAGGAGGGCTCTTCCACACCAGGAAAGGACACGGAGACATCCAGGGACAGATATCACGGGCCTAGGTATCAGAGATGGAGGAGAGAATAAGACAAAACCCACAGCTGCCCGCCGTGCTATGATACTAGGTTGAGCTCAGCCAAGGTCTGTTGTTCCACTCTTAACCTTGAGAAGAATAGATTAAAAGGTATTAAGACACCTGCTCCCACCTAGCAGCATGACAAATAAAATAAAAAACCTCATAATATCCAGGCACCTCCACACATATATTGTGGGAGAATAAATTGGCACAACTTCTACAAAGCAGAGTTTAGCCATATGGACCAAAATGTGAAATACATGAATCCATCACGGTGCTACCTTTTAGCAAATTTTCCCAGAGGGGTAGCCACACATGCCGAAGATATCCAACACAAACGCAATCACCTCGGTGGAATACTATGCAGCTGTGGAAAAGGAAGACATCCATGTACTTGGGTTGAATTAGGAAGATCAACCTGACAAGTTCAGTGGGAAAAAGCAAGCTGCACAAAGTTTGCTTCTGTGTATTTACACAGGTGCGTTCATTTCTGTGGCGCCCATGGGAAATCAGAAACAAGGTTGCCTTGGGAAAGTGAACTGAGAAACCTGGGTTTGAGGTGGAGAAAGACTCAATGCTCACTGCATTACTACTACTACTACTACTACTATTTTGTGCTATTTGACTTCTTTTACTCTTTTTTTTCCCCATTGCTGGAGATGGAAGCCAAGGCCTCACACTTGCTAGCTAAGGGCTATACCTCTGAGCCATGCCTCAGCCACAAACTTCCTTTACGATTTTCATATCTTACCCATGTTTTATGGGGCTGGGGTTGAGCTCACTTGGTATAGTGCTGCTGTGCACTCGCTGAGGCCCTGGGCTCGATCCTCAGCACCACAAAAATGGGAAAAATACTTGGCAACCCACTCCCGAAACAACCAGCCATTGAAAGCCCTTGGAATAGCAGAGAAGCACTGACATAGTGCTGGGCATGGAGTGTTTTGCTGTTGTACGCAGGGTCGCTATGAGTCGGACCCGACTCCATGGCACCTGACAACAACAACCAACGCTTTACACATATTTTTTTAAGATACAAAAGCGATGCTCGTTTTTCACAAAGGTTGAGCAATGAAAGACAAATAGGAAACTTGTCATCTCTCACCTTGTCCCTGAGAGCCTTGTCATTAACAGCTCTCCAGTTTTAAGTGCTCTCGAGTGGAGATGGGCTTCTGCATGGTTTGAACTTGTACAACAGGCTACACAGCTTGAAACTGCACACAAAGGCTTTTGCTTCTTAAGTCAGAGATGAGCAAGAGGCTGTTGGGGCTGTAAAGGTGGCCTGTACAGAGTGGTGGCTGTGGAGACAGAGAAAGAGCCAGTTTCAGGAGAAATATGTCACAGCCTTTGCCGACGGGACAGGTGCCCAGGCAGGCGGGATCAGGAAGAAGGACATGCCAAGAGCTCCCTCAGGTCTGCATGGGGCCACCAGAGGCCACGTACAGCGGCCAGATAGGGGAGCTGGGCCAGGGTCAGAATCTCATTGGTGGGATCCCAGAACCAGGAGGGAGCTCAAGGTTCCCAGATATTAGGACCTGGGATGCTTGAGGTCAGAGTGAGCTTCATGGGTGAAATAGTTTCAAAAGTTAAACCAAAGACTTATGTGGTATGTGGGAGCCTGGACTCACTGCAGTGATGTTTGGAGGGAGATGGTGGTAAGGATACCAACAGTAGCCGTTATGTCCATGGCGGCTGATGCTCTGTAGCACCCACTAGAAGCTGAGTGCTGTATGAAACTTATTTGATGTCACAGCCACCCTCTAATTGATGGTGTCCCCCTGTTCCAGAGATGAGAGCCAAGGCACAGAGAGATGAAGGAACTTGCCCAAGTCTGCACAGCCCATGCGGGAGGGAGGAGTGCAAGGTGCACCGCTGAGCACGAAGGAGGCCCCTGTGCCGAATCCCCACTGCCACTCCGGTGCCTCCACGTGGTGAGAACAACCCCTCCAGCCCCTGGCTTGCCTGTGTTGCCCCAGAGCCTTCTCTTTCCAGCAGCTGCACAGAGGGGCCTGAAGGTCAAATGTGCTCTCTTGGAGGTGGGCAGGGATCAGGGGAGGCCCCTCCTGGCGAGAACTTGCACTCACTCGGCCTTTTTACACTGCACAGCCTCAGCACCACCCTAGTCCTGCGCCCGCTATTCTCTGCCCTTCTAAGGCCCGACTTGGCCTTCTAGAACTGTCCGAAATACTGAGCAGGGCTTAGAAGCCGCAGTCTGATCTAAATCTCTAGCTCCACCCTCCTCACCACTCCCTCCACCTGCCCCACTTGCTGTCCCTGGTCTTCTGTGCTTTGCCTGGGCTCAGCCTATCCCCAGCCTACGCGACTCCATCTTCCTCCTGACAAACCCGCTTGAGCTGCCCAGCCTTCCCTGGGTTGTATGCCCCACTCTTGCACTCGCGATCCTTTGCCTCCCTTCATCCCCATCGCTCTGGACCATCAGCCCCGTTGGGGCACAGGGCCCCATGGTCCCCCTGGGGTCAGTCCAGAGTGTGGAGCCCAGCTCTCAGGGTCTGTCTGGAGCCATCCCAGAGAGCCCAGCAGGGACTGGGGACAAGCTCTGGAATGGCCAATAGCAGTGTCATCGCTTGTCTCTGAGGGACAGAGTCCTCAGTCAGGGGAAAGTGGAGACCTGAGACCCAGCAGGTCTGGGTACCACTGGGCCCCCGGAAGGTGTGTGTGCACCCAGCGTGTGCACGGGGATTGCTGAGTCTGATGCTTGTGGTGGCGGAACAGAAAATCCTGCTTCTCAAAAGCTTACGGGAAAGTGTCCAGGGCATGCACTGTGTCTACACAGCACTCTCAAATGACCTGCAGGGACAAGGCAGGTGTCAAGAAGAGATGAGTGACAGAGAGGATGGAGCAAAGAGAGATCACTGGCACTTTTCTTGTATTGTCTATTTGAGTCAAATTTTATTCAAATTAAGTCTTTCAAAAGTCAGGAGGTTGCAATCCCAGTGCTCAGGCGGATAGGCAGGAGGATTGTGAGTTGGAGGCCAGCCTGAGATCCCATCTCAAAAAAAGACAAAAAGAAAAGAAAATGAAAAGAAAAAGAAAAAGAGAGAAAGAAAAAAGGAAGAGAGAAAGAAAGAAAAAAATGTCTTTCAAAATGCCCCCAAAGCCCCTGGGTGGCCTCAGCACACAGTGGGAGGCTCACATTTTCCACCTCTGGCCCAGAAATCCCCCTCCTTCCTGCCCACCCTGCCACTGTCCACTCACAAGGCTACTGATGCCACGGACTCAGAGTCCCAAGGTGTTCCAGCAGGAGGCGTCCCAGCTCTCAGCCCCAGCCACCTGCCGAGCCTCTGTGCTCCCCAAGGGCCCCACGTGTCTCCCTCACTCCCTGTCCCATCTCTGCTGGCTCCTACCCAAGGGCCACTTCGGTCCACCACACCTCCCCTTCTCCACCTGAGTGGGGCATGTTTCTGTTTTGTAAAAAACCTTTGTTAAAATAAATAAATACACACATACATCATAGACACGCTGCTGGAAACCTCCAAAACCCCAGCTGCAAAAGCGAACCTTCACACATCCTGGTCTGGTCCATTCCCAGGTCAGGAGTGCCCCCCCCCGCCTCCCCCCCCCCAGGCCCCACGAAGCCCCGCCCCTCACCACCTGCTCCTTCCCAAATAGCCAATGACTCACCTTGCTGGCCACTTAGTCATTCTCCTACTGCCCCAGGTGTCCTCAAACACCACACTTCCATCTGGCCCAATTTACAGTTTTATGTCCCCTTCCTTATCTCCTTCTTCTCCTGGCCTTCAGGCCTGCCACTGCTCTGCAGGACGGCAGTGGCTCTGAGCTCTGTCGGGGACAGTTCCCAGCTCACAGGTGGCAGTGAGACCTGACCAAGGTGGGCGAGTCATGTTTGACCTGGCATGTGGCCACCAAATGCAGCTGCATGCTGCTCAGGCACCCATGTGTCCCAAACGCACTGAGTGGGGACACTGCCAGCCTCGTGACTTGGAGCCACCTGCCCAGCCTCTGGAAAGGCCCAGGGTGCAGGGGTTCATCCCAGCAGGAGCTGGTGGCAGCACAGCCTGTAATTTCAGCCAGCCTCATCCCTAGAATTATTTCCAATCTGGAAATTGTTTCCAACACCCTGCCCAGGAACGAGCTGGTGGTGCCGGGAACATCTTCCTGTTACAAATAAAACCAGAAAAAAACAATGATGCCACCTAGAAGGCACTGGGCCTGCAGCCCAGGCTCTGGAGGCCTGGCTGAGCACCAGCTGTATACCCTGCCTTGGCGGGGGGCGGGGGGGGGGGGCTATGCTGGGAGGAGCAGAAGAGGAGAAGGGCTAGCTGGGCTCTGCCCCTGGACCCCCATCCCACTCTCCGCTCTGACAAGGGCCTGGACACAGAGCCCGAGGTACCAGATGAGCTGAGAAGGCCCGGCTGGGTGGAGGACTGTGGGTGGTCCTGGGCCACACAGGTGATTGGATGGGGGACAGGCAGTGAATCCCGTCTTGATTCTCTTCGCAGCTGCTCTGAGCCTCTTAAGGAGCAAAACTCGCTGGCTGCTCCCAACTTATTCCATGGCCGGCAGAGCACAGCCTCGAAGCAAAGCTCTGGCGGCCTCTGACGCCCGCCCCAGTGAGACTCGGAGCATGGCAAGACGCTTCCACTGTGCTTATTTTCACTCTTGGGGGCCTTTGGCTCCCTGGGACGATGTGGGAGCCCTGAGGTTCTGAGCTTGGGCCGGCAGGGCCTGACTTGGGTTCAGGGCTCCCTCTGGTGTCCCCGGAAGGCCTGACTGAGGGGGAGAAGCGCGGAGGCCGGGAGCCTAGGAGGTAACCGTGGTGGGCCAGACCATGTGGCTGGCCTGGCGGGGGCCCTGGGTGTGGGGAAACCGAGTCAGAGTCTGGCTGTATCCCGAGGGTGGATGCGACTAGGGTACAGACAGGGCGCAGGCGACTCTCTGGGCACCTGGGGGGAGGAGCTGCCTTAAGCCCCAGCAGGCTGGGGGGAGAACAGCTGTCTCAGGAGGTGGGAGGTGGGAGGTGGGCGGCCCCACTGAGTTAGTGGGGATGGAAGACACTGGCATCGACTGTCAAGAAGGGCGCCGTCTCCGCCTGTGATGGTGGCTGCTGGGGAATTCCTGGAGCCCTCCCTGCCAGCTGCCTCTGCGCTGTGAACCAGCAGGGGGCGCCAGCAGTCAGACCCAGTCCCCAGACCAGCGGCAGCAACCGGCTGGGTTTGCGGGATCTTCCTGGTTTGAGGCTCTCCTACCTGTCGGGGGACTACAGCGGCAATCTTAGCCTCCACTACCCCACGGCCGTGGCCTGCCCGGCCTCACAGGGTGACCACAACAACTGTCTCCCTACATTGCCAAGCACCCCCTGCAGGGGAGGCCCCCAATCCTGCAGTGAGAGCCGCCGCTGGTGCCTGTGCAGCCACGTTTACTCACTGAGCCCCCCATGTGCCCTAGCCTGGGTTGGGGCTCACAGGGGCCAGCAGGTGGGGTGCATCACCCAGCCCACCGGGCTCAGGCGCAGAGGACTGAACTGCAGTAGGTGTCAAAGCCGGTGATGTCCCCGAATAGCCGCTCACGAGAGTGGGGCAGCAACAGCCCAGACAGCCCGCCCTGCAGCGAGGGGAGTCCTGCATTCAGCCCAGCTTTCCCCACTTCTTGCTGTGTGGCTTTGGGCCAGTCACAGCCTGTCTCTGAGTCATTGCTGTCTCACATGCAGGAAGAGGTGGGATTCTGAGCCAGGCCTCAAGCTGGCTCTGGGAAGTAGCATGGCAAGGCCACCGTCCCCTCCTGGGGCTCTGTAAGGAATAAACCTAAGTGTGTAGGGAATAACCATGTGTGTGTAAGGGATAGGAATTAATTGTGTGTAATAGGAATTAATTGTGTGTAATAGGAATATAAGTAAATAATGAGAGAAACTGTATGTAAGACATGAAGTGTGAAATGCTGTGACACCCCATAAAGCTGATGCAACCTAAGCCCCCTGGGACTGCCCCAGGGGAGAGTGACATGTGTGCACGAGAGTGATAAAGTTAGACCCCCGGCACCCAAAAAACACACGGCACAGTGACATCAATACAAGATAACCAGATGGAGCATAGACCCCACACTGAACTGTATAAGAAGAGAGGAGGCCTGACAGCAGGCGGGCTTCTCCCAATCTGAGCGGTGACAGACTCCATGTCACGCCGAGCCCCCCACGAACAGAGGAACCGTCGCCACGTTGCCACCATCCCCGCGCCATGAGAGAAAGGACATCAGGACGGAAGGCAGAGGACACCGCTCGACCGGACAGATTGCAAGGCTTACCTGAGTCATCAGGTGCGACTACAGAGGTGCCAGGTATCGGTGTGCCAGGGTGAATGTGTGTGTGAACTAACCCTATGTGTAACGATAAAGGTTTCCTGCCAGTGACAGTATCTGGGCCTCTTATTCCCGACCTCACCTTAAGTGAGGGCGAGATTCTATCTCCGTATCTTTGGCTCAGCTCCATCCCCATTTCTCACTACAGACAGGCTCCCAGGCTCAGACTGCCCTGTACATGATGGTCTGTGAACCCTGACATGCCCAGACTCGTCTGGCTTTGGTTTTCTCCACCTTGTCAGGGGATGTGCTGATCATTGTTCCCATTTCCTGGTCCCTCAGCAGGCTCCTGACTCAGGGCTGTGACCTTCATGGGGACAGAAACTCCAGTCTAAGTGTTTCGCTGCTGAACCTCCAGCACCAGGGCCGTGACAGGCACATAGTAGGAGCCCCGCTCCCTGCACCATTTTACTACCATCTATAGTCCGTTCTCCGTTCTCTGCAAGTCGGCCTGTGGAATGCCGTGGAAACCCACAACAGATCACGCCCCTTGGAACTCTCCACATGCAGGGTAAGGGCCAAAGTTCTTCCCGCAACCCATAAGGCCCTGCAGGATCTACTCCAGCTCACCTCCTTTGCCTCATTTCTCCCCAGCCCCTCACTCTCCCTATCCAGACACTCCAGCCTTCTCATCACACACATTGGCATGGGAGCTGCCTCAGGACCTTTGCACTTGCTCTTCATTCTGTTGGAACTCTCCCCTCCCAGACCCTATCTACCTAATCACTTGATTGTGTGCTAGGCAAGTGCTCTACCACAGAACTATACCACCAGCCCTTTTATTATTTTTTATCTTGAGACAGGGTCTCAATAAATTGCACAGGCTGCCTCTGGCCTCAAACTAGTGATCCTCTGCCTCATCCTCCTGAGTTGCTGAGATTACAGGTGGGGTCACTGCACCCAGCTTAAGGCTCACCTTCCAGTGACTCAGATGGTCCAGAGGATGCCAAAGGAACTGAGGACAGGTCTTTCCGGGCAGAGGGGACTGGGAGTGCAATGGCTTGGCTTAGGGTGGGCCTGCCGTCTAGGCGTTGAGCACCCAGGCCACGCACAGCTGCTGGCCAAGAGCCCTGAGCTGTCAGGAAGGTGCGCAGTTTGCACGAAGCTGGGCAAGACCTGGCCGCACAAAGGCCCATTGACAGCAGACGGAATTGCCCTGGGCAGCCCAAGTGGGCAACTCCAGCCACTATCAGCTCACAGGAAGCCCTGGTGAGAAGGAGAACGGCTGGGGTTTCTCAGGAGACTCAGTTCCCCAGGGAGGGGATGGAGGGGGTGCCTGGTCACCTGAACCACTGCAGGGGGCAAGTGGGTGCGACTGGGAGGGCAATGGCCCAGCCCCACCTCCACTTGGCTGAGTGATTTGGGCCACGTCACGCCACCTCTCTGAGCCTCATCCTGAAAACGGGGTGAGAAATAGGAGCGACCTTCGTAGGTGGTGGGAGATGAGTCCAAGCCACGTGGGACACAGGTCTTCACAGCAGAGGGGCTGCTGTGGTGCTCAGTCGTGGCGTCGTCTATGGCGGTCATCTCTGGAGGTTGTCTGTGGAGGTCAGCTGTCAGGTCACGCGTGGTAGTCAGCTGTGGTGGCCAGCTGCAGTGGCCAGCTGTGGTGGTCATCTATGCTGACCAGCTCAGATGGTCCTCTGTAAGAGCTCAGCCATGGTGGTCAGTTGTGGTCAGCTCTAGTGGTCATCTGTGCTGGTCAATTATGGTGATCATATGTGGAGGTCATCAGTTTGGGTAAACTGTGGTTGTCATCGTGGTCATCTGTGGTGGTGAATGGTAGTGGTCATGTGTGGCGGCCATCTGTTCTGGTCATCAGTTGTGGCCAGCTGTGGTGATCAGCTGTGGAGGTCAGCCATGATGGTCAGCTCTAGTGGTCATCTGTGATGGTCAGTTGTGGTCATCTATTGTGGCCATCTGTGGTGAGCTTTTGTGTGGCTAGCTGCTGTGGTCATCCCTGGTGGCCAGTTGTCATCTCTGGTGGTCATCTGTTGTGGCTAGCTATGGAGCTGACCTGTGGTGGTCTACCATGGTCAGCTGGGCTGGTTAGCTGTTGTGGAATGTTGAGGTCATCTGTGTTGACCAAATGTGCTGGTCATCTGTTGTGGCCCGGTGTGGTGGTCAGTTGTGGCCATCTGTGGTGGTTTTCTGTGCTGGTCACCTGGGGTGGTCATCTGTTGAGGTCACCTGGGGTGGTCAGCTATGTGGTTATCCGTGGAGGTCTGCTGTGGAGGTTGGCGGTGTGAAGGTCATCTATTTTGGTCAGCTGTCATGGTCGGCTGTGGTGGGCAGCTATGGTGACTGGCTATGGTCAGCTGGCTGTGATGGTACTAAGTCTGAAGTCCAGCCGGGGAGTATGGCTGGGGTTTCTGGCTCAGACACACCTCAGTTTGACTCAGGTCTGCTTTCTAACCCGGGGTGTGAGCTCTCCCTTCCCTGCCCCGCTTCCCCATCAGCAAGTGGGGACAGTGAGCGCTGGCCCTCAGCCCAGGAGCCAACGGTATAGTTATAGAAGGTCTGAGGGCTTTGGAAAGCAGCTTCAGCAGGGCAGGCCAGGGACAGCACAGGCCAAGGACAGACTGAGGATCTGGAAGGGGCGGCTGGAAGGACATCTGTGGAGCCAGCAGGTGAGCCAGGACTGTGAGCAAATGTCAGGCAGAGCAGGAGCTGGGCCTCCCCCCAGGCCAGGCAGGAAGCATCAGGTCATGGTCCTATGTTTCTGAAAGGCCCAGCTGAATAACTAAGTGAGGTGAGCAGGGAAGTGAGGAATGCAGAGCTGGAATCAGCCTGCTGGGCTGAAGTCCCCTTACAGCTGTGTGTCCATGGGCAAGTTCCTTAACCTCTCTGTGCCTTGGTCTCCACCTCTGTGAAACAGGGATATGATAGATAACTCTTCTAGGCCATGGGCTTGGTGGGAGGTCCTGATGAGAGAATGTTTCCACAAATGGCCAATACACTGAGGGTCCCAGAGATGTGGGACTGAGAGTCACCAATGCTCACCCAGGCTGGGAGGGGAGGGACAGGTAAGCAGGGCCTGGGGGGTGAGGGGCACAGTAAGTGACTGTATTAGCTGTTGTCATTATAGGAGAAAAACCAATGAAACTAGCTTATGGGGGAAGAGATTTAGCAGAAGCTCAGAAGCTCAGTCCATAAGTGGTGGTGGGGAGGCATGGCAGTGGCAGGTGGCAGGGCTCATGATCCACCCACATCTTGGCAAGCAAGAGGCCAAGAGAGAGCTAGGCTGCAGGTCTAGGGTAAAAATGTCCAAAGGCCAGGCCAGTGTCGTCACTTCCACAAAGCTAAGCCCACCCTCCCAAGTTCCATGACCTCTGCAAACAGTGCCACCAGCTGGGGGCCAAACGTGAGAGTGTATGACCTTCAGGGGACACTTCATATTCAAACCATAACAGTGGCTCTCAAGCGTGTGAGTGCACACATTTGCAAGCCAGGTACAGGTTGGGGTGGGGAAGCAGGCTCGGGGGCAGCAGGTCGTGGCAGTGATCATGGATGCCCTGGGAGATGCCACTGCACCAGCCCCTGGACCCATACAGGGAGAGTAGAAGTCTGAGATCAGAATGTGGACTTTGGCCTGGGGCAAGAGGGAGTGAGCCACTGAAGGTTTGGTGGTGGGGGTCAAGCTGTCCTTGCCCTGAGAGCTGCTGCGGCTGGGATGCTCCACTCTACTGCTCTGTTCCCAGCCCCAGCTCTGCAAGTGCTCAGGGACAAGTGTGGAATGGATACATGAATGAAGTGGCAGACAAGCCTTCTCTTTGCTCCTCCCACACAGCGCTGGGCCCTCCAGGGACTCACACAGGGCTCCACGAAAATGTCTAGCAGCCAACGTTTGTGCACCGCTGTTTATTGTACACTTGCTGTGTGCCGGGGTGCTGGGGTGGTGGGGCCAGAAGAAGCAAATCAACCTGGGGATGCACAGATCTGACATGTCAGCAACAGGCAGGGACGGATGGATGCAGGGCTCTCTTTCCATGTGCTGAGTGCTCTGGGCATGAAGGAGAAACTTGGTAGGGCTGCTGGGGCCTCTGATGGGGAACCTGGGCTTGACGGGGCGGCCCTGTGACTGGCAGAGGGACAGGGTGATGTCCCGAGAGGAAGGCATCTTGGGGAGGTGGGGGAGCAGCAAGGAGACTGGAGGAGCCGTGTGGGAACTCAGAGGTGAGGGCATATCTAAGAGTTTAACCATTATCATCCCCACTGCGTGGATATAGGAAAGGAGGCTTGGAGGGCGAGGGATTCGCCCAGGGTCGCATGGCTGCTGGGGAGCAGAGCCAGGACCCAACCCAGCCTATCCAACCCTGCAGCACCACGCAGGCATCCTCTAAGCCCTGCCCTCCAACCTCCCCGTGACACTGGGTGTTGGCAGTATGAACTGACACTGTGGGCAGCCGGGTCACATCCAGGACCTGACGAGTGAGTCACCAGGCTGGGCCCAGAGCTGACCGCCAGCAACCCTGAGCCACCCTAGGTTCTGTCCTTGGCGTCCTGCCCCTGCAGCTGTCAAAGTGCCTCCAATGCCCTCTCCACACCCCAGGCGCTTTCCGCCATTGCTGCCTCTCACAGGAGCCTGGGTGACACACTGCCACAGGAGCCACCCTCCTTCCTTTGCTGTGTGGCCTCAGGCAAGACCCATGCCCTCTCTGGGCCTGCGGTGCCCCTGCCATTGATACTGGGTCCAGCCCAATGGGTAGAGGGGTGAGACAGACAAGGGTAGGCAGTGGGAAGCTGTGGACCCTGTGGGCCCAGGCTGCTGTGGGTGAGGCAAAGGCGAAGGCTCCCCCAGCAGAACCTGAGGCCCAGGCCCCACCCAGATAACAGGAAGCTGGATGCTCACAGGCCAACTCCGCCTCTTACGAGCCAGCTGGCTGGCTACAGCAGGTGAGGTGGGGCTTTCTGCAGCCATGGCCTTACTTAATCTGCTGTGAGCTGAAGTTCTCCAAAAAAGCCAGGTATGGGTGTGAAAGGTTCTGCAGACTGATTGACCAGAATTTGTGGAGACATGGAATGTTGTAGAAGGAAAGCCAAGATGGTTTTGGGCTTGCTTTAGTCCCCTGAATAGCCATCGGTTACCAACCTCTGAATCTGACCGAACCTCCTGTGAGGATGAGGCAAAATGTTTGGAATGTGTGGCTTAGCAGGCCACCGGCTCCCACCAGCCCTACAGCTAAGAGTGTTGCTAGACAGTGTCTGAAACCCACAGAGGAGGTCCCGCTGTGCTGTGACACGCCGACCTCACGTCCTGACCAATGAATTGGGCAAATGCATTGATTTATGACTTTCTTTTGCTCTGGCTGTCAAAGCTCATGTAACCTCCTCCATAGTGAAGCGCGTCACTCAGAGCCATCTGAATCTGCGCTCCCGCCATGGCCACTCAACTGTGGCTCAGAATAAACAATCTCTTGCTCCCTTTGGAGTGTTTTGCGTTGACAATGCCCAATTTGCAGGTGAGGAAACAAAGACCTAGAAAGGCAGAGTCCTGTGTGCGGTCCCCAAGCCAGGCAGCAGAAGAGTGAGGATCAAAATCCAGGTCCCCCTTACCCCAGAGCCCCTGGCCTGGTTCTGGATGCCCCTCGGGCTCTGGAGCTGTTATCCCCCACAACGAGGGCAGTGTCTGGGCCATCCAGGGGTCAGCTGGGCCCTGCTGGGGTCCTCAAAGTGGAGCAGGGCTTGTCTGTGCTCAAGCTGGGTGTGGCAGGCCCAGCGGCCTCCTTGAGGACAGCACAGGATGATCAGCAGCAGGACTATGGGCTGCCATGGCTGCCCCCTGCTAAGCAGGCTGTCCAAGGCCACTCCCACACAGGATGGGCCACCTCCACGCCTGGGTCATCTGGGTGGCCCCACACAGCCCATTTCGCAGATATGGAAACTAAGGCTCAGAAGGTCCCTGGAACTTGCCCAAGGCCACAGGAGAGGACCCACCATCAGTGATCCTGCAACCCAAATGCCTCAGTTTCCCCCCTTCTGGGATCTCTCCTGTAAAAAGACACACATGGTTCTCTTATGATCCCAACCTGCCAACAAGCATGCCGTTTTCCACTCCTCTCCCAGATGGATTTCCTGCTAAAGTCACCCCTGCTCCCTGACCCTCTAAAGCAGGGGTCTCCAGCCCCCAGGCCGTGGACCAGATCCGGGGTGAGCCACAGACGCACAAGCGAAGCTTTGCCTATTTTTACAGAATAAATGCAATGCCCTTGGATCGCCCCAAAGCTGCTACTAGGGTCATGGGAAAAATTGTCTTCCACGGAGTGATCCTGGTGCCAAAAAGGTTGGGGACCGCTTCCCTAAAGCACCCTCAGCCCCTCTCTTTCTCCAGCCACACTTCATTCCCTGTGCTGCCAAATGGCTCTGGATGTCACAGCCCTTGTGGCCAGCTCCACTGAGGCACCTGCTCTCATGGTTGCTTCTCAGCACCAGGGGACATTGCTGCCCCCGCCCCTCCCAGCTCTTCCTCCTCCAGGCAGCCTGTGCCTGCCATCCCAGCACCAGGGAGATAAAGGCAAGTGCCAGGCCAGCCTGGGTTCCATCGAGACTCAAGTCCCAAATTCAGAGGGCATTCTCCCTTCCTCCATTTTCCTCAACCCACCAGGAAAACCTTCCCCAGTCCCCCACTTCTCTAGGGACACTGCTACAGCCCTGTTCCAACCCAGCCACTCTCACCCTTGCCCTCCAGGCTGGTTTCCCGGCTGCCATATTCATTCCTCACACCAACCAGGGGACCTGGAGAAATATAAGTCAAAATATATCACCTGACAGCTGAAAAACTTGCAGTGGCCTCTGGCTGTCCTTCTGAGAACTCCTGAGCTCTCGCCTGGTCCGCAGGTCCATCTGCCTCTCTACCTTCCCCTCCCTTCCCTTCAGCCACACTGGCTACCTTTCACTTTCTCCAACAAGCAGTGTTCTTTCCTGTCTCAGGGCCTTTGCACTTGCTGCTTCTTATATCAGTAATTCTCATGTCTTATGTCAGTAATTCTCATGCCTGTTTCTCCTTGTAGACCCCCAGCTCAACCATCACTTCCTCAATGTCACTTCCCTGGCCACCTGCTGAAGAAGTCCAGCTCTCCTGGCCAGTGTCAACCCTACCACCCAGCTAGTTTCCTTCATAACTCTCAGCACTGGCTGGAACTCACGTGCTGACCTGTTTCTCGATTATCCGTCCCCCCTGGAATGTTGGGTCCATGAAGGGAGGGATTTATGTCTGTCTTGTTCACTGCTATTGATGGAAGCCAGGTTTACAGCACAGCGCCTGGCACATAGCAAGTGCTCAATAAATAGCAACGGCTGGATGGAGAGGCAGCCAGGTAAATGAACCTCAGTGATGGCTACTCTCCTCAAGAACTGGCGCTGGCTTCCCGCTGTCCGTAAAATAGACATCAAACTCTTCTTGGGACAGCCCAGGCTTTTTGAATTGGTTTTAAATGGGGTGCTCACTGTACCCCAGAATAGAAATGAGTCATTTATACTGAAGCATCAGGAAGCAGATCACTTAGCTACCTGCCTCCCCGCCCTGGGCATGAGCCATCTGAGGGTGGCAGGGTCTTCACCTCTGTCTTGGCATTGAGCCCTGCTCAGCTGCATCGGAGAGGTTTGATGATAAAGCTGCCAACTAGTGGGTGGGGAATAGGAAAAGAAAGAGGGAGTAGATGGCTGAGAGACGCAGGGGGAGGGGCTGAGCCGTGAGTGGGGGCACCGGTGATGGGAAAAGCTGTGACTGAGGAGCTGCAGTGGAGGCCAGGGTGATAGGGGTGACCAAGGATCTGAGGGGGAGGCCAGGGTCGAGGCCTCAATCCCAGGGCCACGGCCTCCCCCTCGGGCCCTTTCCCTGCTTGTCACTGTCCTACTCAGTCCCGGCGGAACCCATCATAAACCCAGGGCAGAAGGGCAGGGCTGGACAGAGCCGCGGTGCTGCCCGGCCCTCCATCCCTCCCCCTCCGCAGGTCCTTTGCCCCTGGCGGTGGCTCTGAGGTCCCAGCCCTGGGGTCCCCCTCCCTGTCTTCGCACCCTCAGCCATTGTGGACTTAGAGCTCTCTGCGCAGGTGGGGCGGGGTGGGGGCCTGGGCGGGCACGCTCTGAGTCACCTCTAGAGAGGGCGCTGTCGTCCAGGCGGCACCTGCCATCCGTGTGCTCATCCAACCTATCAGCCTCTGGGTCAGGTGCACCGGCGACAGACAGCAAACCTGGCACCAGGCCTAGAGCACGGGGACCGTGGGGCCTGGACGCAGTGGGAGGAGGCCGGGCCACGCACCAGTGCCGCACTTCGGAGTTCTCCGCATGACCAGAGTGGATGTGAGCGGCCCGCAGGAGGGACGAGTCCTGGGCGGGGCCAATCTCCCTGGCGGAGGGCTCCAGGGATGAGGTTGGTCCACGTGGACACTGGGGTGCGCACTGCACCCATTGCCCCTCAGCCCCGGTGGGGCGCATGGCCTCTCACCCAGCCCGGCCTCAGCTCCACCTCCACCCATTCCACCCACAGCCTGAAGCCACAGGGCTCCTCCAACACTGAGCCGGCCACTGCCCTGCTCAGTCTTCCTCCAACCCTGATTTCACCGTCTTCTGCATGAAGTCCAGCTTTTCGGATTATTTGCTCAGCATAGAGATTGAAGACGTAGGTGAAAGGATACTTCCCTGACACACACACATTTCTCAACTTTAAACCAGGCAGTGTTTCCTTGTTCTGTTCAAATGACTGCCTCCGGTCCAGGTACAGATTCCTCATGAGTACAATCAGGTGCTCTGGTATTCCCATTCTTCACAGTATTATCCATAATTTACTGTGATCCACATAATCAAATGGATTTGCATAGTCAATAAAACATATACATATTTCTGGTATTCTCTGCTTTTGTCTAATATCCATGTGACATCAGCGATGATGTCCCTGGTTCCATGCCCTCTTCTGAACCTGCCTTGATTCTCTGACAGTTCCCTGCTACTACACTGTTGTAGCTGCTTTTGAATGATCTTTAGCAAAATTCTACTTGCATGAGATATTAATGATATTGTTTGATAGTTTCCACATCCGGTTGGACCCCCTTTCTTGGAAATAGGCACAAATATGGATCTCTTCCAGTCATTTGGCCAGGTAGCTGTTTTCCAAATCTCTTGACATAATCACTTGAGCGCCCAACTTAGAAATAAAAAATAAAAAATGGGCTGGAAGTGCAGCCCAGTGGTAGAACAATCACAAAGTATGTGCGAGGCCTTGGGTTCTACCCCCAAGTACCTCCAAATAACAACAACAACAACAACAACAATAATAAAAAACAAATTAAAAATGGGCTAAGGGTGCAGCTCAGCAGTAGAGCACTTGCAAAGTGTGGGCGAGGCCCTGGGTTCCACCCTCACGTACAAATAAATAAATAAATAATCTTTTGGGTAGATGTTGTTGTTGTTAGGTGCCGTCGAGTCGGTATCCGACTCATAGCGACCCTCATAGGGTTTTCAATGGCTGATTGTTTCAGGATTGCCTTGCGAGTGGACTGCCAGGTCCTTCTCCCATCTTAGGTAGATAGAAGAATACAATTTTTTTCAATATTGAAATAGCTGATGATACAAACAACACTAACATTAAAACCTGAACCCAAACCCAGTTCTTTACTGGGTTTGGATTCAGGTTCAGGTTCAGAATTTTTTTTTTAAATGCTTGAACGAATGGAGCACAGTGGCCCACACCTGACAGGAAGATCCCAAGTTCAAGGTGAGAGGCAGCCCTGTGCAGCCTGGCAAGACCCTGTCTCAAAATAAAACCATTTTTAAAAGGGGACCTGGGGGTGCACCTCAGCAGCACATTTGCAAAGTATGCATGAGGCCCCAGGTCCGATGCCCCAATAGCGTGATAAATAAGTAAAAAAAAAATTTTTTTTTTAATAAAAATAAACCTATTTGAACCAGCATGGATTCAAGGTTCAGGTCTGGGGTCAGTTTGAAGCTGTGATGTCTACACATAACATGTAAACTTGAAAACTCTCAGCGTTAACATATTGACCCTGTACCCAAATCTGAGCCCAAGCTTTTGCTGGTTTGAAGCCTGATCTCATGAACTAGGTCACATCCTCAGAGGGGTCTTCCTTCCCCCCTCCCCCCAACCCAAGGCACACTATCTTTCTTTTAAACCATGCCTCATTGTCGGAAATGCCTTTATTATTTTACTTGTTCACTTCCTGTAGCCTCCCATTAAAATAAACCCCATGAGGGCAGGAATCTTGTCAGTTTTTATTTATTTATTTATTTGTTTATTTATTTATTTATTTATTTATTTTTGAGACAGAGTCTTGCTGTGTAGCCCAGGCTGACCTCAGACTCTCAATCCTCCTGCCTCTGCCCCCAGTGCTGGGATTATAGGCATGCACCATGAGGCCAGCTGCTATTTACTTCTGTTCCATGTGGCACCCAAAAGAGAGACTGATGCATGGTGGGTGTAACCTCTGTGTTCCCTGGCCTTGATAAAGAGTGTGTGATTATGTCTCCTTTCTTCTTCCTAATCTTCTTCCTTTTACTTTTGTGTTAGTTGGATTTGCCAGGATTTATCTATTTTATGCTTCATCCTTCCTCTTTTTTTGTTTTTCATTTTGTTGTTTTGCTGGGGATTGACCCCAGGACTTTGCACATGCCAGTGCTCTACCACCGAGCTGCACCCCTATCCTGGTGCTTTCTTTCTAAAGGACTCTTTCATTTTATGTGTCATTTCTACTAATTTGTTGTTTTTATTCACTACGAAATATGCCTTTAATTTCATGCTCCTACCCTTTTGGTTTAAATTATATTCAATTGTCTTAAACACTTAACCATTTATCTTCATTTTTTTTTTTTTTTGGCAGTACTGAGGGGCTGAACTGAGGGCCTCATGTGTACTTTGTATGCACTCTCCCACTGAGTCCACCCCCAGCCCCTTTTATATTTTTTACTTCGAGACAAGTTCTCGCTAAGTTATGCAGACTACATTTGGCCTTAAATCTGTGATCCTCCTACCTCTCCCTTCTGAGTTGCTGGGATTACAGGTGTGTGCCCCTGTGCCCAGCTGTTTTCAAATATTTTTTAAAAGAATAACCTTTCCCCCCCCACCCCACCCCCAGTACTGGAGGATTAAATCCAAGACCTCGAGTGTGCTAGGCAAGTGCTCTACCACTGAGTTGCCCCTCACCCTCTTTCATATTTGTTTAAATTTTAAAATGGTCTCAGTCTATTGTGTAAGCTGCCTCTGGCCTTAAATGCGCTATCTTCCTTTCTCCACCTCCCAAGTCACGGAGATTACAGGCATGTACCAAGGCATCTGGTAGAAAAAAATTAAAAATTTTTTTCTTCACTTATTTCTTTTTTTTCCATTAATCTTATTTTGCTAGTAATTTTAGTGTACAATTTAATGGGTGTCATGACATTTCCATACATGCATTTTATTGTACATGGGGTGTGCGTGTGTGTTTCACAATTCCTGATCCACTCATTTGTTGATGGGTACCTAGGTTGATTCCATATCTTGGCTATTGTGAATAAGGCCACAATAAATATGCGTGAGCAGGTATCTCTGTGGTATACTCACTTGTATTCCTTTGGATAGACACCCAGGAGTAGTACAGCCGAGTCATATGGCAGTTCTATTTTTAGGTTTTCTTTTCTTTCTTTCTTTCTTTTTTTTCCCCCTATACTGGGGGCTGAACCAAGGGCATTGCACATACTTTGCAGGTGCTCTGCCATTGAGCTGCATCCTCATTTTTTATCCTCTTAAGTAGAGACAAGCTCTCCCTAAATTACTCAGGCTGTATCTGGCCTTGAACCTATAATCCTCCTGCCTCTGCCTCCCGAGTTGCTAGGATTATAGGCGTGTGCTACCATGCCCAGCTATGTTTAGTTTTTTGAGGAACCTCCAAACTGATTTCCATAGTGGCTGCACCAACCTGCATTCCCACCAGCAGTGTAATAAGGGTTCTTTCTCCCAGAGTCCTCTCCAGTGTTTGCACATACTAGGCAAGTGCTTGTTTTGTTGATGGTAGCCATTCTGAATGGTGTCAGATGGTAGCTCAGTGCCGTTTTGATTTGCTTTTACCTGATGGCTAAGGAGGTTGAACATTTCTTCATATGATTACTGGCCATTTGTATATCTTCTTTTGAGAACTCTCTGTTCAGTTCTTTTGCTCATTTTTTGATTGGATACTTTGCTTCTTTGATATTTAGTTTTTTGAGCTCTTTATATATTTTAGATATTAATCCCCTGCCTGACGTATAGCTGGCAAAGATTTTCTCCCATTCTGTGGGATGTCTCTTCACCTTGGCTGTGCTTTGTGTCTTTTGCTGTGCAAAAGCTTTTTTTACTTTAATGCAATCCCATTTGCCAATTCTTGCTATTGTTTCCTGTGCTATTGGGGTCATATTCAGAAAATTCTTGTTTATACCTATGTCTTGAAGGGTTTTTCCTATTTTTCTCTGGCAGTTTCAAAGTTTCAGGTTTTACATTAAGGTCTTTGATCCATTTTGATCCGATTTTTGTACAATGTGAGAGAGAGGGGTCTAGTTTCAGTCTTCTACATGAGAATATCCAGTTTTCCCAGTACCATTTGTTGAAGAGGGTGTCATTTCTCCAACTTATATTCTTTGCACCTTTGTCAACTATCAAGTGGCTGTAGCTGCATGGATTTATATCTGGATCCCCTATTCTGTTCCATGGGACTACACGTCTGTTTTTGTGCCAGTATCATGCAATTTTTGTTACTATAGCTCTGCAGTACAGTTTGAAATCAGGAATTACAATGCCCCCTGCATTGTTCTTTCTGCTCAGGATTGCTTTAGTGATTCAAGGTCTTTTATGCTTCCATATGAATTTTAGGATTGTTTTCTCTATTTCTGTGAAGAAAGTCATTGGGATTTTGATGAGGATTGTACTGTATTTGTAGGTTGATTTTGTAAATATAGCCATTTTCAAATATTAATTCTTCCAATCCATGAGCATAGGGCATTTTTCCACCTTCTGATGTCTTCTTTGATTTCTTTCTTTAGTGTTTTAAAGTTTTCAGAGTAGAGGTATTTCTTCTCCTTGGTTAGGTTTATTCCCAGCTATTTATTTGTTTTGAAGCTATTGTGAATGGGATTGCTTTCCTTGTTTCTTTTTTTATTGGCAATTTTTAATGTACAACTTAATGGGTCTCATTATGACATTTCCATACATGCATTTCATTGCACATTGCTCATGCTTAATTCCCCCTTACCCTCTCATGACCCCCTCCTTCCCCACCAATGGTTTCCCTTCTACTTGCATGTCTTTTGGGGGGGGTTATATCTATCTATATATGTACATCCAATTTTGCTGTAAGGGCAACATACATGATATTTCCTTTCTTTTCTCCCATTACCCTTCCTTCTTATCCTCTCTCCTTTTCTTTAGTCCAATAACTTTCCCTATTTAGGTCCCGTCTGCTTTAGTTTTATATATACATAGTATCTGTAATTTCTCTTGCTATTCTAGCTGGCTCCATTATGGTCTGATAAGATACATAAAAATACTTTGATTTCTCTGTATTTGCTAAGATTTGACTTGTGGCTTAAAATGTGATTGGTTTTAGAGAAAATTTCATGGGCTTCTAAGAAGCTATATAATTGCTATACCTTCTTGATTGATTATTCCCTTTATTAATATGTAGTGACCATCTTTCTCTGTTCAGACTAGTTTTAACTTGACACCTACTTTCTCTGATATAAGGATGGCTACACCTTTTTTGGGGGGGGACTTCCATTTGCTTGCTATATCAATTTCCATCCTTTCACTTTCAGTCAGTGGGTGTCCTTACTAGTAAGATGTGTTTCTTGCAAACAACAAATTGTTGGATCTTGATTTCTAATCCAGTCTGCTAATCTATGTCTTTTAATTGGAGTTAAGACCATTTATAGTTAAGGTTATTATTGAGAGGAGTTTGCTGGTTCTTGTAACCGTGTTAGGTGTTTTCCTAGTTGGGCCATAAACTATTCATCCTTTTCTTTCTCCCCAATCTGTATTCAGGGTTTGTTGGTTTTTTGAGTTAGGCATGAGTGGTTCTTTCCTAGTTCTCTTTAGTTTGTCTGTTCTTCCCATGATGTTTATTATTTCCTATGCTCTCATGATGGAGACTGTCTTTCTTCCTCCTGTGTGTGTAGGATTCCTCTGCAATGCTGGCTTGGTGGTCATGTATTGCTTTAGTGTGTTCTTGTCTTGGAGTATCTTTATTTCTCCATTAATTTTAAATGATAATTTTGATGGATATAATAATCTTGGTTGCCAGTTATTTAATTTCAGGGCTTGAAGTATACCACTCTATGCTTTTCTAGATTTTAGTGTTTGTGTTGAAAGGTCTGAAGTAATTCTGATGGATTTTCCTTTGTGAGTGAGTTGGTGCTTTCCTCTTGAAGCTTTTAATATTGTTTCTTTGTTCTACAATCTTGGCATTTTAAGTATTAGGTGTCATGGGGAAGTTCTTTTCTGGCTATATCTGTTTGGTGTTCTAAATACCTCTTGTGGTTGGATGTCCTTTTCTTTTCCCAGATATGGAAAATTTTTCTGCTATAATTTCACTGAATAAGTTTTCTATGCCATTAGATTTTACCTCAGCTTCTTCTACTCCATGGATACTTAGGTTTGGTCTTTTGAGCATATCCCAAAGTTCTTGAAAATTGTGGTTATGTTCTTTTTTTTTTTTTTTTTTTTTTTTTTTTTTTTTTTTTTTTTTTTTTCTTTGTTGATATCTGAATGTAGTTACTTCTTCCATCTTATTTTTCATCCCTGGTAGTCTATCTTCTGCTTCATCTAGTCTATTGGTGATGCTTTCCACTGTATTTTTTTATTTGGTTTATTGAATCCCTCATTTCCAACATTTCTGGCTTTTTTCCCCAAATCTCAATTTCCTTGCTGGATTTCTTATCCATTTTTGCTGACTCTGTCTTCTACATTGATGACTTTCTGATCGAGGTCCTGTATTGATTTCCTTACTTCCTTCATCTGCTTGTTTGTGTCCTCTGTGAAGTCATTGATCATTTTTATAAGTAGACTTTTAAATTCTTTGATATTTCTATTATTTCAGAATCTTTGGATTCAGCAGTTAAAAAACCATGGTCTTCTGGAGGAGATGCATTGCCTTGCTTTTTCATGCTTCCTGTCTTTCTGATTTGTGATATGAGCATCTGGGGGGTTGGTGATACCACTTCCTGTTTTATTTGCCAGTCTTCTTAGTGAGCAGCTCTTGCTTGAGAGCACAATCCCCAGTGCCATTCCTCTGTTTCCCCTCCCCAATTCGAAGCCCCTGCTAGAGATGTGTCCTGCTGGCTCCTCCTGCTGCTCTGTTCCCTTTGCAACCTGAGACCATCTCACAATCTCCTCTGTGGTTTCTGTGCTTTTCCAGATCTTTCTTTGGAAAAGAGTCCACTCCTTCCTCTTCTAACTCTTTTGTTTTACCACAGTTACATGGAGGCTGTCTTTAATCCACCAGCTTAACCTGGAAGTCAAACATTTTTAAGAGTACAAATTTTTCTCCCTGTGTTGCTATACCTATATCTCACACACAGGATCTTGCCATGTATGAGCAGTGTCTATGAGCAGTTTTTATTTCTCTCTAGTCTCAACAATTTGCTGTTTCCATTCTGAAATTCCTCTAGCTCAGGGCCTATTTGGAAGAGTGGCTCCTAGGTTTTAAGAAGTTCAGAATCTGGAGTCTCTTGGTTATTTATTCTTAATCATACTAGATTATGAAAACAAACAAGCAAACAAAAAAACCATGGCTTGGAAAAATCTCAACCACAAACCTGCACTTTGTCACCCATTCTGACTAAACCAGTCCCTTTGCCTCTTTAAGCTCATTTCCTCATCTGCAAAGTAGGCATGATAAATTACAGCTAAGAAGTTTCTGTATAAGGGGGACCTTTAGCCATCTGGTCAAAAGCAGGGGTCCAGGATTTGTGCTGAGACCACCTTTGCCTAGGAATCCACTGTCTTTCTTTTCTTGTATGTTTATCTTGGGGTATCAAAGTGATGAGGAAGGGCACCAGAGGTAGCTCCCACTGCCTGAACTACCCCATGATGTTGTCACTGACTACTGCAAACCCCAGGCGGCATATGAAGCTCCTGGTACATGGCCCAGACTCACACATTGGCTCCCAACTAACCTGGCAACCTCAATGCCACAGGACAATGGAATGTGCTACTCTTAACAAGATCACTGAGTAAGAACTCGTGTTTACCACTGCATGTAAGTTAGTTGCAGAGACAAAACTTATGTCATCTGTGAAATAAATTCTGCTAGTTGCGGCGTGAAAATTTCCCCATGGCTGGGGGCCATGAACTTCCTTGAGGAAGTGCAGCCCTAAGTCATTTTCTCACCAGCCCAATGAGGCAGGATAGAAAGACAGGGAAATCTGGATCCATGGAAAGGGAAAGCTTTCACCCCAGGATCTGGTTTCAGTCTCACCAGCTGAGAGTCAAGAACTTTGACACAACTATCAAGAAGACAGCTATGAGGACTACCTGTAGGGAGACACTATTTTTGAGAGACAGTTTAAATAATGAAAATGTTAAAATAGCAATAAGCCGGGCTTGGAGTAAAAAATGTACGTAACCTTTGAGTTTTGCCTTCCCCTCTCTCATCCTGTGCTTCTCTGAGATGTGCCCGGGAAACTTGCTCTTGGTTCTTTTCTTAAGCCTATACAATGTATAATCTCATTTTACTAAAGGGGACATCCTCCAACAGAAAAACCTAAACAATGGAACTTCTTCTTTTGATCTTATTGGCACATCCCCAGCCTATGGTGGGCCTTTCTAGGCTCATGTCACACCAGGTAGCCAGAGCTGGGCACCCAGGACTGACACCACACAGGGCGAGCCCTAGGTTAGATAAAACTCATGGGAACACGTGTGCCAGCGCTCTTTTTGGCTTCCTCCTCTTCTCGCTCTTGGTGAATCCCTGTCTGTCTTGGATGCCCCCCTCCCCACTCTTTCTCTCTCAGTGCCTACCTGTATTCTAAAGTGTTTACTTAATAAACCCTATAACTTTGTCCTAAAATTCTTTTCTGCGATGAAGCCAAGAACTTGGCTTAATCTGAGTGGAGGTCCCAAAGAGGGGAACTCCTTAATCTAGGTGGCCACTCTGAGCTGCACCTCTGCTGTGCCACTGGTGACACCAAGACAAACCTTTGCTCTCTGCCACCTCATCCCACCTGCCTCGGCTTCCCATGACTCCTGGACATAGGACCGACAGATGCCATGTGACCCATTTCCAGGACAACAGGGGAGCTTGGTGAAGTCATCACATAAGACGCTATGGTGTGGGGAGGCCAGAGGTAAGGACTAGATGGGAATAGGGTATAAATCTTCCCTTCTGGACTCTAGGAAAAACAGGGTTCCCCTTCTTTAGCAAGAACTCCATGGCCAAAGGAGTCACTTCACTTTTCTGGAACTCCATTCCCTCAGAGCCAGATGGACAGAAGTTAGGGAAAAACAGGTGGTCCATACTTCCCCAAGAAGGATGAGTCAAAAAGTAGGTGTCTGGCAGGAGGATTTTGTTCATTCACTCGTCCATTCACAAAATCTTTTAGCTCCATCTATTATCAGGCCCAGCCTGCAGCCGTATCCCTATGGTGTCCGATCCCGTCACATCTTGGAAGCTAAGCGGGGATGGGCCTGGTTAGTACTTGGATGGGAGACCGCCTGGGAAGACCAGGTGCTGCAGGCTTGGGAGAAGGACCTGGCAACCCACTCCCAAAAAATCAATCAGCCATTGAAAGCCCTATGAATAGCAGGGAAGCACTGAGAATGCTGTTTCACCTGTTGTACATAGGGTTGCTATGAGTTGGATACCGACTCCACGGCACCTAATAGCAAATTGTCAGAACCTGCTCTGGACGGAAGGGGAAACCAAGACTCCTGCCCTCTACATGTTTCCCATTTGAAGGGGAAGATAAATTAATAAACCAGTAAACAAACAAAAGATTAACCCAGTGTTAAATGGTGTGAAGACAAATTCTACAGGAGGATGGGCTGATTGAATGTGCCAGAATGAAAAGCAGGCTATCAGCAGAGGGGAGACTGAGAGAAAATCCTGTGAAGCTAACGTGGCTTTGAATGCAGTCCAGCTATTGACTCACCACCCTACCCGAGAAGTGCCAGCCTCAAACACAAAATCTAACCTCTTGTACTTTTATCTAGTGAGGCAAGGGGCCAGCAAGCTTTTCTATCAAGGGCCAGATAATGACCAAATAGGTTTTGGTTTCCAAATGTAGTTTCTATCACCATTCAGCCACTCAGTTTTGTCATTATAGCTAGAAGCAGCCATGGGCAACATATAAACAGGTGGGTGTGGCTGGTTCCAATAAAACTTTATTGACACACACAAACAGCTGGCTGGCCACAGCAAGGCTAAAAATCAATAGAAATTTGAATAGGAGGATCACAGAACAAGGAAGGAATCCAGAAAAAATAAGTGACAGCTTGTCCTGGCTGATTCACCACCATGTAACATGTGAGAGCAATAACAAGGGAGGAAACCAGACCACCCAAGGAGAGAAGAATAGCCAAACAAGCCCGGTTCTGTCAATACAAAGGAAAAGGAAGTGGTTGCACAGAGTGACAGATGCATAGAAACCTGAGGTAGTGAGCTTGCCAGGTGGAGAGAGGCCGTGCCCCAGGCGATGTGCTGGCTGCAATGTGAACCCACATTCCTGGCTCCTGGGATGTGGCTAACGGGAAGTAACTGGAGATTCAGGGCAATGGCCTGGTGTCTGTTATTCTGTCTGAGTGGGCGAGCAAAACCAGACAGAAGCAAAACAGTTCAGAAGGCAAAGGCTGGGCATGGGGGGATACTCAGTGGTGAAGCACTCGCCTAGCCTGCACAGGCACCAGGTTCCATCCCCAGCACAGGAACGTCCCAACACCACCAGAAGGGAACTGTCGTCAGAAACCTGCCACTTCCTAATGTGCACGATCAGGTGCTGTTTTTATTTCTTCTGTCTCGTGGTTGTCTTTCTTCTCAACTTGAATGGGGACAAGGACTCTGCTTTGCTCACCTCGTCCAGGACACAACATCCTGGAGGGCCCAAGGTAGGTGCTCCAATGCTAGCTGAGTGAAAGAAAAACTTCTAGACTTGACAGGTAAAGCACCAAGTGAGGCAAGATCATGGTGGTAGAAAGAGCGGACCACCCAGGGTGAGCCCCATGTGGGAGCTGGGCGCCCTTGGTGAGGCCACATTTCTCCATCCTGTTTCCTCCGCTGGAGCGGGGAGGTGCTCATTCTTCCCACACAAGGTCATGGCGAAGAGGGAGCACAACAGCATCTGTGACTTCCCAGCACCAGGTGTCATGAACACAGGGGTGAGTGGGGTCTTCCACCATGGGGCTCCTTTGCAATGAGGGGGGGAGGTGCTACGTGGCCCTGTTCTTAGGACCAAGCCAAGAGGGAGGAAACCCGGAGCCACGAGCACAGTTAGTGACAAGGCCACTGACATTTCTGTTAAAAGGAAAATCATCATGGAATCAAATACATGACACCACAAAATAGAAAGGTTGGTTTGCCAATCACTGATCCTTCTTTTATTATACTATTTTTAGTTGTAAATCCACTGACTGATAAAAATATGGTCATAAATTGGGCACAACTGGAGTGAATTGTCCAACAATCTCTCAGCAAAAAGCTTTGCAACTCTAGAAGACCTAATATTGTAAAGATGCACATTAACAATTAAGGGCATTGCCATTCACAATCCTAAATTTTCATTATCTTCCTCTTCCTCTTTTCTTCTTCCGGTGCTGAGGATGGACATCAAGCTCACGTATGCTGGATAAACGCTCTTAACATTGTTGACCCCCAGGTCCTAAACAGATTTTTATTAGAACTTAATAAAATAAGTTTAAATTTCACTGTACTGAGACACTATATAAAAACTGTCAAGGACATTTTGGTAATAAAGGAGTTGTGTGAATGTTTACTTTGACAACTCAAAGAGCTGCTCACTTATGATTTATGGATTTTATGGAGACTATACTTTCATAGGGCTGGGATTTAGCTCAGTTGGTAGAGCGCTGCGCTGCAGTCTCTGAGGTCCTGAGTTCAATTTCCAACACCGCAAAAATGGGAGAAGGGCCTGGCAATCCACTCCAAGGCAATCCCGAAACACTCAGCCATTGAAAACCCTATGAGGGTCGCTATGAGTTGGATACCGACTTGACGGCACCTAACAACAACAACAACAACACTTTCATAAGTTTAAAATTTTAAAGCAGAATATGTTATGGTTTGTAGGTGGCCCCCAAAGTTCATCCGCTGGAAACTTAATTCTGAAGCAACAGTGTTGGGAGGTGGGGCCTGATGTGAGCTCTGCCCTTTCAAATGAGTTAGGGGAATTACCCGGGGGGCGGGGTATTGTGAGTGGGGTGGTATTGTTTGAGATGGGGTCTCTCTATGGAGCCCAGGCTGGCCTAGAACTCCTGGGCTCAAGCAATCCTCCTGCCTCAGCCTCCAGAGCAGCTGGGAACATGTGTGGGTCACTGCCCCTAGCAATGAGTGGGTTGTTATAAAAGCAAGTTCAGCCCCTTTTTGTTTGGCTGTTCTCATTGTCTTTTGTCCCCCCCCCCCCCTTTTTTGGAGACAGGATCTTGCCATGTAGCCCAGGTTAAACTCACTATGTCATAACCAGGCTGGCCTCAAAATTGGATTTATCCTCCTGCCCCAGCCTCCTGAGTGCTGGGATTACAGGTGTGTGCTACCATGCCCAGCTTTTTCTTGTCCTTCTACCTTCTGCAGTGGATAACATAGCAAGAAGGCCCTTGCCTGATGCTGGCCTCCAGAACCCAGAGCCAAATAAACTTCTGCTCTTTATAAACTTCCTAGCCTTAGGTATTCCTTTATAGCTGCAGAAAACAAATTATGAAGAAGAAATAAAAGAGAGAGGGAGCAGGAGAAAGGAAGGAAGGGAGGGAGGGAAACAGATGAAGACAATATGGAAGATGAGACAGTTGTCTTCAGAAAACATGTTCTTGTTGTTAGGTGCCATCAAGTAGGGTCCAACTCATAGCAACCCTATATACAACAGACAAAACCCTCCCCGACACTGTGTCATGCCGGGCACTCTGTCAGTGCTTCTCTGCTATTCATAGGGTTTTCAATGGCTGATTATTTGGGGATTGCTTAAGGAGTGGGTTGCCCAGTCCTCCCATTTTGTGGTTCTGGGAAACGAACCCAGGGCCTCAGAGCGCACAGAACAGCACTCGACCAAGTGAGCTAAACCCCAGCCCTAGAAAAAAACACTACAGGAGAAAACTACTTGAAACTGTCCAAAGCAGAATGAGACAAACAGCTCTGTGAAATGAAGAACCTGACTATAAACTTTAAATATGTAAGAAATGGTTTGTCAAAGAAACAGGGACATTACGGATTATTGAATAAATACTGCTTAGACAATGAGCAATCTGTTCAGAGAAAAATAAATTTTCATGCCTTCCCTACACACCTTGCATCATTCATATCAGTTCCAGCAGATTAAAGATATACATGACAAAGTCATTTATAGACGGCAAAAGGGTTAGAATGAAAGACCCTGAAAGACCCCACCTAAAACTGTAACTGCCTGGGACGGCTGGCCCCAATACCAGGAAAGTGGGCCAGGACAGAAAGTCCCGTATCAGAAAGTACCAGAGGGAGGGAAAGCCCCATATCAGATCTGGCAATAACCACGAACCGTGCTTTTTTGAACTGCGCTTTTTGAAATCCCCGCCACAACCCCCTGACATGTTTTCCCGCCACAACCCCACCCCTGATATGTTTTGAAACGACCAATAACCATGCTTCTGCTTCTGTAACCGCGCTTTTGCCTATAAAAGAACCATCGCCCCTTTGCCCGGCGCGCCCAGTCATCCGAAGGCTGGAGCGACCCTGTGTGAACAATAAAGCTGCCTCTTGCGTTTGCATCCCGTGGCTCGACTCTGGTCCTTGGGCTTGGGTCTCCGTCCGAGAAGGATACCCTCCGGGGGTCTTTCAAGAACACAATGCCTTTTTGGAGCTTAATTCAGCATGCCCCATTATTTAAAATATATGGGTCACTGGTTCCAGCAACTTCATTTTCTGGACTCTTTCAAGATGGCCTAGCCATTTCTGTGCACATGGATTTGTGTACAGCTGTACTGTGGTATATATAGTGTGACAGTGGAAAACTGGAACCCTCCACGTCCATCGGGAGGGAACGGCTAAATAGCATCCATCCACATGACAGATCACTACATCCAGTCATCCGAGGAATAAAGTAGGTTCACTCATTCATTCAGCAAGTATCTACTGAGAATGACCATGTGCCAGAATGAGTTATGGGGCTGGGGTTTAGCTCAGTTGGTAAAGTGCTGCTCTGTACTGAGGCCCTGGGTTCAATCCCCAGCACCACAAAATGGGAGAAGGACCTGGCAGCCCACTCCTGAAACAATGAGCCATCAAAAACCCTATGAAGCCGGGCGTGGTGGCGCACGCCTGTCATCCCAGCGGCTTGGGAGGCAGAGGCAGGAGGATGGCAAGTTTGAGACCAGAGGCAGTCTGTGTAACTTAGCGAGACCCTGTCTCAAAAAAGTAAAAAATGGGCTGTGGGTGCAGCTCAGTGGTCCAGCACTTGCAGAGCATGCAGGTGCGAGGCCCTGGGTCCAACCCCTAGTACCAAAAAAAAAAAAAAAAACAAAACCCTATGAACAGCATAGAACTACTGACATAGTGCTGGGATGGCACAGTGTCGGGGAGCATTTTCTTCTGTTGTACACAGGTCACTATGAGTCGAACCCAACTCGACAGCACCTAACAACACAAGGCAAGTTCTTGGCATTAGGGATAGAGCAAAGGACAAAACAGTCTCCACTTTCATGGAGATTACACTTTAGCGGGGCTGCCAGGCCATGAACTAAAAACACCACAAATATAATGTGATGCAGAGTGAGAGCTCCTGGGAAGCAAAATAAAGCAGAATAAGGAGAGGGAGGAATGTGGCATTGTCACCTGAGAGCACAGGCAAGGGCTCTCGGGGAGGGGACATTTGAGCTTTATTTGAGAAAGTGCTTCATTGTGGAAAGAGGTCTCCAAAGATATTAAGATAAAGAAGCAAGATTAATTGTAGGACCTTTTAAAAATCATAAATGTTCTTATCTCCGTATACACACGTGTAAACATGTAGGTAGCCCTACAGACATCAAGCTGCTAAATTAAAGGGGAGATTTAAAATTTCTTTCCAAGCAAGCATGGACCATTTATTGCTTTCATAACAAAAATGCTTTTAAATTATGCCTGTGAACAAAAGTTACTAAGAGCCCATCTGCAAAAAAGAAGCTGGAGCAGGCACAGTCTAGGGATTAAGAGCATCTCCTTTGGGTAGGGGCATCCCAGCCCCAGGCGGGCTCAGCTGCTCGCTTTGTGACCCCAGGCACTCTGTGGCTTCTATTCTCCTAAAACAGCTGCTCCTCAGTCATGTGATGTTTGGTGACATATTTGGTTAGCCTCTAGGGGGTAGAGGGCAGGAGTACTGATGAGCACCCAATGGCACCCAACACAACCTACGCTTCACACACCTCCTGTGAGCTTCCACACGCCGCACCCCAATGTCAAGTGTGAGAAGCAGCAGCCCTGCTCTAGTGTGGGGAGCAAAGTCCACCTTACAAGGTGGACTTCACTGTGCTTTGCACAGCCCCTGGCCCCAAGCAAGGCCCTCAGGACACGGAGCTGCTCTTTTGATTCCTGGACACTGGCTAAATTAAGTCAGCATGGAGAGTGAGAAGGAAGTGGCAGTGGGGAGAATTCATTCCAGCTAATTGGCAGGGGCCCTGGACCAGGCCCGCAGGGCATCTTCCCAGGGGGCGTGTGAAGAGCTCACAGCTCCTCCTGTTGGTGTTCTCATCATTGCTTCTGGGTGCTTTCCTGCAAGGCCATCTGGTTGGTAGCTTGGATATACCGGCCACCATCCTTGGCGACGTCCCTGTGGTTCAAAAGCACTCCAGCTCCTCTTGCTGCAGAGCCAGATCCCCACCCCTCCCTGCCCCACCCTGCTCTTTTCGTCCCTTCCCCTAAAACTCAAGACACCCCATGCTCCGTGAGCGGCTGCATTTTCTCCTCTTTGCCTGCTCTGTGATGCCTTCTGCCCTGCCAGGTTGACAAAGTGGCTCCTGTCACATTACTAATCCCTCCCCTTGGCCAATTCTTTTTGCTGTCTTGAGACAGGGTCTCCTAGCCCTGGTTGCCTTGAACCCCCGGGTGCTGGGATGACAGGCGTGCACCACCACGCCCGGCTCCGATTCATTACTTTTCATCTTTCCTCATGCATCGCTTCTCAGCCACATTCTCCACTGGTGACTCCTCCCTCTTGAATGAAAGTCCCCTGACCTCCTGACCCACCCTCTCCTGCACACTGCTGTGCTGCCCCACCCTCCGTCCTCCCCTTAGAGGAATTCACCAAGGCCACCACCTTCTCTTCCATGCCTCGTTTCCTACTCTCAGTCCCCTGGCAGTCTAGCCCACACCTGGCCCTTCCCTTCCCTTCCCTCAGGCCCTGGCACCAGCACCAGGACACTCCTTGGCGAGTGCCAGCCTGGGCCATTGCATCTCCCCACTTGCTGTTTTGGTTGTTTTTTCCCCAGCTCCTCTGAGCTCAACACAGTCCCAACTGAACTCAGGATCTTCCCCAGGTTCCTGCCTCAGGACGGCCCTGCTTCCCATGCAAGCAGGGAAACCAGAGCTCGGGCGGGGGGGGGGGGGGCTCCTGCGCCCCAGCCCTGTGCAGGCCTCTCCCTCGCCACTCCCCCGCCCCCATGCCTGTACACGCCTAACGTGCCCCTATGTCTACTTTGCCTCTCAGAGGCCTCAGCTGGACACATCTCTTAAAATCACTTCATAACACCAGGCGCCATGGCGCACAACAATTTGAGACTGAAGCAGGAAGGATTGGTTCCAGAAGGTTCTCAGAGACCAGCCCCAGGTTTGCTCTCTGCCTGATTCTGCTTAGAGATTATAATTAATTATGCCTTCTATTTATTGAACGTTTTCCACCCCAGTATTTATTCATAAGAATATAAAGTCCACGAACCACTCTTGAAAGGACAGTGAGGGTGGGAGGGGGAGGGTCCTACTATGGGCAGCAGAGGAGGGCTCTGCTGCCACTGCCCTTTGGAGTCCTTCCCTCTGCCAGCTCACTGGTTGGGTTGCCTCAGGGACACCCAGTGGAACAAGCTACTGAAAGGGGAACTCCTTGGGTAGGGAAAGGCCCCAAGAACCCAACAGGCCATCAACAAAGACAGACCACTGCCAAGGTGTGGTTCTTGAATATGTATTTTTTACTGAAAAAATCATTCATAAATTAACATACAAAAATGTACAAACACATGAGTAAATAATATAATGACAAAGGACTATTTTTGTGAAAAGTGTTTTTTAAAACATCTTTAGACTTCAGTGCAAAAATGTACCCCTGGCACCTCTTAAAACATAAGAGCAAGCTCAAAAAAATGTAGTGATGGAAATAAGCCAGCTGTGTTCGATGCCATCGATGGTGAGTGGATATAAGCGACACATGGCTGATGCACGGCTACTGATGTCTGCGGGAGAGGAGCTCTGACCAGAGTCCCCGTTACAGCAAAATGGATATTCTGACAAACACCCTGCCCCCCAAAACCCTTTCCTGCGCAGAGCAGTCAGACAAGCTTATTCAAGGGGTTGCCTACCAGTAGCCTTGAAGAATTTCAGCTGCCAAAATACGCACAAGGTCACATTTGGTTCTGCTCTTTTTCCGTCTTTCACATGAGGATCTCACGCTGTTCACAGTGCACATGTCTGGCTGTAGGTTTTTAATATTACGTTTCCCACGCAATGTTTAATTTGGTGGGTAAATGATCGACAGTGAGCATCAAGAGATCCCACATGAGCAAACACACGTGACTGCGAGAGCATCTTGGCGACCCTCCCGTGAGCGGGGAAGGAGGCCTTTCCTTTCGCCCTTTCTCACGTCAAGTGCTAGCTTTGGCCAACGGTCTCCCTCTGTAGCATCGGAGCTCATCAGAGGTCCCAAGGGATCACAGCTTCCGACACCGCTGCCTACGCACGGCATCCCTGACCCAGAGTGAGACTCTCTGCAAATCCTTCCAGGTTACATCACAGTTTCGTCACACTGAAAGCAGCTTCTGGCTTTCAGTGACAGAGAGAGAGGAAGGGTGGCAGGGCCAAGGCTGGCCCAAGGGGAGGAAGGGTGCGGAGGGAAACTGGTTATTGCTATGTGCACCATAAGACAACGGAGAACAACGGACTTCTGTGTGCGACGTTCCCTCACAAAGGTACTGTAAAGCATGAAATGCTTAAAATTCTTTTAAAACATATGATACAACTTACCAGCATTTTCAAGGGCAGGCACCTGCTCTCTCATATGAGCCGATAAGAGCTTTGCAATGCAATTATTTCCTAAACACCCCTCTATTCTGCAAAAGAACAAAAATGCAAGCAAAAAAATAAGGCCTGGCCAATCACTCCCACAGCATGTGGGGATCATATGTCCATGGGACCAAGACATGCCACGGAAAAAAGCTACACACACACACACACACACACACACACACACACACACCCCTACATGCACACCCATGTAAACCATGAAAATCAAGGAAGTTGAAGGCAAACGAGGCAATTAAAAAAAATATGAAGTACGCTTCAGTAGGTACTTCTCATCACAATATTTAAATATGTTGTATGGAAGAAGAGGGAAGAAACCTAGCATTTTCCAGAATCCTGCAGAAGTGGACAGAGAGAGGAACTGAGGGCTTTGGCTCAGGGAAAAAGAGGCACAGATTGAAATGCAACTTAGACTCTGACTTCAGAAAGCACACGGAGCGTCGCTAGTCTACATTTTGAAGCTCTGATCTGGTCGCACCTGGACCCCAGCTGACACACGGCACCCAAGTACCACCTGCTCCCTGGCTGAATTCTCCCAATCAATCGTTCATCGGTCCTGTGTGGCACAGAATAGAATAACACAGGTGAAGACTCTTCCCAGAGAGCCAAAAGGGAAACAGGAGCCACCGAAGCCAGCTGTCACTAGACACAGCTCTCAGAGACTTTGACCAAGTTCTACAGGAGAAGAGGAGGAGAAGGATACCAGCCAAAGCCCACTCTCTAAGATACTGAAAGGACAAAAATTAAACCCCAGAGCGCCAGGCTGTGCACAGAGATCCCCAAAGAGTCTGCTTTGGTTGGAGACAGGGTCTTGTCGTATGCCCAGGTTGGCCTCAAGTTCATGATCCTCCTCCTCCACCTCCCAGTGCCGGGATTACAGCGAGCACCACTGTATCCACTTCAGGGGTCTGCTCTGAGCAGGCCAAGCAGCGCGCCCTGTGACAGCAGCCTTCTGGCTGGCCTCGCGCTGGGGTGCAGCGCCATGGCTGCATGGAGGACAGGGTCCACAAGGAGGGCAAGAGCAAGAATCCTGGGAGAAGAGGGGGAGGGAGAGAGCAGAGAGGTCAGCTACCAGCGAGGAGGGTCAGATGACTCTGTTCATCTGTCACATGCCCCATATCCTCTGCCTTCCAAAGTGACGGCAACCTGGGAGATGATACTCTTCCACTGTGTTTTAACTGAGTTCCTGCGTTTGCCTACCAAGTGATCTAATGTATAAATCTTCGCATGGAATTGGAGCCAGCTATAAAATTAAAATTTAAAAAGGCATTTTACATGGCTTATTTACAATTATACTTCTTCAAGAAGTGATTGTTATATGTCTATTTGTCATCCCCCAGTCCCTCCCCTCCACCCTCAGTCCCCTCCCAAAGCAGGTAATTTTTTAAAAAAAAGAAACCAAAGAGAACCCAGGAGACGCAGAAAACAGGCTGGCTTCCGTCTGCTTCCCGGAGGCGCTTCGGGGGCCGGGGTCGCCTCTGGGCTCTGAAGGCCGTGCGCAGGGCCGGGCTCCATGGCACTGGGGGCACTGGGGTGGGGTTGGGCGGAGAGCAGCAGGACGGGTGTCCGTCGCAGAGCTGAGAAGGGCGTCCCTGAGCCGGCCCCTCGGTCCTGCGTGTCCTGCGTGACGGCGTCTGTGCGTGTCACCGTCTTCCTCGAACCCGGGGTCCTTCACCCAACTTGGTCTCCTCTCGGCCTGTGTCAACCTGCGTTGACCCAGCCGACAGCGTCCCTGGCGACGGGTCAGAAGCAGCAGCTCCCCACGGTTCAGTACTCGCTCACCTGGGCCAGCTCAGGAGTCAGGTTAACAGTTATGTTCTTGTACAAGGCGTCACACGTGACGTTGGCGGAGTAGTTGAGGTTGTTGAGGCCGTCCAGCCCTTGCCGCTCCTTGGACTTCCTCAGCAGAGCGTACCTGCGGGGCCGAGGGTGGACAGGCTTGAGCCAGGGGCCAGTGGGAGTGGGGCTCCCCTGCGAAGGAGCTCACAGGGAGCCCTGCAGCCCGGAGAGAAGGAGGAGGCCAGGGCTCAGGCACAGGAGGCGACTTGCCTAGGGCCAGAGCAGGGCAGCCCAGGCCGGACAGCACCAACAGCTCGGGCTGTGCTCACCGCTGAGCCATCAGAATGGGCTCCAGAGAAGAGTCCCCCTCAGCTTGCAAAAGACCCCAACGAGTCACCCATTAGCATGCGGGATGCTGTCCTGTCCACGACTGACTTACGAGAGAATAAGGAGGACACGGCAACCGAGGGTGACGGATGCTCAGTCCATGTGCAGCCCCAGGGCTGGAGGTGACCTCTGCCCACATGGACCTTCCCTAGCTCCCCAGGTCTCAGGAGCTGGGGACGCTCGAGGCACAGAACGAGCAGCTGCCCTGAGTCCTGACTACCCAAGCCTCACCACTGCACGGCTGTCCCCACCATGTCCACCTCACAGTTAATCAGAATACACCTCACCTGTGATCTGCTGTCAGATGGGCCCAGGGGGATAAGACAAGGGGAGGTGACATGCTCTGAGGCAGCAGCCCCCAACCTTTTTGGCACCAGGGGCAGTTCTGCAGAAGACAATCTAATGCCGCGGCTGATCTGGCAGGAGGTGGTGCTCAGGCAGTAACTCGAGCAATGGGGAGCAGCTGTAAATACAGGTAAAGCCTCGCCCACTGGCCCACCACTGCTCACCTCCTGTTATGTGGCCTGGGGGGCTGAAGACCCATGCTCTAAGTCACCCGGAAACGTGAAGCACGGAGGATATCTGTGAGAGGAATAAGTAAATTGCACCAACCTTCCAAGAAACTGGACCTCCCCTCGGTGGTGATGAGGAATGGACTTGTACTTCCCTGTGTCCCCTTCTGGTCGGCTCACGGAATAGCCTGCATTCTGCACCCTGTCCAGAACCAAGAGAAGGGGCTTTGAGCTTCATGTTCCCACCCTGAGGAGACCAAAGCCTCCAAGTCTCCTGAATAACAGACACCTACTCACTCACCTCCATTTAGCTCATTTGCTAGGTCACTAATTTAAAATCAGTAAACTTGTTGTTGTCAGGTGCCACTGAGTCAAGTCTGACTCACAGCGACCCTATGTACAACAAAAGGAAATGCTCCCCGATTCTGTGCCAGGCACACGATCTTTTTTGTTTAAGCCCATTACTGCAGCCACTGGGTCAATCCATCTAGTTGAGGGTCTTCCTTTTCTTCACTGATCTAGGTAGAGTGCCTCTCTGCACTCTCTGGGGCCCTAGGTTGGATTCCCCAGCACTGCAAAAATGGGAGAAGGACGTGGCAGCCCAGTCCTGAAATAATCAGCCATCAAAACCCTACCCATAAGTGTCGGACCTGACTGGACAGCACTTAACAACAACAAATCAGTTAACTTATTTTATTTTATTTTTTTATTTTTTGTGATGCTGGGGATGGAATCCCAGGGCCTTGTGACTGCTAGGCCTGTGCTCCACCTCCGTGTCCCACCACAGTTCCTATAAGCAATTTAATCTAAATATCTGCACATGTGAGCAAAGGATGTTCAAAATTATAAGCATCTGATGTTCACAAGTGGGAATGCAGTAAAATAAATTACTGTGTGCCTACTGTAGGGACTACTGGGCGACGGTCACTAGAAATATCAGTAGTGGTGTGGAGAAGGGTAGAAGAGAGGGTCTTCGTTGTATCGATGTGTACAGAAAGAAGCGCAAGGTGAAACAGCTTGTTGAAATGGCTGCTTCCAGGGAGTGGAATGGGATGGCACAGGGCCCTTATGCATAGATCCACTGACTTCTACACCTTAGTATCATTAGAATTTTTAGCAGCAAATGATTAACTTGTAATTAACAACAAACATACACTTTCCTTCTTCAAGCCAAGCCAGAAAGGAAAGAAATAAGCAATGGAAATTCTGCCTTTGTTCATTAGGTTAGTATTACTCATCCTTCTGTAAAAACTTTATACCAGTCATACCTGGGGAATGAAGGCCTGTGTGACAGCATGGGCACATCTGTGCACACATCACTAACAGTCCACCCCCCGGTCTGGGGTGGTTTCAATGACGTAGGCATTTAGTACTCAGAATGGTGGTTAAGTGTAAATTTTAGACATCACTTTAGGGCAGGAGGCACTTTGTCATAGCTTGTTGTTGTTGTTGTTAGGTGCTATCAAGTTGGTATCTGACTCATAGTGACTCTACGTACAACAGCCGAAACATTATGCTGTTCATAGGGTTTTTAATAGCAGGTTGATTTTTGGAGTGGGTTGCCAGGTCCATCTCCCTACAGTGCCTGGTGTTCCCAGGTGGTCTCCCATCCATGTACTAACCAGGCCCGACCCCGCTTAGGTTCTGAGATCTGATGGGATTGGATGCCACAGGGCTATATGGCTGCAGGCTTTGTTATAGCTTGTTGTTGTTGTTAGGTGCTGTCGAGTTGGTATCCGACTCATAGCGACCCTCATAGGATTTTCAATGGCTGACTGTTTCGGGATTGCCTTGGGAGTGGATTGCCAGGCCCTTCTCCCATTTTTGTGGTGCTGGGAATCGAGCTGGGGACCTCAGAGACTGCAGCGCAGCGCTCTACCAACTGAGCTAAATCCTTAAGAGTCTTAAAATGATTTTGACTGTATGCATCTCTACAAATTTTTGGAAAGTATGAACCCTAGGCAAAAGAACACCCATTATGTTACAATCTGTATTAGTGAGAAAGCTGAAAAGACCATGCAGTGGGGAATGGCCACATAGTCACATAGCACAGCCACCCAACAGCATGGGATGGAGGCTCTAAATGTGCTGAGTGCTTAGTGCTGATGTCCCAAGCAGTAACACCTTCTGATCACACGGGAGGTGTCAGAAGAGGTTGCAGACGTTAGCTCACCTCATTCTGAGCTTTCGGCTACTGTTATTTCACATATTTTTTAAAAAATGACAGCAGAGATTTTAGCTCTTTGTTCATTTACCACTTTCTAAAGACGAACTCGCTGAAATGGTAACAGATGTTATTCTGGGGTGTTCAGACTGTGGGTGATTTGTATTTTTATACTCATCTGTATTTTATAATAAGCATGTTCATATAAAGAAAAAAATTAAGTTGTCATTTAAGTTTATTTTTCATGTTAAAGGAAAATAAAATGAAAAGCTGCTTTAGTGGGGTGTAAAGTTTTTTTTTTTTAGGATGGTAAGGGGTGGTTTTCATTGGCTTTAATGTTGTAATTGTATAATTTAAAAAATAAATACAAATCATTTCTCAGACTCCAAATATTCTAGTCTCTATCATTAAACACTTAGCTGCTCCTAAAATCCAATCAGAGAAACCTGTGTGGAGCTGCTCTGTCCACCGTGCCAGCTACTAACAGATTGATTTTCGGGAGTGGGTTGCCAGGTCTGTCTCCCAAGCCTACAGTATCTGGTGTTCCCAGGCGGTCTCCCACCCAGGTACTAACCAGGTCCAACCTGCTTAGCTTCTGAGATCTGATGGGATCTGACGGGATAGGGCTACGGCTGCAGGCCTAATGTGAAATAGCTCATCAATTTTTTATTGGTTGCAAACAAATATTATTTGAGATATGTTAGTTGTTGTTAGGTGCCGTCGAGTCGGTATCTGACTCATAGCAACCCTCATAGGGTTTGCAATGGCTGTTACTGGATTGCCTTGGGAGTGGATTGCCAGGCCCTTCTCCCATTTTTGCAGTGCTGGGAATTGAACTCGGGACCTCAGAGACTGCAACGCAGTGCTCTACCCACTGAGCTAAATCCCAGCCCCATTTGAGATATAGTGCTAAGTATATTGTTAATATGCTACTAAAACCATTTTCATCTCCCTTTCTCAATTTTTTTTTTTAAAGACAGGGTCTCACTGTGTAGCCTGGAACTCATGGCAATCCTCCTGCCTCAGCCTCCTGAGTGCGAAGATTACAGGTGTGGACCACCATGCCTGGCGTCGTCCCTTTTCTTGGTTAACCTTTTAAAATGTGCCTACCAGGATATTTAGATCACACACATGACCTATCCGCTTCCTACTGACAGCCTGGTTGGCAGAGCCATAGGCAACAATTTTTTTTTATCTTCTGGTACTGAGGTGGTGGACCCAGGACCTCACACATGCCGGGCAAGCGCTCTACCACAGAGCCACATCTTTAAAATTTTTTATTTTGAGACAAGGTCTTGCTAAGTTGCTCAGGCTGCCTTTGGCCCAGACTCACAATCCTCCTGCCTCAGCATCCGAAGCAACTAGCATTATAGTTGCGCACCGTGGCCCTTGGCTGTGGGCAGCGCTTTTGTGAGACCCAAGGGAAGGGCAGTACCTGTTCCACAGGTCGTCGTCTTCTCCACCCCAGCCCCAGAAAGCATTAGGAAAGCCATTGATTTTCCGAAACTGCTCCACTGTGAGGCCGCTCACTCCACCAAAAAACTCAGTATAAGGAAGCCTAAAAAGAGAGAGAAGCTTGGTCCCCTGTGTGCTACTAGGTGGCTTCTTTGAGGCCATATGCTACAGCACCAACAAGAATCTTCATCCTACTGCCCTAAACCAACTGAATTCATTTCACTGTGCCAGAGTCCATTCGCCAGAGGTAACAGAATGTTCCTTTCCAGCGCTGGGGACTGAAGCCATGGCTTCACTCCTGCTAGGCGGGCACTCTACCACTGAGCCATATATCTCAAGCCCCCAATTAACAACTTTGTTGGGATTTAAGTGACATGCCATACAACTCACTCATTTCACGCATGGAACGCAATGGTTTTTAGTCTATTCACTGACCACCATCATCATCCATGTACCTCATTACCCACTGAAAAGCCTGGCACCCACTGGCAGTCACTACCCCAACCATGTTGTTGTTAGGTGGCATGAGTCATGTCTGACTCATAGCAACCCTCAGGGTTTTCAACTGCTGATTGTTTTTTGGGGGGATTGTTTCGGGAGTGGGTTGCCATGGCCTTCTCCCTTTTGTGTGGTGCTGGGGATAGAACTCGCGTCCTCAGAGAGTGTAGAGCAGCGCTCAACCAACTGAGTTAAACACCAGCCCACCCCCAACCATATTCTCTTCCAAAACCTCCACCCCTGGCCGCTAACCTACCCCCCACACCCCCTCTCTCCAGATATGCCTGCTTGGGACAGTAACCAGAATCATACAATTTCATGACCTCTGTGTTGGGGTCCTTTCACTTAGCACATCCATGCTGCAGTATGCATCAGTATTTCATTCTTTTTATTGCTATACAAATTCCATATTTTGTTTATCCACTCATCAGTTAGGGGATGGGATTTAGCTCAGTTGGCAGAGTGCTGCTCTGCAGTCTCTGAGGTCCCGAGTTCAATTCCAAGCACAGCAAAAATGGGAGAAGGATATGGCGATCCACTCTTGAGGGAATCCCGAAATAATCAGCCACTGAAAACATACGGTTGCTATGAGTCAGACGACTCGACGGCCCCTAACAACAACTCATCAGTTGATGGACAGCTGAGCTATAGCTAATTGCATTTCATTATCTTTGCAGCTCTCATCCTTTTAGATTGAATCTCTTTAATTAGGAGAAAATGATACTCACAGATACATATACTTATCCAATTTAGTTGCAAAGTGCCTGGGCATCTGTCCACATCCATAATAGTTGCGATCACTTTCTGGTATATGATCCACATCATGAAAAATCAGACAGTCCCAATCCAAGTCCTTCATTGCTTCTTGAAAACCAACATTGAAAAGCATGGCTCGATTAAAAGGCTGGGTGCCAACCTAAAGGAAGCAGAACTCTTTTGAAAATGATTCTTTCTTTTTCTTTTTTTTCTTTTTTTTTTTTTGGGGGGGGGAGGATGGCAGTACTAGGGGGCTGAGCCCAGGCCCTCATATACTTTTCTAAGAGCTCTACCACTGAGCTGCACCCCTAGACCCTTTTCCATTTTTTATCTTGAAACAGGGTCTTGCTAAGTTATTCAGGCTTCCTCTGGCCTCGAAACTGTGGTTCTCCTGACTCCACCTCCCAAGTCCCTGGGATTACAGGCATGCGCCATTGCCTTGAAAAGGCCACTGGCCTTGAAAAGGGTCCTTGAAGCAAAATCTTTGCTGCCTTCACCATGCCAAAAGAAGAGCTTTTTAGAACCTACTGAAAAAGATCACTGGGCTTGTGTAACTCAGTCCAGGAACACTCATCAATGATCCTGGTCAACCGAGAAGTCTACTGAGCCTTGGTTTCTTCAGAAATAAAAGTGGTGGGAAACTCAAGATCTTCTCTCCCAAGGCTGCTAAGGCAGTGATTCCAAACATGTAACAGGATGTAAAGGGAAACAGGGGTGAGAGGGGAAATGATCATTTCCTCTTCTCATCCCCACACTGTCAACATGTACCAGTTACTTTCTTTGCCATATCAACTGATATGTAGCTTCTACTCCATAAACCAAATCTAGTAAGAACAGAGGTATCTGTTTGCTTTGTCTTGTCTTATTCTGAAGGTTCAACTAAGACAACAGTCACCGAGCACGTAAGGGAGACTCCTGCCTCTGGACAAAGACCTCAGCAGCTCATGAAGAGACCAGTTCTCACCAGTTATGTTGTGATGTTGTTACTGTTGTTGTTAGGTGCTATCGAGTCGGTGTCTAACTCATAGTGACCCTATGTATAACAGGTGAAACACTACTTATTGTCAGTGCTTCTCTGCTATTCATAGGGTTTTCAACGGCAGATTGATTTTTGGGAGTGGGTTGCTGGGTCCTTCTCCCAAGCCTACAGCATCTGGTGTTCCCAGGCAGTCTCCCATCCAAGTACTAACTAGGCCCAACCCTGTTTAGCTTCCGAGATCTGAAAGGATCGGGCACCACAGTGGTGTGGCTGCAGGCCACACCAGGTATAGACTGACTAATCTAAATGTGCACATTTACTCACCCTTGCCAGTAGGAAAATACCTAACATGACAAAAATTGAAATATTCCATTTGATATTTAATCAATAGAATACTTTATAATATAATTTTAGCAAACCACAGATTTTTTGAGAAGGGCCTCACTATGTTGTCCAGGCTGCTCTTGAACTCTCAATCCTCCTGCCTCAGCCTCCTGAGTGCTCAGATTACAGGTGTGTGCCCAGTTCAATAGCAAAAACAAAAGTTACTTTCTAGAGAGCTCCGGACTGTTTTCTCCCATTTCCGGAGGCCCTCTCTTCCTAAAATAGTGGCACTTGAGCCAGGCTTGGGGCACACACCTGTAATCCCAGCACTTTGGAGGCTGAGGCCAAAGGGTCACTAGCTGTAGGCCAGCCTCAACTACACAGGGAGATGTGCCTCAAAAAAAAAAAAAAAAAAAAAGTGCATGGCTCTTTTTCCTCATTCTTCATTCTGGTTTAACACAGCCAGGCTGGAAACCCTGAGTGTGGCATGGGCAGTGAGCATTGCGAACGTGCTCGTGGGGAGGGAAGATTTGCAAATAGTCCTCAAAGCCAACCAGCAGTGCACTGAGGGGACTCTATAAACCTTTTATTTATCTATGGAGCCTCTACTTCAAAGATTGCAGACAAAAAACATGCCTAAGAGGCCAGGTCAATGACATGAACGTGTAAACCACACAAGAATACCACACAGCTGGCACGGTGGCTCATACCTGTAATCCCAGCAACTTCAGAGGCAGAGGCAGAAGGATCACAAGTTCAAGACCACGGGCATTCTGCGTAAGTTAGTGAGACCCAGTCTCAAAACAAAAAGCAAAAAAAGATGGGTTGGGGGTACAGTTCAGTGGTACAGCACTTGCAAAAGCATGCAAGTGTGAGGCCCCAGTACTGCAAAAAAAAAAAAAAAAGAAAGAAAAGAAAAGAAGGGAAGGGATGGGATGGGATGAATATCATAGAAACACCCCCTCCCCACTAAAACCCAGGATTTACAGACTGAATTTCCCATGTGAGTCTTCAACCCCAGTACTTTTAAGATGAAAGCAAAACCAAACTCTGAGGCTTAGAGTGGTCTGCAAAAGCCCAGAGCGCATGGTTAATTAACGGTCTCCTGATTCTAAGGCCACTTCCTCTGTGCCGGACCTTGATGCAGAGCCTTATCTAAAGGGGGACTTCTGGGTCAGGAGTATGAAAAACATCACCAAGAGCAGGCAAGAGCAAACCCCTTACAGGAGGCAAGCAGAGGTCACCCACACTAGAATCTGTAGTCCTGGGCAACACATCACACTAAGAGCACAGAGTCCCCACTGCCACCTCCCACCCCTGAGCAGCATCTCACCCAGAAGACAGAGGAGTCTGCAGCATTGTGAACTGCTGTCTCGGAAAGGGGGAAGGGGCAGGGGCAGGGGACGGGCAGGAAAGGGCCACTCACTTGCTCAACCACATAAAATCCAAACTGCAGGCGCTGGCGCTGGAGCATGGGTATCAGGTGTCTGAGCAGGACGGGGAGGTGTTCATGGCGGTTCCGGAATGGGATAAGGATTGCCACCTGCAGTGGTCACAGCAAAAGAAGCCACCAGTTACTCCTCTGAACCTGGGCTGCAGAGCTGGACACTCACGCAGCATGGGGGCCTGGCTGGCTCATCCTTGACGGTCTTTAGCACAGACCTAGGCTGGCAAGCCCCCTTGGAAACAAGCGGAGCTGCTGTTTAAATGGGCCACACCCTGCGCACTACAGGCTTCCTGAATGAATCCTTTCTAGACCACAGCCTCCAGGAAGGCACCTGGTCCACACTGCGACCCAGTACACAGATATATCTACAGATACGTTAACACATAATGAAGCTCTGCATGATCTGCACACTGCACATCTCCAGCACTCACTGTACTGTATACACTGCCTATCGACAGTGTGTGTATACACTTATTTTAAGTGCTTATTAAACCAAGCTTACACCCAGCAATGTTGTGGCAACGCCGATGTGCTCCAGCCCTACCTGCTCACTGCCACCCCCACCAGCCTCTCAGAGGCCAGAATGAGCATGTTAACAAACACAGTGAAAGAATAGACTGCAGCGGGTATCACAAGTTTGATCCACATTCCTGATGTCTCTTCTCCTGGGGATGGTCATGCAGAACAACACTGAACAAACCTCAGTGTCACATGAGATAATTCTGCTCCTGACTCCACTAATCTGCAGTTGCCACGGAGACAAGGCAGGAAGCACTGACTTTGTGGAGGTGACTTCTGCAGATGTGTCCCTAGAGACCTGGCAGCCCCTGGCTTCACTGCTCATGTTCCAGTTAGGACACCAAAGGGGCTCGCTCCATTAAAAGATGATGTCTGTGGCTACGGGAGAGTCCTTGGGGAAACTACCCCTCCAAAACATTTCTATCAAATGCAAATACTTCGCACGGGAAGGTAGAACATAAATTGTCAAATGTCCCAGTTTGTGAATCCAGGAAAACCCCGGCAGGCCTTCCGACCCCGGGGGTCTGACTCCCAGCCTACCTTCCATCGAGGCATACAATCAGAAGGCTTCCAGTGGCCGCCGAGCTTGAGGCCTGGGTCTCTGGAGAAGAGCTTGTGGATATCATCCATTCCAATTTCACTCATGTTTATGTCTATTGGGCCCTCTGAATAGAACAGAAGAAAAAAGGGATCAAGAGGCCAAGAAATGAGGGATTTTCCCCTAAGTCCAGGGCTTCGTTCCTGGAGAAATTTGAAGCCTTCTCAGCTGGTCATGTTTTCACCCATCTCACCCTCTCCTCTCCTCTCCATCCCCCTGCCCTTAAGAGTATCCCTATGGATTGGTGAAGGCGCACTCCAAAGGATGCAGACCTTGAAGATCTACTTCTGCCAAGGGTAGAAAAAGAAATGAAGAAGTTAAAACAGCAGCTGAGCCTGGTGTCATGGCACACACCTGCAACTCCAGCAACTTGAAAGGCAGAGGCAGGAGGATCACAAATTCCAGGTCACAGACAGTCTGCGTAACTTAGCAAGACCTTGACTCAAAATAAAAAAATAAGAAAAGGCCTAGGGTGCAGCTCAGTGGTGGAGCGTTCGCCTCGCATTCCTGATGCCCTGGGTTCAATCCTCAGTAATGTGTGCACATACACACACATACACATGCCAGCGGCTGAACTTCTTAGGGGAGAAGGAGGAAAGCAGTAAGGTTGGGCCACATTAGCCTGGTCCTGAAACAAGGCCAGATGTGCTGTCTCCACTCATTTACCACCAAGCCAGGGGCTCTGACCAATTGTGTCCAATCTCAGAACACCAGTCTCTGACACAGGCCAAGAAGCAGAGCCCTCACAATGAAAGCCAGTGAAAGGACAATTTGATAACACTAGCTCTAGGCCTGTCAAGAGCGTATTTCTAATCCCAAATGTGAGGCTTCAGAAACTTAGCTCTGTGTCAGTGCAGACCAAGGCCAATTTTCAAGGGAAGACCTAGAGGCGCGTGGTGAGAGGCGCGTGGTGAGAGGCGCGTGGTGAGAGGCGCGTGGTGAGACGCGCAAATGAAACAGCAAGGCTTCCAGCACCACTTGCAGACCCACAATTACTTCTTCATATAGGGATGGATGCATGTCCAAACGCCATGCGGGACCCTTGTTGTCACTTCCTCTTTTCACTGTTTGAGCATAAAAGCCAAATCTGCAAACCTAGAATCTTCCTTTTACCTTAAAAAACAAAAAGCTGGGCGCTGTGACACATGCCTGTAATTCCAGCAACTCAAGAGATTGAGGCAGGAGGATGGTGAGTTTGAGGCCAGCGGAAGCTTGTGTGTCTTAGTGATATTCCTGTTGTTAGGTGTCATCATGTCAGGTCCGACTCCTAGCGACCCTCATAGGATTTTCAATGGCTAATTGTTTTAGGATTGCTTCAGGAGTGGATTACCATATCCTTCTTCTGTTTTTGTGGTGCTGGGGATCAAACCTGGGTCCTCAGAGAGTACACAGCAGTATTCTAACAACTGAGCTAAACTCCAGCCCCATCTTAGCGAGATACCATCCCAAAATTAATTTTAAAAAACTTTAAAAGGGGGGCGCTGGACATGTGGTACACACCCTATAATCCTAGCACTTGGAATGCTGAGGCAGGAGGATTGCAGGTTTAAGGCCAACCTGGGCTACACAGTGAGTTCAAGGCCAGGCAGATCTACCTACTGAGACTATTTCAAAAAACAAATAAATAAAGGATAATAATAAATAAATAAAATTTAAAAGGAGGCGGCGGCCTAGGGTGCCATTCAGTGTGGCATACTTGCCTAGCGTGTACAAGGCCCTGAGCTTGACTCCCAACCCCTCTACCGGAAATAAATAAATAAATAACATTTTAAAAAGAAGCAGATCTAAGAACCCCCAAAATACAGAAAAAGATATGAGTTTTCTGTCGATGTTTTACATCAGGGGTCCCCAATTCCGAGGCCGTGGTCTGTAAGAGCTGGGCTGCACAGCAGGAGGTGAGTGGTGGACACACTCTGGAAGCTTCATCTGTATCTACAGCCACTGCCCATTGCTCCTGTTTCCACATGAGCCCGTCCCCAGTGTCTGGAAAAACTGTCTCCTACGAAACCGGTCCCTAGTGCCAAAAAGGTTGGGGACCACTATTTCAGATTACACATGGAATTCCAAAAAGAACAAAGAAAAATGAATGAGAAGATCTAAGATTTTCTGAAATCAGAATTTTGTTAAGAAAATAACTTTCTGTTATCCCAGTAACACAGGAGGCAGAGGCAGCCTGTATAACCTAGCTAGACCATCTCAAGATCAAAATGGGCTGAGGTGCAGCTCAGTGGTAGAGCACTTGCAAAATAGGTGCAAGGCCCTGAGTTCAAACCCCACACACATCCTGCAAAAAAAGGAAGAGAAGAAAAAAGAAAAAGGAAAGAAAATAACTCAGGCTGAGCATGATGGTGTACACCTGCAATCCCAGCAACTCAGGAGGTGGAGGCAGGAGGATCTCGAGTTTCAGGCCAGAGGCAGCCTGTGTTAACTTAGCAAGACCTTGACTCAAAATAAAAAAATTAAAAACTGGGCTAGGGGTGCAGCTTAGTGGTAGATTGCTTGCAAAGTATGTATGAGGCCCTGGGTTCAACCCCCTAGTACTTTGGAGAAGAGAGAGGAGGGTAGAAGAGGGTAGAGGAGGAGAGGGAAGGAGAAAGAAGAAAAGAGAAAAGAAAAGAAAAGAACAAAGAAAACTTTCATCATATTAAAGCAGTTATAGTCAGTGAGCAATTCACACTAAAAAGACAAAGCCAGTAGCCTGGGCTTTCTCCAGGACACCCTAAGTAACCCCAAGTTCCAAACAAGGGCTGTGTAGAAAGGAAAGGGCAAGAGGGTAGAAAACAGCAGCTACCAACGCAGGCTACCCTGCAGCAGGCTCTGTTGAAGAGTAACTTCCCCCACCCTGCTTCCCATGGTGGGGAGCCCCTTTCTACTCTCCCAAGAAACCAGAAGGCAGACCGAGCCTGCTCTCCTTTCGGTCCATCAAACACCCACAGTTCGGAAGCAGAGGTGGGGAGCTGGAGGCTACTCACTCATGGAAGGGAGCCTCTCTGGGCAGGGGTGGTTTGCGAAGTAGGTGAAGTCTTCAGGAAGAAATGTCGTGGTTGGGGGGAAGGTCTCACTCTGGTTCAAGTCAAGAGGGTAATCTGGGGAGGGAAGGCAAAAGGCAGCTCAGACTGGTGCAGGCCATCGGTTTGTTCCACAGCATCCCCCACAGAACGGCTTTTTGCTTATGCCAGCTAGGTAGGAGCCGGCACTGATGGCTCTGCCCTGTGGCTAAAAATAGGAGCCCATCAATAAGAAGGTACGAAGGACCCTGCTGTAACCACCTAACCACCCTTACTGGCCCTAAGGGCTTTTATGCACTTAGCTTACAGTCAACTGTAATCAAAGTGAAATTTAAGCAGCACAGTCCCCTCCTCCTGCTTAATTCTCCAAAACATCGCTTCTCACCTCTTCTCGCCAGCTATTTGAGCACTGACAGTGTTCACCTCCATCAGCCTGTGCAGCTGCTCTTCCGTTTCTGTTTAGTCTTCTCTATCGTCCTCCGGATGGAGGAGATGGGCAGGCAGCTCCCCTTCCTTCTTGCTGCCTGCCACACCCACCCTGGCCTGCCTCTCAACAGTGACCTGTGGTAACTGGGCTTAGGGCTCGCTCCAGTGTTTATACCTGAACACTAGTAGCCACTAGTGATGCTAAGAAATGTGGAAATTTATACGCGACTTTCGCCTGGAGCAACTCTGATCGTTCTGTTTGCTCCGTTTTACATGGAATGATTCCTGGCTGGACACAGGGCCATTCCTGCCACACTTCCTCTTATGACACCCCTCACCAGCACCCTCCCAGAAAAGAGGTGGCACGGTCAGCCTCCCCGTGGGCCTGCTGTGCAGATGCCCCGCTTGGACCCGTTGTCAGTGCCCTGGAGGTTGCCAGTGTCCGGTCTCTGCAACACCACCGCACCTCATGCATCCCCCTTTCCCTCGCCTGCTGGAGCACGTGCTCCACGCAGCTGCCTAAGAAGGAGCACTTTGAATGTGTCTGGGTTTTGTTCTGCTTTGCTGGATTCCTTGTCCAGGACGGGAACAAAAATCCCATTATAATTGTGCCGATGCTGTCCACTGCCTCCTAGACTGCACAGTGGCTGTCGAGCCTGAAGCCATTCCAATTCCTGATCTTTGTAGGCAGTCGGTAATCTCTCCTGGAAGTGGGAAGAACTTTCTTTATTCAAGAAATTTCAAATGGTATGCCTTGCCGGGGGTCTACTTTTACCCACTGGGATGACCATTCAGTGGATCTTTAAAGCCTAGGAGTACACATCCTCTGGTTCTGGAACATCTGCGGAGGTGCTGCTGCGGTGGTGACTCCTTCCTTCCACATCCTGCTTTTACACATTTGTCTCCACCACTAGCACAGTGGCTCTCAGGCGCTAACGTTTAAGACTAGACACAGCTGGGCGCTGTGGCTCATGCCTATAAACCCAGGGACTCAGAGGAGGCAGGAGGACTGTAAGTTTGAGGCCAGAGGCAGCCTGCATAATTTAGCAAGGCTCTGTCTCAAAATAAAAAATAATAAAGGAGCTAGGGTGCAGCTCAGCAGGAGAGCACTTGCCTAGCATGTGCAAGGCCCTAGGTTCAATATCCAACCCTGAAAAAAGAAAGACAGACAGACTGGAGCATAAACAGCGACCTGCACATGCCCGGACTAATGGTCTTTATCGCAGGGGCTCTGGCCAGAAAGTTTGGTTTGGAGACCTTCAGTGTCACTGCCTTTGGGTCTGTCCTCTGGGTCTGGTCAGGTCCCAGGAGAAATCTAGTCAATCTCCTGCCAGAACAGCACTGTCCCAGCTACAAGCATTGTGGAACTGAGGATAAAGGGCTGAGGGACTCCTCTTTGGCACCTCTGGTCTCTAGTCCTTTGCCAGGATGGGAAAAGGGCTAGCTAACCACTTTCAGAATGCCCTGGTTTTTGTTGTCACCTTTATTATTCCTGTTTCCCAATGTACTGGCCACTGGCCATTCCCAAGCCCCTGGGGGACTCTGGGGATCAACTGGGCTTGTGTGGTCCCCCGCTGCTGCAACAGCTGTCAGGTGTCTTGGCTCTCTTTAGTCCTTTATCGTTGGTCAACCTGCTTACAAATATTTTGCTGGCGTCTCCTTTCCCATTTTCTTCATTCTTTTTTTTTTTTTTTTTTTTTTTGGGTGGTATATAGGGATTGAACCCAGGGCCTTGCACATACTTCACAAGAGCTCTACCACTGAGCTGCAACCCCAGTCCATTTTTTTATTTTTTATTTTGAGTCAGGATCTCACTAAGTGACACAGGCTGCCTCTGGCCTTGAACTTGCGATCCTCCTGCCTCTGCCTCCTGAGTTGCTAGGATTACCACTGCACTCAGCCCATTCTCCTTATTCCTAAGTGTTTAGTACTATAAAAATACATAAGTATGCATACATATATTCCCTTCCTGTCATTTCCGTGAGATTTTAAGAGAGTGACAGCAGATGCCCCCTTCCTGGGGCTCAAGAAGAAACCTTCAACCTCATCCTTCCAGACATGCGCACAGAAGTACTATGTGCACAAGCACACAAGGAGTCTAGGCTGGTGCCCCACGCAGCCGAGGGCTGAGCTGTGGCCTTTCCTTCACCCGCACTGTTTTTTCACACCCTGATGAGGTTTCTTTCACCAGTCCTTTCAGATTCATGCCACCCTATGGAAAGTAAAACTTCCTGTTCTCATTCACTTCGCACCCTAGAGCTGTGGAGTCTTCAACTCAGGCTGGGTTTTAACTGCCTTTTATTATTAAATTATTTATTTAAAAAAATGTAAACAGGGTCTTGCTATGTAGCCCAGGTTGGCCTCAAACTCCTCATCTTCCAGCCCCAGCCTCCCAGGAGTTGGGATTACAGACAGATGTGTGCCATCATGCCTGGCTCAGACTTTTTAAAAAGCACCGTGAGATTATTTCCAAGAATCAAATGGCTAATAATACATGCTTTTTAAACAGGCATATGGTTGTCTACTAAACAAGTGCTCAGAGGACAAAATTCAGTGAGAAGCAACTTGAAGAGAATTTTAAATGTCTCTTAACAACAGAAGAAAGGAACAGAATGCTCTCTGCTTGTTTTGGTTATAGTTTTCCTGAAAAACACTAAGCCTGAATCCATAAAGACAAAAACCAGGCTAGCATGAACCTTAAAGCTAAAATTATTTACACAGAAATTAGCTCGGTGTCCTCAGTTTATATATGCAAACCTGTCCTAGGTTGATCCTTCTTCTGAAGGTATTAATGACTTCAAAAATGCATGTGAAGGAGCTGGGCACAGTGGCGCATGCCTGTAATCCCAGAGGCTTGGGAGGTGGAGGCAGGAGGATCGCAAGTTCGAGACCAGAGGCAGTCTGCATAATTTAGCAAGACCCTGTCTCAAAAAGTAAAAAAAAGGCTGGGGGTGCAGCTCAGTGTTCCAGCACTTGCAGAGCATGCAAGTGCAAGGCCCTGGGTTCAACCCCCAATACCGCAAAAAAAAAAAAAAAAAAAAAAAAAAAAAAAAAAAAAAAAAAAAAAAAAAAAAAAAGCACGTGAGGTTGAGTGTGGTGGCGCATAGCTCTAATCCCAATGATTTGGGAGGTGGAGGCAAGAGCACTGCAAGTTCAAGGCCAAAGGCAACTTGCATGATTTAACAAGATCCTGTCTCCAAATACAAAAATTAAAAGCAGGCTGGGGGTGCAGCTCAGTGGTAGAGCTGCAAACTATGTGTGAGGCCCTGGGTTCAATCACCAAGAACTGCAAAAGGAGGAATAAGAAAAAACAAAACAAAACAAAACAAAAAAAAACAGCACCAGGTGTGGAGGCGCACGCCAGTAATCCCAGCACCGTGGAGGCCGACGCGAGAGTATCAATGCATGTGTGAGGCCAGCGTGGTCTACATAGTGAGTTCTAGGCCTACCTGGGCTACATAGCGAGACCTTATCTCAAAAAACAAAAAACAAAAAACAAAAACAAAAACAAAAATGGTGTGAAGAACCTCCACACTAATTATTATTCTAAATGATTCTGAGAAAGATGTTTCTCTTTAAGAAAAAACAAAAGATTTCTCATATACTAGAAAACATGTATATGATGCATCTACATGTTTGTGAGTTTTGTGTGTGGAAAGAGAAGCCGGCTGGAAACAGTGGCACACTAATTACATGCACGTAGAGGGCAATGAAATCCCCAAAGGTGTTATACTAAGGACTTTCACGAGCAAATCAACAAAAGCAGGAAAAGTGGGGAGGGGGGAGAGGACAGGAGGGGAGGGGAGGGGTGGAGAGGACACAAGAGGAGATACTTCTAACCTGAATGACCCTACTATTTGGGGTTTGTTTGAAGACAAAGAAGTTCCATTCTACTTCTCTGAAATACTGATCTAAGCATGGGAGAAGCTAACATGAAACAAAACTCTCTTCCTCTGACTACTAAATTAATAATGTCATTTGAAAAGAACAGAAACAAAACCTCTTAAACACCCAATTCGAGAGTGAAAGTCCTCTATAACCTCATCCTATACCTTGGTGTGTGTGTGTGGGGGGGAGAAACCTGATTTCCTCATTTTTTATTTTAAATTATTTGATTGATTGATTATGCTGGGGATTGAACCCAGGGCCTTGTGAATGCCAGGCACTCTACCACTGGGCTATATGCTGTATCCCCGGCCCTAATTTTAAATTCTTTAAATAAAAATGTACATAAAATAAAATCCACTTTCTCAGTAGCCATAGGAACCCTTTAAAGAAGTGAAAGAGGCCGAGAAAATCAACTGCTCCTGCCCTGGTGAGACTGGGCACAGTGCTGTGGGGAGCCCCAACACCTCTTCTCTAGTTTTTGGGATCGAGTGGGTGCTCTGCACACACTCCCTGAGGTCCCACCTGCAACATAAACATCTTCTCAACCCACAGAATAAGGGGACTCTGAGAGAAGACCACACCAGCTGCTGGATTTCGACGTCTGTGGCTTGACTTTTTAATTTCCCTCTAATCTACCTCAAATCAGGACATGTTCTTCAGGCAGGGGAGTGGAAGGGCAAAGACGGCAGCTGCTCCCACACATGCAAAATGGGAACCAAGAGCCACTCTGGCCACTTCGGGGGCTCCTACGCCAACCTTTCTGTCTACTAGCAGCTGCTAATCACTTCCCCCTACAACAGGGCTTCTGCAGCTTGGGTGCATGTTGGAATCATCCGGAAGCTTTTTCTTTTTTTCTTTGAAATAGGGTTTCGCTGTGTAGCCTACACTGGCCTCAAACTCATGTTGATCCTCCTGCCTCAGCCTCCCCCAGTGCTGGGATTATAGGCGTGTGCCACCATGCATGACTTAGGAAGCTTTTACAGTCCTGATGCCCACCCCCGGCCCAGTTACCTAAGACCCCCTGGAGTCAGGAATAAACACGCGTGCAGTGTAAAGCTCCCTGGGGAGTCCAGTGAGTAGTCAGGTTGGCACAGCTGCCCCCACACAAGATAGGAATGGAAATCTGCTCTCTCCCTGAATTACCAACCCCAGCTTAGTGGTGGTGATGTTAGGTGCCATTGAATCAAGTCTGACTCATAGTGACCCTATGTACAGCAGAACAAAATGCTCCCGGATTCTGTGCCAGACATATGATATTATTTATGTTTAAGTCCATTGTTGCAGACACTGAGTCAATCCATCTGATGGAGGGTTTTCATTTTTTTCACGGACCTGCCACTCTCCCAAACATGATATCTTTCTCTAGGGACTGATCTCTCCTGACTACATGTCCAAAATACATAAGACGCAGTCTAGCCATACTTGCTTCCAAGGAGCACTCTGGTTGCACTTCTAGGACAGATCTGTTGGTTTTTTGGCAGTCCATGGTATATTTAATAGATGTCTCCAGCACCATAATTCAAAAGCATCAATTCTTCTCCCATCTCCCTTGTTCAATGTCCAGCTTTCACAACCATATGATGTGACTGAAAATACCACGGCATGAGTCAGGCACACCTTTGTCTTCAATGTGACATCTTTACTTTTCAATACTGTAAAGAGATCTGCCACAGCTTTTCCCAGAGCAATGCACTTTTTGATTTCTTGACTGCAGCTTCCACGGGTGTTGCCCAGCAGACTCAGCAGAGAATCATCTCATTCTCCTCCCATTTGAATAAAGACCAAGCACTGTCTTTCTATTTTAAAACTGTGGAAATTTACAAGTACTACAAAGATGCCATCTAGAGAAGTGTCTATAAAATAGAGTTAGCATTCTTGAGACATGCTAAGGTACAATTACACCCTGGGAGAGTAGCAACCAGGACGAAGCCAAGAGAACAAGGCTGAGAACATCCACTGAGAGTCCAGAACAAAGCGCACGGCCACAGAACTTGTCCTACCTGCCTATGACAGGAGCCGTGCTGTGACACAAGTAGGTGATAGAGCATTCTGAGTGTGTGACCAGAAGGGGGATGGGGGACCATCAAAGTGAGGAGGGGTGTGTGTGTGTGTGTGTGTGTGTGTGTGTGTGTGTGTGTGTGTGTGTACAGGGGCAAGAAATCCTCCAGCTAGAAATTCATACTAAGTACAAGCTAAGTGGCTGGGCTGGGTGAAAGCACAGAGAATTTTTTTTTTTCGATGCTAACAGTCTCTATGAGGCAGGACAGAAAGATAGGGAAAGTTGAGAGGACATGGGAAGAGAAAAGAGCTTTCACCCTGGGATTTGGTCTAAATCTCAACCACTGAAAATCAGAGACTTTGATACAACTACCAAGACTGCCTACATAGAACCATCATTTTGAGAGATATTTTAAATGAAAATGCTAACACAGTAATAAGCCATGCTTAAGATCAAAATGCATGTGATCTCTTGAGTTTAACCTGAATATCACAAATAGGATGAGGGACATGTTTGCAGCCAGAATATCCCCAGACAACTCCCTTTCTGTAAACCCATCTTAGTGGCACTCTCTAAAATCTTAACAGTGTACGTTGAAAAGCCACCAAGTCTATATACACACACTGTGAAGACAGCTAAGCGCTCTGTTCAGAGGCCCATGCTCATGTCTCAGATGTGCATTATTAAACTCATCGGCTTTGTTTCACTTTCTGACTCGTCCTGAAATTCTTTTCTGCAACACTGGGCTGCATCTCTGCCTCACTTTGCCGCTGACATTTACAGCTGTTCTGCCTGACACCTCACAGTAAATTTTGAGGACTGGTGATCTCACATACCAATGACATCCAGTGACAACAGGAAGCTTCTCCAGGTCACATTATTTCCAGGCTCCAGGTACCAGTCCCCAAAAGTACATTATTAGCCAACTGCCACTTTGGCTTTTAAGCTTGAAGAAAACAAACATTACTTAAAAGTGACATTACCCTTTTGAGCTCCATGTGGCCTCTGAGTGTGGGTATGAGCTTGGTGCTATGTCAGGGGAGCACCAAGGGCGCTCCTGGCAGGGGTGGGCAGGCCAGCATGGCAGGCCTCTGACTAGCTTAGCAGACACTCTCTCTGACCATGGTAGGCAGAGAAACGCTCTGAAATGGATATGAATGGTGGGTTTTCACTGGATATGCCTTCTTTTTTATTTTCTTGTTTTGAGACAGGGTCTTGCTGTGTAGCCTGGGCTGGTCTGGAACTAGCTATACAGTCCAGGTTGGCCTCAAACTTGCATAGATCCTCTTGCCTCAGCCTTCCAAGTGCTGCAGGCTGTACCACCACACCTGGCTCACTGGCTACACTTGCAATGAGATGGTGGCTCCTCTCCCCACTGGCCAAGGATGTTCCACAGGAGCCAGACAAGATGAAATCTCTTTAGAACTACATTACAATCCCGTGAATGTGTTTTCTTGTTAAATCTATTTCTCACACTCTGAAAAACAATTTGCCAAGTGCTCCCTAGGTGCTAGGTAGTGCCCAAGGCAGAGGGACATGAAGGGGACAAAGGCAAAGAAGGCATGGCAGTGAACTAACCCTAGCTCCGGGATTAACCAAGTTCTGTAACTTCTGGGTGCCTTGGTGCCTTCATCTCTGTGGTGGGGAAACAGAGCCACTTTCCTGAGCTCCTGGGAGGATAACACGGGATCATACAAGCAAAGAGTCCAAGACAGTGTGACTGTCCCTGACAGCAAAGACTTCCAGTCCATCAGGGAAACAGATGCATTAAACACAAATTAGGTGATTACCCAGCAGTGGTGGCACAAGCCTGCAATCTAAGCCCAGCACTTGGGAGACAGAGGCAGAAGAATTGCAAGTTCTAGGACTGCATGAGCTGTATAGCAAGACCTTGTCAGGGGGAAGGGAGAGAAGGGGAGGGTGGATGGGAAAGGGAAGGGGAGAGAAAGGGAGGGGAGGTAAGAAGGAGGTATTCCAATCTGGAAGATGCAAGGAAGAACTGCTGTGGTATCTGATGATATGAGCAGCAGACACGTGAAATCAAATAATGAGCCACTGGATTCCTGTTCCCAACCCATGTGCTCAGTTTGCAAACACAGCTCTGTGGAAGTGGAGAGGCCTCGTGTGGGGCCAGGTTCCTCCTCAGTGCCCTCTAACTTTGGGGAGAACTGACCATCTTGCCACATGTCCAGATGAAGGTGGAGCCTCAGGTGACCTTGGAAAAGCAGATAAGCCCTTGGACTGGAGAAGGGCTGGAAGAATGCACATACTCCTTAACCCAGCGTAGTCAAGGCCCAACGCCCAGTGAGATGGTCGAAGTCACCCCAGCTTCACTATTTACCAGGAGGGTTGGGGCAGGGCTTAAGGAAAGAGTCACGTGACCCCTAGCACCCTCCAGGAATATTTGTACAACATGTGAAAAGCGGAGGGACTGAGAGGGTGGTTCGGTGGTACAACACATACTTAGCAGGCACGAGACCCTGGGTTTATTCAGCACCACAAAAAGAAATAAAAGGAAACAGAAAATAACAAAAAGTCATGTCTTATGTGGCAGAGGCCAACCGAGTCCAGGGAAACAGTGTGTGCAGGGATGGTTCCCAAAACCTCCCACCACAAACAATGAAGGCAGACAGCGGTGGCAGGTACCCCGCCTCCTCCTAGGCTTTGGGGGAGGCAGGAACTCCTCCTGCACCAGCCCAGAGCTCAGGCAGTTTGTCCTGGTGCGATCACAACTAGGCTAAAAAGCTCTGAGAAGTTTTTCACTTGCTCTTTGCCAATAAGAAGAAAGGAAGTATCAAAAGTTTGCCAACTGCAATCCTTTACTGCTGCTGAACTGACCAGCAGGACAGACTGATAAACTAAGACAGGGTCACTTCTCCTGAGGATGTGACTTCCCTTTGCAAGGCAAGTTCACTTCCAACTTTCCAAGTCTGGGAAGGTAATTCTCATTGACAAAGTTTGCAAAGCAAAGTAACATTCTACAGTGAATTTCAGACAATATAAGAATTTATTGCAGAAGGAGGCAAGACTAATTCAAAGGGAAGAATATGTTTAAATATACACACATTGTTTCCTACTGGGTTTGGGTGAAATCAGTAAGAAGCTACACAAAAGCGCATTATATTCAGTAAACTAAGAGGCAAACCATGAGTACCTGGCAACATGAAATGTCAGAAACTTTTTTAAACTATCCCTAGTCTGACAGGGAGAGCCTCTGACGCTGATCACACTTGTATTCAGTTTCTGAAAAGCGTTAAAAAGAGAGGGAAGAGGGGAAGAACTTGCCAGGCAATCTAACGAGCTAGCCAGAGCCATGGGCAGGACGAGTTCTTGTGTGATGCAGGGCAAGAATCTGCCATCACCTCTGTATTCTTTCCTCTCCCCACAATCAGTGCTCGTAAGTTTTTTTTTTTAAAAAGTCACAAGTAGAAGTTCTAAAAATTGATAAGGAACTCCTCTTGTGTCCCTCAACACCATGACTAGCGGAATGGTCTGAAACGCTTTCTTAACAGATGAAGGCTCTGGCCACCTGCTGTAGTTTGGAGATGGAAAGTTCCCTAAAGGCCCGTGTGTTGGCTTGGTCCCCAACCTGGCACTACTGGGGGTGGGGGTGGAGACTGCAGGAGGCAGGGTCTCCTGGCAGGTCTTCTGGCCACTTCCTCTCTTGCTTTACAGCCTGAGGGGGTCATTGTGCTCCAGGGTGATGTGCTGCCACACCACAGGCCCTACGCAGAGCGGCCTGAAGCTTCCAAATCCATGGACCCCTTACTAAGCTGATCACCTGGGGTATTTGTTGTAGTGATGGGAAGCTGACACACCACCAAACTCAACTATGGAGCTGAGATTAGAGCACAGGATGAAGCCACCAAATAAAGAAGTCTAACCAAGCTCTGCCCCGACCCCAGCTATACGTTTTCTGAAATTAAATACCAAATTAGCTCCCCAAATAGCCTTTGATGGTTCTGTTCTGCTGGGGTCCTCAGTGCACACTGAATCTGCCTATTGGAGAGAACACAGCAGCAGCTATAGTGAGAGGGCACCTTGAAGGAGCTCTGAAAGACCCCCCCTTACCTCTCTGAGAGGGACCAGGAGTGAGACGGGTCCATCTAGTTTCCCTGAACCTGCTGTTGGCAGAGGTGAGGACTCACCTGGCAGGAACCTCTTCTTCAGCAGCAAGGTCAGACACAACTAAACCTTCTCCCTCTCCAGGGCACTGTTCTCCTTCGAAAACAACTACTCAGGCCGAACTGACCTCATGTGGGAGGAGACTTTCGAACCAGACACCTCTTTACTGACGCACCTGAGTCATTGAGGCTGCTGTTCCTCTTGGCATAGGCGCTGCGGACCACCTGCTCATACACCTGAGCACCTATGGTTCTCACGTTGTCCCGGAGCAGAATGCCTTGAGCCTGCATCATGAAGAGGTAGGTGTTCACTGCGGAAGACAAGATCGCAGAAAACACAGGTCAACTCAAAAGCAATTACCAAAACCAGTTACCATGTAACTTTGGGTTTCTCTTCTTCTGGGGGACCCCTAAAACTTCTTTTAGCCCTAAAATCTTATTAGGCCAAATCTCAATTTTCCCATACTAGATGAAATATGTTCAGGACACTGACGTGTGTCCAGGACAGCTAGTAGGACTTAGGGGAATTTCTGTCAATATCCAGCACTCACACCCAAGTCATAAGCTTCAAAATGACCACTGTGTTCTACTTGGCTTTCAAACACCCCATCTGCCTCTAGCCATTGTTCCAGTAGGAGCTTTATGGATGGGTTAAAACATTTTTAAGAGGTTCACCTTCTCCATACTCGATGGTCATGCACAGAGAAAAGCAACCATGAACCGCTCAGCTCCCAGAGACAAGGAAATCTAGTGTGGGCCTGGTGCCCTCTGAAGAGTGGTAACTAAGCCTCCCACCCTTTCCTCTGCAGGGTTGCAGAGAAAAGGGAGACAACAGGATAATGTTATCAGTCCCCACACGCCAGCCAATCAGCTCAACAGTCCAAGACAACAAGTAAAGAGCAGGCAGGCCGGCCTGAGTGTCCCCTAAACATGCTGTGAACAAACGAGAATTCAGACTAGCCAGCCAGGCACGGTGGCCTCCACAAGGTGATCTCTCTCCATGGGGCTGTTCTTCAAATGTATACGAAACCAGGAGATCACAAACCCAACAGAACAGAATGCCTGTCTTCTATGTGCAGTCTCAAATACTGTGACACCTGTTTTCAAGAAATTGCAAACAACAGTAAATATCAGTCTCCTAACCGGCCATACTGACTGACCCACTTTCCCCTCATCTGTGGGAGTGGGGGATGGCTGCTTACAAGGGTGGAACTTCCACAGATCAGCTCAGTGTGTGTCTGAAGTGGAATCCTCTAAACACTTGGCTGACCTCCAGCCTGGCTGCAGGCAGCACGGAACCCAGTGTCTGGGTCACTTCTCAGTGCTCAGCACATATGGCCTTGGGCTGTCAATTCTGGCTTTTTAACAAAATGTGTCTTGTTCCCACTCATCATTGTTCTCAGAGTGTCCTTCCATAATGGACAGTAGATGATGACTGAATGGATAGAGCCCAGAAGTCAATGTGTTTTAATCAAGCCAATGAGTTTGATGTCTATACTGGTAACGATACTGGGTGTGGGGCAGGGGATAATGTTGAAAGGCCCAGGCGGCCAACATGAAACAGGGACATGAACTCTCTGGAAGGATTTCACATGATCTCCAGGAGACGTCCCTAAGTCAGTGTTGGCGTGCATCCAAAAATGAGCTAGTGGTTTCAAATGAGGCTCTGCATTGACCGGAAGCCCTCTACAGGCTCACCTTCTCCCACTGTGGGAGAACAGACCAGATGCAACATTTGTTGCTCTACTGGCAAGAAAATGTTAACAAAGCAAGCTTTGAAACATTAAAAAGATGTGATTCTATGAAGCCTATGAACCAAGGGCAAAATCTTGCTTTCTTATCTCCAGCTTGTAGGTCAGTGCTGGGTCATAGCAGGTGGGTAGTCCATAAATATCAGTTAAACACCAAATTTAAACTTCCTATCAAATTTCTCACTTGCTTGTATGGTAACATGCTCATTTGGACTGTATGGTATGTACCCACGACCTGAAATCATCCTTTGTCTCCAACACACTATACTAAACCAGTTGTCACCAGTAATCTAAAGACAAGTACGTATTGAACACCACGGACACAGCGTTTAGTTAGGCAATGCGCAAACTTCCCTCCTCCTGTCCCTCTGCACTGGGAAGGCCACAGTTGCCTCAGCCCTGCTTCAAATGCAGGCCCTCCCAGAGCTTGGGACTCCGGTGGTCAGAGTCCTGGAGGGCTGCATTCTCACTCTCCCCGGCCTCACCCCGCAGGACAGCCATATCCCACACTTGCCCCCAGAGACGATGACTCCAAAGGTCTGTGTGGGGCACTTGTAACTGCTCACAGGCCATCCCAATGCTTCTGTCCTGAGGGCCATACTTCAAGATCCACTGCTACAGGGAACCTCAAATACATAATCAGTAAGAATCGTAAGCAACACAGTGCACTAAACTGTGTAATTCTTTATCTCATTTAATCCTCTTAATTATCGTAAGAGTTAAGTGTGCAGCTCAATTTACAGCCTAACTTCTAGGCTTTGGGTCTCCAAGTACCTTCACCGCAGTGGACTGACAGAGCTGGGGTGTAAGCCAATGGGCCCCTGCTCTTCACCACTGGCTTTGTGTTGCCATTTTGGGGGGAGGGAGCGTTGAGATAGAGTCTTATTGTGCAACGCAGGTTGGCCTTGAACTCCTGATCCTCTAGCCTCAGTCTCACAAGTGCTGGGATCACAGGCGCACCAGGCCTGGCTACCACTGAATTTAATACCCTGCTCAGCTGTGCTGTCGCCACAACGTCTCCCTCCAAGGTTTCCAGCACCCACGTGGCTTAAGGGATTCCACGTAAGGAGCTGGCTCTCAAGCCTGCATCTCCCGCACGAAGCTGCCAGGTGGCTCTCTCTTCATTCCACTTAGCCATGTACAGCTCCACAGCTTCAGGACCTCCCAGCCTTCATCCTGAGCCACTACTGACCTGCAGCATCTGCTCTTCCTGCCACCAACATCCTATGAATGCTTCAGAGCCAGGTGCACATGGTTCTGGAGGAGGCATTCAGTACCACACCAGTCTTCCCTTTCCTTCAACAGATCAAAGATCTGGCTTCTGCTTACATTTTTGTCTAAATTTGCTAACACTGTCTTCTATGTTAGTCTTGTTATTCAGTTAGAAATTTAGACAGATCACATATTAATGCTTTTTCTAATTACCCACAAGAACTAGCACATTGTTGAAAAAATAAAGACCGAGGAAGTAAATATTACTAATCAAAAGGAAATAATCACAAATCCATACACTGGAGACTGAATGGGATTTTGAAGAACACGCTTTAATACCATACTCTAATTATTCCACACTACCCAGAAGCAATGACTTCCAAAAAGAGGCGATCAGCAGGACACCACCATCTGCAAAGAAAACTCTACTCTGGGTTGGGTCAAAATGTCTCCTGGTAACTTTATCCCATGGTTTTTCATTCCACCATCCCTGGCCCCACCCCACCCCAGACAGCCCCAGTGCCAAGCCTGTCCCTCCCAGGTATCACAGCCGCCCACCCCATCCTGGCTGAGCTCTCTGAGTACTGGCCCAGCTGTCTGCACTTGACAAAACAGGGCGCTTATGCTGACAGACTGGTCCAGATGCAGTCAGACAGCCCAGAAACAGCAAAACCACCCATAGCCCTATCATGTTACTGCCCACACCCTTCCCCCCACCACCACTTGGAGATTCACAAGGCATCCCAAGGCAAGGGCCAGCACCCCTAGAAGAATGGTGTCCAGTTATGTGAGCTGCCATTCCCAAACCAGCATGTTCCCCCTGCATAGGAACCAGGAACATCCACTGCTTCTCTGCAGAACTCACTTTGGGAAATTCTACTTGGATACTTCCATTAATAGACTTTACCTGGTTAAGTACTCAACTGATATTTGCTGAATGTTGTTGGTAAACAGCAGTCACACTGTATTATTGGTTCATACAACTCAATGGTCCCTAACAACAACATCAAGCTTGCTGAAGGCAAAAATCCACCCCCCGCCTTTGTTTTGTGGTACTTGCTGGTTGAACTCTGGCCCTCAACAGGTTTTACAAGTGCTCTACCACTGAGCTACACTTGAGCCCATTTTTTACTTTCTATTTTGCGAGTCTCAGTAAATTACACAGCCTGCCTCAGACCTTGAACTTGGGATCCTCCGGAGTCCCGAGTTGCTGGGATTATAAACACGCACCATAGCACCCAGCCCCTTAATCTTACTAGAGATGTTGCCTCTAAGCAGCTCTTCTGTTATGTGCTCACTCGACTGGTCCTTGACATCAAACCGTAGATGTACAGCCTTACAAGTATCCCTAGTAAGCCCTGCACCTACATTTAGCCAATGGCTCTGGCCTAAACAAGGAAGTATATACGCAGACACATGTTGCTTTCAACCTAAATTATCTCATTTACAACTCATGCCTCTATGAGGTAGATACCATCGTGACTTTTTGTTTTAGATAAGGAAGTCCAATCCTCCAGGGGTGATCTGCCCAGTCATACGGTTAGTGAAGCCAAAACCCCAGAGGTGATGGTTGTTGTTGTTGTTAGGTGCTATCGAGTCAAGTCCAACTCATAGTGACCCTAGGTACAGCAGATCGAAACACTTCCCGATTCTGTGCCAGGCACATGATCTTATTTATGTTTAAGCCCATTGTTGCAGACACTGTATCAATCCATCCAGTAGAGTCCTCCTTTTTTTCTGTTGACCTGCCACTCTTCCAGACATGATGTCTTTCTCCAGGGATTGGTACCTCCTGACTACATGTCCAAAATACATAAGACACAGTCTAGCCATCCTTGCTTCCAAGGAACACTCTGGTTGCACTCATTCTACAACAGATCTGTTGGTTCTTTTGGCAGTCCATGGTATATTCAATAGACGTCTCCAGTACCACAATTCAAAAGCATTAGTTCTTCTCCTGTCTCCCCTGCTCAATGTCCAGCTTTCATAACCACATGATGCAACTGAAAATACCATGGCATGAGTCAGGCGCACCTTCGTCTCAACGTGACATCTTTACTTTTCAATACTTTAAAGAGATCTTTTGCCACAGGTTTTCCCAATACCATATGTCTTTTGATTTCTTGACTGCTGCTTCCACAGGTGTTGATTGTAGAGAAAGCAAAGCAAAATCTTGAACGACCTCAATCTTTTTTCCATTTATCGTGAAGTTGCTTACTGACTCAGTTGTAAGAATTTTTGTTTTGGTGACATTGAGTTGCAATCCATACTGAAGACCGTGTTCTTTAATCTTCATCAGTAAATGTTTCAAATCCTCCTCACTTTCAGCAAGCAGAGTTGTGTCATCTGCATAACGCAGGTTGTTAATGAGTCTTCCTCCAATCCTGATGCCCTGTTCTTCATAAAGTCCAGCTTCTCAGATTATTTGCTCAGCATAGAAATTGAAAAGATATGGTGAAATGATATAGCCATGATGTACACCTTTCTCTACTTTAAGCCAAGCAGTGTTTCTTTGTTCTGTTCAAACGACTGCCTCCTGGTCCATGTACAGTTTCCTCATGAGTACAATTAGGTGCTCTGGGATTCCCATTCTTTGCAGTGTTATCCATAATTTATTATGATCCACACAGTTTTCATTAGACACTATAATTATTACCCAGCTTGGTGTCTGGATTGAGAAATCTGTTATAAGCATAAGCCCCACTGAGCTTTCCACTACTGGAAATTTCCATCCAGATGGGAGTCTGAGCAGCCCTGGGTCACGGCTTTAGCTGGAGCACTTCAGGCAGCAAAGCCTGCGTCTGCTGTCCTGCAGTCATCTCTTGCCCACAAGACAGAACCCTTCCTTCTCTTGGTCGTGGATCCTAACAAGAAGATCTACTCTCCCCATGGCCTTAGAATTCCAGTTAGCCTCCATCTCCTTGTGAATCAGGTAACATGATTTACACTTGAACACACACATGAATAATGACCATGATTCAGAGAAGTTCCTCAATCTGGGTACAGTGGCACACGTTTGTAATCCCAGCACTAGGGAGGCTGAGGCAGGAGGATTGTGAGTTCGATCCAGCCTGGGCTACACAGCAACACCCTGTCTCAAAAAAAGTAAAAAAGAAGGAGGAATTCCGCCTAGCAGTCCCAAAGGGATGGAGCCCAGGCATCCACCCACAGCACGTCAGCCAATCCCACTCCTGGACAACTGCACAGCCTCCATGAACACACCGGTGGAGCCGTATGCAAACATGCCCACCAGCTCCCAAACATCTCGTAGCACAGACAAGCTAGACTCAAAAGAGCTCATGTAGTCAGTGCCATGGACATCAAGTCCACAGGCAGACCCCAAGGATCTGTGGTAGGGGGCAGGAGAATGGTCCCCCAGGGGGTGGTGAGGAGGGTGGCTGTTGAAGGCAGCTTCTGGTCTTTTGATGTTTTTGACCTGGGTACTGGTCACATAGGTATATCCATTCTGTAAAAATTCAACAAGTTGGCAGGGGGCTGTGGTGCACACTTTTTATCCCAGTGACTGAGGAGGCAGAGGCAGGAGGATTGCAAGTTCAAGGCCAGAGGCAACCTGCATTATTTAGCAAGACCCTGTCTCCAAGTAAAAAGTAAAAAATGGGCTGGGGTGGTACCTCAGTGGGTGAGCACTTGCAAAGAGGATGTGTGAGGCCCCGTGTTCAACTCCCCAATATGACACATACACAAAAATTCATCACGTTGTTTCACTTACTTATATGTTTTCATGTGTACATTGTTAAGGCCAGGCACCATGATGCAGGCCCATAATCCCAGTGACTTGAAAGGCAAAGCCAAGATCGTGAGCTCAAGGCCTGAAGCAGCCTGCATAATTTAGGGAGACTTGACGCAAAATAAAAAATAAAAGCTGGGCTGGAGGGCAGCCCAGTGGTAGAGCACTTGCAAAAGTATGTGCAAGGCCCTGGGCACAACCCCTAAGTAGCACACGCACACACAAAAAGTACATTATATCTCAATTAAATTTGCCAAAAAAAGAATGAGGAAAATCTATGAAGTGATTTCCAGAACATATTATTAACTCAAAAAATAAATAAATAAATAAATAATCAAAGCAATAGCGTGTGGAGGGGCAATTAGCTATTTGTTGTTTAGGAAATAAGGGGAATTTTCACAGACTCATATTTTTACAAGAAGAAAGGCAGGAAGGGAAAGAGATGCTAATGAGAATCACCACCTCTAGGGAATGGCAGAGATGGGGTACAGGGGGTGCAGGCCTGAGACCTGAGGACACCTTTTCTTATTTCACACACTGCATGCAACCTGTGTATCAGAAAGGGAAAAACAAGCAAACCCTGAAACTAAATATAAACAAAGGATTCTAACAGTACCAACCAAAGACAACCCACAAGGTGACAATTCTAGTAACTCTGAACATAGTATGTTGACTGTCGTTCCTCCTCCAACACATTCTAGGACAGAAAGATTGATAAAGGATCCAGGCATGTATTCAGTAGGTTTGTCGTGGTCAGCGGTATTTGGGTCACAGTCATGGCCTGGACGTGAGTGGATGTCAAATCCCAGGTGGAAGGGTTGCTGGAGAAAAGGATGCCACAGAGCAGTCTAACGCCTCTCCCCCTACACCACAAGCAGATGGCACGGGAAAGCGTGATTCTGCAGCCCCCTCACTGAAGGTCCAGTGCAGCAAGCCTGGCATCAGAGCAATGACCCTACACTTTTGTATGGGGAGGGCAAAAAGATAACCAAGCTTTTGCCTTACTAAGGGTGCCTCCCACCTCTTCAATGCTCCAGACTCTAATCAGAGGATCAACACCTATTGTCTCGCTAATCTGCTTAAGAGGAAACAAGAAGATGATTCCAGAATGCGCCCTGTGATACAAAACAATCTGGACTAAAAAAAGAAAAGCAGGAAATATTTTTTAAAGAGGAAGAGATGCTCTAGATTTTTTTTTTGAAATGTTCTAGATTAAAAAGACTTAATCAAATGCAATGCATCAACTCTGATTAAACATTGAACAGATAAGAGGAGGGGACCAAAACAGACCTTATTTAGATGAATGAGGAAAACTGAATATGGAACGGATACTGAGGATATTTGGAAGAAGGATGTGATAATCCACTCCTGAGGCAATCCCCAAACAGCCAGCCTTTGAAAACTCGCTATGTGTTGGACCTGACTTGAGGGTACCTAACAAGATTTGGTAATAAGGAGAAGAGAGATGAGAAAAAGATTTTCTGAGGTAGAATTCAGAGAACTTAATTTTTATTTGATATATTGAGTTTATAATAGAGTAGGAAGAATTGATTATAACCAGTAGTATCTAATTTGGTTCTGGATATACGGATCAGTCAGTTTAGAAATCAAGGAAGGATAGAGTTAGAAGTACCCTTCTCCCCAAAAAGACATGTGTTTAAGGAGATTTATACCAATGTCATTTACAAAAGCCAAACTGCAAGTCTGTTTAAATATTCAACAAAGAGTCTAGGAAAAATAAATGATAGCAAAGTCATACCATGACAAACTAAGAAGTCATTTTAAAAGTTACTGTTTTAAAGTACCCACAGCTTACATAGTTAAAAATCAGAACCTATATAGTATATCATCCCCCTGTTAAAGAGAAAGACACAGAAGAAAAATCTATGCTTAACAGTCCAGTGGTTTTCTCTGCTCAGTAGAATTACGGTCATCTGCTTTCTTTCTCCCCTGCCTCTTCCCCTTCCCCTTCTTCTCTTTCTTTTTGTTACAATGAAACCTTTTTCCTGATCCTCAGAAAAACCTTTGTATGACAGAAGTTCTCTGTTCCAACAATGAAAGTTCTTATAAACAAATCTGTTTGAATTGACTGATCCAAAATTTCCATTTCCAGAATTACTGAGAACGCCTTTTTCACACAGCATCTCTTTAATATCTGTGAACACACTTTAGAAATGCTGCCTTGGGACACGGTCTTTTTCTTTTTTGCCCTTCTTTTTTAAACAATGACCCTACACTTTTGTATGGGGAGGGCAAAAAGACAACCAAGCTTTTGCCTTACTAAGGGTGCCTCCCACCTCTTCAATGCTCCAGACTCAAATAACTCCCTGACCTCACGCCAGTACTCCCACCTTTATGAGTTTAACTATGAATGGATTGTAACACCTTAAAACTGTTGCTGCTCCTTGCTTTCCGTCACCAAGCTAGTCCCCTGCCTGGCCTCTGGCCCCCAAGGGATCATCCACAGACTGTTCCCTGGCCTCTGTCCTGACCCTCTTCTGGAAAGGAGATTATTTTTCATGTCCTATGGGGATAATATACTATAATCACATTACTGTTCGCCTGGAAGCCTGTAATAAACTAATAGGGTTATCTACTCTTTGGGAATTTAAGTATTTCCAGGAAAGCATCATTGTAGCTGACATGAACACTCAACTTGTCAAACGTGGGATCAGAGTCATGCTTTCCACAGAAAGGAAAAGATCCCAGAGAAAGCCCTTGAACATATCCAGTTCTAAGGCAGAACCCCAGGCAAAGCAAGGTCTTCCCAGAACACCCTGCGGGTATGAGCTCCTTCCTCCAGTCCAGATCCCAGTCTTTAACAAATATCAGACAGCAGCCCTCATTCCAGTCTTTCTTCTACAGCCTAAAATACTGGGCTCTTTTCTGTCACCTCTTCTATTACTGTCTTTCACCTGATCCAGAATGGTCAGACACTGATTCTTCTTTCATTAGCTATGTGATGTTTATAGAAAAGCAATTCTGATCCACCAAAGCCCACAGAAACAGACTGGCCAGCCAGCCTATTCTAGGTCAGAATGTTGAACAACAGAATAATTAGTCAAAACTTTGAGACTGTGCTCCCCAACATTAAAAACAAATTCTTCCTAGAGATTACCTAACTGCAAAGGGAAAAAGGTACATTTACAATAGACAGACCAGACAGATATCACTTAACCAAAAGACCAAACTGGGTATCACTAATATTGGACCCAGTCACTACTACCTGCAGAGTTCTTGCCAAAAACGTTCAACCTAAATCTAACCAAGGTTTTAGCACTATCTTCTGGTTTACAATATAGGCAATTAAGGAACGACACCAAGCAATCCCATAATGTAGAACACTCTACACAAGGACGGCTGGAGGCGGAGCAGGCTGCCACAGACTGGGCTGAGACACAATCAAAGGCAGGGTGCGATGTGGAGCAGGGGTTGGCTGTAAACAACACGTGAGCACCTTGGGGAAATCTGGATATGCACTGGATGTTAGAGGACACTACGAAAACACTGGGCTGAGGTTTAGCTCAGTTGGCAGAGCACTGCTCTGCACTCTCTGTGGGCCTAGGTTTGATCGCCAGCACTGTGAACATAGGGGAAGGACCTGGCAATCCCGAGACAATCAGCCATGGAAAACCCCATGAGGGTCGCTATGAGTCAGACCCGACTCAATAGCACCTAACAACAATGAAAACACTATTAATCGTCTTGGCTGCAATAATAGTACCGTGGTTATACTGTAGAACATCATATTTTAAAAGACAACTGCTCAAGTATTTAGAGGTTAAATTGTCTTGGTATGTAGCAACAATTTAATTTCACATGGCTCAGGCAAAAAAATAAGCAAAGCCAGAGTTAAATAAAGCAAAGCAGTAATAATTATTGCCTGTAGACCGAAAGTAATGCATTCACTGTGTTGTGCTTTTAACTTTTCATGCTTGAATTTTTTTCATACTAAAATGTTATTTTGAGAAGTTTGATTTTGGATGTGTCTAAAATACCAACTAAATGTGAATCAAAATATACTAAAATTAAGAATCCTGGAAATGAGTCAAGAATTGCAATTCGGGGAACAAAGACCCCAGTAAGGGTCACATAGGAAGTTAAAGCATTCAGTGAGTATTCTATACCCTCCAAAATCATTATTTGATTTCCAAAATCAATAACTGCATTTATTCATCACCTGTAATTTCTCAGAAGAGCTAAAAGAAATCATAAATACACCCTCAGTGCAACTCTTTGAATGGTTTCCATGGCTTTCAAAGTCAAGCCCAAATTCCTCATGCTTGGTATGACTTGTTAGAGTCCATAAAAGCTGGTACCTGCCTCTGCCATTTCTGTTCTTGCTGCTCCCAACTCCAGTCTGGAGTCAGATCTTGGATAATGCTGTTCCTACTGCCTGAACTAACAGGCCCAAACCCCAAGATTCAAAGGAAAAACTCTCTATCGTAACAAAAGCCCGAGCTTGGAAGAAAAGAGAAGGGAACTGATAAGCAGAGAGGAAAGAGGGGAAGATCCAATGCAGACCAAAGGTAGCGGCACCTCCCTCTTTATACCCAGCGTCCATTCCTGTGGAAGGCCTGCCCTGTGGCCCTCTTCAGTGACATTTGTAGGCTCTCCAAAAGACAAATGACTCATTCCTGAGGTTCATACTATTATGAGACCCACACCCACAAAAGCCATCCCCAGGCCTGCACACCCCACAGTCAAAAATCCTGATGAGGGCTGGGCACAGTGGTGCACATCTGTAATCCCAGCGGCTCGGGAGGCAGAGGCAGGAGGATCGCAAGTTGGAGACCAGAGGCAATCTGTGTAACTTAGACCCTGTCTCAAAAAGTAAAAAAAAAAAAAAAAAAAGGGCTGAGGGTGAAGCTCAGTGGTCCAGCATTTGCAGAGCATGCAGGTGCAAGGCCTTAGGTTCAACCCCCAGTACTGCAAAAAACAAAAAAATCCTGACGAGGTTAACAGTTCCAGCTCTGCTCAAAGACACCAGGAGACAGAACCTGTGCTGGCAAGTGAAATGCAACGAAAATTAAATTACATTGCCCGTAATAGATTGGGCGCTTTATTTTTAAATATTAACAACAGTGCCAGAGGGAGCAGATTTATCAAGGGATAAGGATCCTGACAGTACCTCCTCATTCACTGAGAGCCCAATTAACATTTCCCTCCACGCCTGACAACCAGCCTGGGTGTTCAAAGCTGCGCGGGCCCTGTGGAGCTCACGCTCCGAGCCTGTTCCAACCAATGCACCAGGGGCTCGGCCTGCAGGGAGACATTGCCTGCGCCATCACAATGACCTGTGCAAACCGAACGCTCCATCTTGTTTTGTTTCCCCTGCTGCCTAAAGTTCTAAAGCCCAGTGTGGCTATTTGATTTTTAGTCTTTCCTCTTAACCTTCATTTTTGTTTCTTAGAGTTATTTTTAAAATCAGCAAATGCCTAACATTCGGAAGTTGTCCGTAGCCATTAGTGCTGTTCACAGTTAGATCCTTGTCAGAAAGGGGCACAGTTTTCAGCTTTAGGCTTTATTTGTACAACCTGGCAGGTCGGTAAAGAGGTAGATGACTTTACTTTTAGAGCAGGCCTCCCCAAAACACATCTGCGGTATTCAAATGCCTGCGGCCCAAGCTTGGGTTAGTGTTTACTATGCTCCTTGCCCTACCCCTGCACCACAAACAAAGCTCTGGATCTCTACCCAACATAGCTCCGCCCACTGATGGGCAACTGGCAAATCCTTAAGGGATTAAAATGTCATCCCACGAAAAGTGAAATGAAAACATAGATCTGGTTATAGGAAAACTGTTCCCTGTGGTAATAAAAGAAAAGTTCACCTAGGGTAAAGAAATAAGATCAGGCCACACCAATTACCATCTTCTAACCAAACCGCTCCTTTAAACAAATCCCTGGACAGACTTTCTTGAAGCTCCTTGCAACACACTCAAGAAAATGATGCTCACAGCAGTACACGGATACTGAGGGATGGCACAAAATTACAGCTGCATCTGTGCTGCACGGCTGAGGCTTGGAGCAGCAATAAAAGCAGAGATAAAGGTAAGCTGCTGACTGAAGACCGACTGAAGACTGAAGCCTGTCCTAAGAGACAGAAGAAATGAGTTGTCTTCAAGGCCCAGTTCTAGATGGCCCTGCCAACCAATCTCTCTCTCCTCCTTTGTTTCTGTTTGTTTTTTACAGTCCTTGGGGGTTGAACTCAGGGCCTCATGCATACTTTTCAAGGCTCTATCACTGAGCTGCACCCCAGCCTCTTTTTAAACTTTTTGAGTCAGGGTCCCACAAAATTACCTAGGCTGCCTGTGTGTGGCCTCAAACTTGTGGTCCTCCTGCCTCAGCCTCCCGAGTCACTGCGATTACAAGACATGCGCCACAGTGCCCAGTTTATCTTTCCTTCTTTAAAAAATTCACAGCTCCTGGCTTTTGTTGGGGCTGTGGGCCTCACAATCCTAGGACTAGAGCAGGTATGCACAACTGGAGGCTCCTGATGAAGGAGAGGAGCAGCAGAGGAGCCAGGAGCCCAACAAGGCCAAAGCTTTCACTAAGGACAAGCTTGAGTGGCACCCAGCCTCTGTGTTGAAGATGACTAGTACTTGCTGATGAGTAATGAGGAAGTCATCCTGAAAAGCAGAGAATGACTTCTGTATTCCTCTACTTACAACCAGCCCAAAGTCATTGGGTTAGGACACGCCATACCACAAGATAGCAGCTCATGCTGCTTATTATTTATTTATGTATGTATTTTTACGACAGGATCTCACTGTGTCGCCCAGGCTGGCCTTGAACTCTCGTTGATCCCCCTGCCTCACCTCCTGAGTGCTGGGATCACAGCCATGTGCCACCAACCCCGGCTGCTCATGCTTCTCTCTTAAACCAACATTCTATTTCTTCTTGTTGTTTTTGTTCCCTGGGGCATTTCTGCAGTCTTTTTAGAACCACCTTTGAATCTCTGAGTATTGGAGAGTGTTACAAAAAAAATGTTTTTCCCTGAATCAGGGTCTCGCTAGGTCGCCTATGCTGGCCTCAAACTTATACTCCTGCTTTCCACCTCTGGAGTGCTGGGGTCAGGTCTGCGATTCAATGGCATCTGCTGATCACAGGCTGGAAGGGGACCTTAGGGAATGGGAACTGTTAATAACCACACGACCTACTGTGTAAAGATGCCCCACAAGCAAAGTGAAGTACAGGCCCACCCTGAATGTGGGAAGTCTTGAAGTTACCTCCTTCCCAAAAGCCCAGAGTCACAGCACATACACCAATATAGATGTTAAGCTTACCTCCTCCTACCTGTACCACCCAGCCAAACTGCCCAGAGCAGCATTTCTAGGACAGCACTATTCTTTAATACACTGACAACTTTGCCATGGACCAAGGTGTCCCATTCTTATCTTTAATGCCCTTTCACATCGTTTAGATTGTAAACATTTGTTGGTAACTATGTTAACTAGGGCTTCACATGGTAAAATGAATAAATGAAAATTTTATTTCTACTCAATGTATTTCTGATTTTTGAGGTGGAATTATCTGCACCGGGAAAGAGTAGAAATCACTGTCTCCTTATATAGATGAATGGATAAAACAAAAATATGTAATCAGAAGGCAATATAAAATAAGGTCAGACTTTCCACAACTCTGTGTTTGGATTTAAATAATAGGTAAAATATCTTTTTAATCATGTATTAGCATGTGCTCTAAGAGACATTTTCCACCTTAGGACAGAGTAAAACATTTTACTTCTTCAAGGTGGAAGAGAATGGCAAGGTACACGATCAGATGGTGCCGGTAGTAGGCCAGGTCTCACCCCTCCTAATGTGCCGATCAGAGAGAATGCAGGAGTCCTGGGCTAAATTAAAAGATGCAGGTCAGGTCTGGTCTGGGGGGTGCAGCTCAGTGGTAGAGCACATGTCTAGCATACATAAAGCCCTGGGTTCAATCTCCAGCATTATCCAAAAAAAAAGTGAAGGTTAACTTGGTTACTGCTTTCCTGGGTTCAGCTCAAAAGAATCAAACAGGAAAGTAAACCCAATCCTAGAACTCTAAACAGGACCAAAAACATGTCATAGCATTACTTACAGACCAGAGCTGGGGAGCGCTGATCCGGCTGGACAGAAGTATGGGTCCCTTCCTGAGTTTACTCCCCTAACGTCTCAAGGGCACAGACACTGTCCTGTTGTGGTCACAGGACAGATACCAGCTACAAATCTGTAAGTGGCCACAACCCTCGGGTAGGAGCTGTCTGGAAGGACAAGCCTTGGAACTGCCTGGCCAAGAGATCCACAGAAAAGCATGCTGGGTAAAGCGCACAACCACTGAGCCCTGGGAGCCGCCCAGGAGAGCACTGGGGCTCTGGGTCGACAAGGTGACATAGGCAAGGAGCAAGGACACACTCTTGCCAGACTTCCTCCCTGCATACCGTAATCAAGAAGAAAATTCAAAGATAAGAGGCTGCGTTTAATTTTGAGGAAGGAGGTGTTACTATTCCCATTTTATAGAAAAAATGAGCTGAGAATCGATTCGTGCTTCAGTCTGGCTCAGAGCCACTTCTGAGGCCTTCACAGTCCTCAGCCCCCACATCCACGTCTACATGGGCACTGTTATAGTGCTCTTCCTGCCAGTGGACAAAAACAAAAGTCCTCAGGTTCTGGGAGCCCAAAGCAAAGCCCCCTATAATCTCCTTGATATATTAATTTAATCTAGCAGCACTCCGGGGCAGAAGCAGGAGGACCCAAGTTCAAGGCCAGACGCAGCATGCACAATTTAGCGAGAGTCCATCTCAAAGTAAAAAATAAAAAGGGACCAAGGTGCACTCCAGTGGAAGAGCACTTGCCTAGCATGCCCCAGGCCGTGGGTTCAATCCCCAGTATTGAAGAAATAAGTATTAATTTATTGCTCACTCTGTGATTACCTTGGGCGGGGGGAAGGGGCTGACAGCTCCTACCCGAGGGTTGTGGCCACTTACAGACTTGTAGCTGGTATCTGTCCTGTGACCACAACACAAAACAGCGAACAATGGGTACCTGACCACCCTTTCCTTTCTTAAACCTTTTTTCCCCCAGGCTGGGGATGGCACCCAGGACCTTAAACGTGCTAGGCAAGCGCGGCACCCCTGAGCTGCACTCCCAGCTCCTGATCTTCCCTTTTCCACTCCCATCACAGCTGCCTGTTTTCAGAACTGCTGGGATGAGTCAATGGATTCTGGGAAGTGACCCGAAAAGTCACTGTACGCTAGACAAAACCCAGCTCCATCTTAAAAATAACCACTTGCCTCTCATTTTCTTCTCCAACTCTAATTAAAAAGAACTTTTTTTCCCGCAACTGTCAGCCCTGTTGTGAAGCTAAAAATTAATTTTCATTGTCTCCCTGGTCATTCTGTGCCACCACAGTCAAGAACATTATTAAGCCTTGCCCGCAGGGCTGAATGTCAGCTAAACAAACACCTTGTTCCCAGTCAGCTGGCCTTTCCTCCCTTGGACTCGGTTCCTGAGCCCGAGAGAGCCATGATTCCCTCAGTGCACACCACAGCCTTCAACACCCACCGATGCTATGGGGCAAGGAGGGAAGAGGTGATGGAGAAGACACGGCAAATAACTCAGTTTTTCACAACCTCTGCCTTAAAGCAACAGAGAAACATGGCAGGACTTGCCCCCAAGCTCAGCAGTGTGTCCAATGAGCAGGCTGTAAAATCACATGCTCTAAAGTCCCCTTCAGTATGGACTGTGCCTCAACATCAAGAAAACAGAGAAAACCCTACAACTGGGTCAGTAATGGACTTCATGAGAAAAGAAGAAAGACTGAGGTTGTGCAAGATCTTGCTTTACTTGGCTCTACGATCAACACCCATGGAAGCAGCAGTCAAGAAATCAAAAGACGCATTACATTGGGGAAAGCTATTACAAAAGACCTCTTTAAAGTACTAAAAAGTAAAGATGTTACTTTGAGGATGAAAGTGCACCTGACTCATGCCATGGTATTTCCAGTTATATCATATGGTTGGTGAAAGTCAGTAAGGGAGACAGGAGAAGAACTGATGCTTTTGAATGATGGTGCTAGAGACCAATATTGCATATACCATGGACTGCCAAAAGAACCAACAGATCTGTCCTAGAAGTGCAACCAGAGTGCTCTCTGGAAGCAAGGATGGCTATTCGGTGCCTGATGTATTTTGGACATGTTATCAGGAGGGACCATTCCCTGGAAAAGGACATATATTTGGGAGAGTGGCAGGTCAACAACAACAAAAAAGGAAGACCCTCAATTAGATGGATTGACACAGTGTCTACAACAACGGGCTTAAATGTAAAAAATAATGTGTGCTTGGCACAGAACTGGGGAGTGTTTTGTTCTGTTGTACATAAGGCCCCTATGAGTCAGACCCAACTCAATAGCACTTAACAACAACAACAAAATACCTCTCCCTAAATACAATTCATTCCATTTCCAAAAGAAGAAATCTGACCTGACTGCCACCTTTAAGCTATCACTTTTTCATATTTTTTACCTCAAGTGAGATAAACTCAAACCTTAATTGTAAATGAAATACACATAGTATCATACAATCCATCAACCCATGTTAACCTGAGCAAACTGTCCGGGTTCCCTAAAATATCAGTCATTGTTTTACTAGTAGCACAAATAAGAAGCAGCTGCCAAGATGGAAGACCACCTCGACCAGCTCCCAAAGCTTTCTGGACGCAGACCCAGAGGGTTTCAGAGCCTAAAGCTGAGAGGTGCAGACCGCTCTGCACCAAAGGATTCCTCTCAGAATTCAGACTCAGTACGGCCTGGGCACAGTGGGGACGCCTGAAACGCAGTGCCACAGAAGTAGAAGCACGAGAATCCCAAGTGTGAGGCCAGAGGCAGCCTGCGTACCTTGGCAAGACCCTGTCTCAAGATTAAAATTTAAAAGGGGGTGGGGGGACATCTTGGTGGTACAGTACTTGCCTGGCATGGAAGAGGCCCTGGGTTCAGCCCGTCATTAGCGAAAAAACAAAAAACAAACAAACAAACAAAAAACCTCAGTACAAGAGCTATTCAACAACAAGTTCAAAAAAATGAGAAAAACACAAGCTGAGCGTGGTGGTGCACACCTATAATCCTAGCAGCTGGGGAGGCAGAGGCAGGAGGATTGCAAGTTGGAGACCAGAGGCAGTCTGCGTAATTTACCAAGACCTTATCTCAGGAAAAAAAAAAAAAAAAAAAGGTCTGGGCGTGCAGCTCAGTGGTACAGCACTTGTACAGCATGCAAGTGCAAGGCCCTAGGTTCAACCCCCAGCACTGCAAAATAAACAAACAAATAAATAAATAATAAGAAAAACATAAATATGTGCTGTAATGTAGGTGAAATCTTGAAACATGTTTTGTGAAACAAGCTGGGCACAGAAACACAAAAATTGTATGATTCCATTTACAAGGTAATCAGAACAAGCAAACTCCAGGACATGGGAGAACTGCTGTTAACAGGTGCGGGGTTTCTGTTGGGATGAGGAGATCCAATTCTGGAAACAGCGGAGCTAGCTTATGTCATGAATATACTTTACACTACTCAACTGTACACTTGTTTCAATGGCCAATTTGATGTTATGTACAGTTTACTAAAATTTTTAAAAGTCGCATGTAAAAAACTAGAATTTTAACTGAAGATTATAGGTGATAAATAACAAACCTAACCCACAGGACATTAAAGTTCAATATTTAAAATCCATTTCAGAGTCAAGAGTCCCACATATGTCCATGATCAAAACCAATACTTGCAAAGCAACAAAACCGCTCCGAAAAGCCTTAGTCAAAGATGCATCAATGCCACAGGGCCCCAGGGCTCAGACCTCAGACTTTTTTTCCATCTGTATTTACTCCCTTGATAATCTTACCCAGTCTCAAGATTTTAGTATTTTATTCATTCATTCATTTAGCTTTTTTTAGGCAGGGTTTCGCTCTGTAGCCCAGGCTGGCCTAGAACTCGGGTCAATGCTCCTGCCTCAGCCTCCCGAGTGCTGGGATTATAGGTGTGTGCCACCACGCCTGGCTTGGTCTCATGACTTTAATACAATTTGAAGACGTATTTATGAGCAGAGCCTGACCTGGACCTGAACACCAGCTTGCATACCACATCCCACTTGGATGCCTAACGTTTATCCCAAGGAGACACGGGAAAACCAGATTACCGTCCTTCCCATCTGCTCCACCTGCAGCTTCCGAGCCCTGTTTCACCTTCCCCGTCACCCTACAAGTCATTCTCACCCAGGCAGCCAACAGCCTTTTAAAACAAAGGCCCAATTATCTCCTGTCTATTCAAAGACCTCCAAAAAATTCTCATCTCAATCAGAGTAGATGTTAAACTCTGGACAACAGCCTTCAAGGCCTCATCAGGAGTCAGGGACTTTGGGGAGCTAAATCCTGCCCACTGTCTGTTTCAGTAAATAAAATACAGCTGTCCCTTGGTATCCATGCAGTGGCCACTTCAGTCCATTATAAAAAACAGCGTAGTATTTACATAGAACCTATGTACATCCTCCCTTATACTGTAACTTAAATCATTTTAAGACTTTTTAAAAGCTGTATGCAAAAACTAAGCCTGCAGCCGTAGCCCTGTGGCATCCAATCCCCTCAGATCTCAGAAGCTAAGCAGAGTCAGGCCTGGTTAGTACTTGGATGGGAGACTGCCTGGGACACAAGGTGCTATAGGCTTAGGAGAAGGACCCGGCAACCCACTCCCAAAAATCAATTCGCCCTTGAAAACCCTATGGACAGCAGAGAAGCACTGACAATAGTGTTTCGCCTGTTGTTCGCACAGTCGATATGAGTCGGATACCGACTCAATGGCACCTAACAACAACAACAACATGCAAAAACTAGAATTAGGTGTAGATAATCAAGCTAGCTCAAGGAACACAAAGGCTTTGAGCTGAAAATCCACTTAAAAATCCGAAGTGCTACATGCATTGTAATAGCTATCATAATACCTAGTACAATGTTGTTGTTGTTAAGTGCCATTGAGTTGGGTCCAACTCATAGTGACCCTGTGTACAAGAAAACAAAACACTGTGCCCAGCACTGTGCCACGTTATAAGAACTCCAGGTTTGGAATTTACCAAGCAACAAACCAGCCATACAGACAAAGGCCTTAACAAATGTAGTATTTATATTTATCAACAATACTAACATACCTGAAATCAACTGAGAAACTAATGATACATTATGTTTATGAAAAAGCGTAAGAGAATGGACCAAACTGATAGTGGTTATTTGGAGGACAGGTAGAATTATGTGGGACATTGGACTTTTTAGGTTGTATTATTTCTAAAATGTTTGAATTCTCTATATCTTTATCTTCCTTCATAAAAGAAAAATACATATCAAAATGATACAGAAGAGTGAAAAGAGCTGTATACAGCAAATAAAGATTCTCAACTAAAAATGATGAATGAAGAGATGATGTTAGTTACGGAAAACACACAGTAGGAGAATAAACCATCAAAAAGGGAAGGTGTAGAGAAATGGAAGGGAGAGGAGGGCAAATTCAAGATTTCACAGAGTGCAATTTATTAGGGATTTAAGGACAGAAGTGTATCTTAGGTGGCAGCAAGAAAGGATTGCTATGTCCTGAAGCAGGAAGGAGGCCCAGGTTTGCATCCCAAGCTAGACAAAGGTGAGCTGCAGTCAACAGGAATATACTCTCTCAAAAGCTATTAATATGTCAGATGGCAGTCAGGAGACAGTCTGGGAGGCCAGCCCAAAACATTTGTCTGGTTATCATCATCATCGTCATTTTTTTTTTCTTTTTTTTTTTTGTAGTAGTTGGGACTGAACCAGGGCCTTGGATGTACTAGGCAATGTTTGTTTTATTGAGACAGGGCCTTACTTTGTAGCCCAGGCTGGCCTCTAACTTGAAATCCTCCTGCCTCAGCCTCTCCTGCTTCAGCCTCCTGACTGCTGGGATTATAGGTTTGTGCCACCATGCCAGGCTTGAGTGGCTACCTTATAATGACTGTGTTTATCCTATAGGGTTTGGGATACATGCCAGGGTAAGCTATTGGGCAAAATGGTGTTTACCACCAAGGATGGCTGTGGTCATGTCAAGCTGGATCCCTGTATAAATTATTCTGATTTCACAAATACCTAAGGTAACGTTCAACTCCAAAGTTGCAGATGATGTACACACAAATGTGCTGTTGGTCTACTGGTGTTTTCCGGTTTTCCTTCTACCTTTAAACTGAATTAACTGTCAGGGAGGAATTGGTGGTTCTAAGTGTCAACTGTGGAGAAGGATTATGAAGAGTTAAGTCCTAGTCAGCTACGTGACTTTGGGCAAACTATTGAACCATCTGTCCTTCAGTTTCCTCATCCACAAAATGGTGATGACAAAATCCCTTTCTCACTTAGTATTAAGTGAGTTAATCTTTGTAAAATACTTAAGAATAAAGACTGAAACACAGTCAGAATCATATTTATTTAAATGTGTGCTATTTTCATTCACAAAAACATCCAGATATCCAGCTTCTCTTGAAACACTGGACGATCCAGCAGCAACTGCTCTACAATTCCCACCACGATGCTCTCAGCTGCCGAGGGGAGTAGGAGCTGTGTCCTCCCAACAGAATCCAACCTTCAGCGGACCCCCTCCCCAACCACAGGCCCTCCCTCATCCTCACAGACATCAGCCCTTGAGTTTATGCACTCTGGCCTATGGGAGAAAGCAAAATCCTTTATAAAATCAGAACATCATTGTTTCTACCCCAAAAGAGTTGCTTTACAGCCATTAAATTCTTAATTTACTCATCCATCAACATCTGAGTGACTATTGTGGTATGCAATGGGCTTCCAAAGCCATTAAATAGGTCCTCGGCTTAGCAGCCAAGAGCCTGACTCCCAGCAGCAGCACTGGTTTTGCCGCAAATTAACTGTGCAACCTTGTCAAGTTACCTAGACCCAAAGTACAATCTCTTCATGTTCGCAATGAGGAAAGTGACAGGACCTACCTCAGTGACAAAGAACTTATTCCAACTAAAACAAAGAAAGCGTTGATCCCTGAACTGGAAGAGGCCACGTGCCACCCAGTGTTACCAGGGCCGCAACAGAAAGCAATCAAGGGCTGAGAGCCCTTACTTGCCCAGCTCCCCAGCCAACAGAGGTGACGTGGAGGAGGAGCTGCTTCCCTCGAGCCAGCACAGGAGGCTGAGCTGCCCTCCCAGCTGTGTCTAGTGAGACTGAGAAAGAACAAGGGTGAGCTCCAAGATGCAGCCATCAAACAGAAAGCCACCATCAGGACTGTTTCCGAAGTCTCCTGTTTTAAAAAGAGCCCAGATTTACAGGAAAGCTGGAAATGCAGTACAAAGCGTCCCCGCTATTACTGTTTTTACCCACATGGCTACTCTGACTATAAAAAGAGGTAAAAAAAACTTCTAAGCTACCTTTGAAATCCATGACAACACCGAACACTGTCATTCTAGCAAACTCCTGATCGGCACACTTCAACACAGCACCCAGCAGGGGAAGGGCTGACCTGAGCGAGGAGCTCAGATGCTCCCCACAGGCCCAGCAACCCTGGGCCTTGTTGCTGTCTCCACACAGAACTTCCGCAGTGGCAGGGGCCCCCTCTCAACTCACACCACACCTTCTTTCCTCCAGGGCCCCTCCGAACACAATACTTCCTAACCAGCAGAAATCAAAAAGCTGGAGACCAGATAGGCCTGCCTCAGAAGGCTCTGGAAGGTTGGATGCTGCAAGGTCAGAGGTCATCCAGAAAGCTGCGGGCTGGGAAAGGTGAGGGACGGAAGTGCTGGATCTACACCTGCACCACAGTGCTCACAGAACAATTATTTGCTCTGCTTCTTCATATCTGTTGAAATCCTGCAGCTGTCTATCATAAACATGGTAGGAATTTTTGTTTTCTTTTTTTACAGGATACAAAGTAGGGACTCTGAAGAGACATATCCAGACCACACTAGAAAAGTAGCAAAATAACAGCTATCAATCCAGAAATTAAAGGAAACGTACTCTAACATGCTGACTCCCTTTTCAGAAGGTCTCAGAAACCTGTCCTTAACGACAATTGTGGGTAGTTTTTAAAGCCTAGTGCTCTAGGAGTCAGAAGAAAGTAAGTCAAAGCTTCCAGGTATTTAAAACAAAAGTCTTGCTACAAGTCAAGCAGGCAGGACACATGTCATAGTCAGGCACTGCACAGGGAGTCTCCTCTCGCCTGGTCCTGAGCTGCCGCTGTTAACTGTCTCCTCTGACTCAGCTCCTGAGGGCTCGTGGCAGCGGAGGACTATTAAAAAGCCATGCATTATTAATAAGACCTTTGGCACCAAAGCAGGATTTGGAGCCCCAGGAAATGTGTGCAGAGTAAGAGAAAGAACAGCCAACAGCTTAAACCATTTTTGGCAGTGGCATACCATTCAGAAATGCCTACTCCAAGTGATTTTTCTTCTGATTTTTCTTCTAAGCTATCCTTTTTTCACTTTCTTTCCCTTTTTCTGTCTTTTGAGACAGGGTCTCACTATGTTGCCCAAGCTGGTCCCAAACCTTTTTTTCTCTTTTAACTCTTATTTTGAGCCCTAATTCTGATCTCTTGATGTTCTTCCTACCTTGAATTCCAAACAGTTATTTACATTCTCTGCATTGGCTCATCCTGTCAGTTTTAAGTAACTATTGTTCTTGCACTAGAGAGCAATGAAGACAGACTGCAGCTTACTGCTCTGCAGAAGCCCAAGGAAATACCACAGCCAGGCTACAATACCATCACCCAGAAACCAAGGAGCGTCTTCTGCATCCTAGGAGAAATGAACAAGTGATGGAGCCTCTCAGGTTACAGAGGCAACCTAATGGTGGAAGCACCCATTTACTCTTTGATTTATTTACTCTCTGTGTGGACCAGGCTGTCTTGGAACTCACTATGTAGATAAAGCTGGCCTTGAACTTGCATGGATCCTCCTGCCACCATGCCCGCAACACTCATTTACTCTTACAACGCCAGCAGCAGCCGAGGGTCTACAGTTAACTGTCAGTCCAGAATGAAATGGCACATGGTGCAATGGGCAAAGACAACAACTTGAATAACTAAAATTCCATTCCACTTCTCGGTAAAATTAGAAAATTACAACTATTAATTCCTTACTTGGGAATGTCTGGGGATGTTTTTAGCTGTCACAACTGGGGGAAGAGGTATCTAGTGGGTAAAAGCCAGCAAGGCTGCTAAACATCCTGCAGTGCACAGGACACCTGAATGACAGAGAAATCATCCTGCCCAAAACCTCAACAGTGCTGAGACTGAGAAAGTGCTTTAGACAAATCATCCAACTTGTGCTGACACTGAGTTTTAAATTAACCGTTGGTGTGGTTATATAAACCATCTAACAGAAATGAGTGAGTATTAAGTTTATATTGCCTGGTTCACTCTTACATTAACAAACATCATTTTTCAATTCCCTACAAACATGTTTGCCTGTAACAAATGGAGCACAGACTAACGCACATCATCTTTTATGCAGTACAGGAAACAATACCTACAAGATTTCTATAAAGATCTACATGATGCTGCTTCAGTTTCTGCCACAAAGCACTGCCTGGCTCTTCACCTTTACGATGCTAAGGGTCTCTTGGTGCCCTTCTCAATGAGCCATAAGATTTGCACAAAGTAGCTTCTGCTTCTGGCTATGATTGAGTAGCTGCGGCAGCCTAGAGACTGCTCAGAGAACAACCAGAAAAGCCAGAAAAAATACAAAAAGAAACGGGGGGGAAAAAAAAGCCTGTGTGAAGACTTTGGACGGCCTGAGGAGACCCTCAAGAGTGAGCCAACATTCTACAGCAGCTTTGCCCCTCAGGGGCTTAGCCAATTCAGGGTGTCAGGGAGAAGGCAGAGGAAGCAGTCATGCAGCCTGGGTCCAGGAGTGGCACCACCATGGACAGGCAGAGAACCCAGCAGAGCTTGTGGTAGTATCTCAGGTCTTGTTAGCTTCCAGAGAGTCAGGTCTGATTCACAGCAACCCTATGCACGACAGAAAGAAACGCTATCTGATGCTGTGCCATGCACATAATCTTTTTTATGTTTAAGCTCATTGTCACAGTCACTGTGTCAATTCATCTAGTTAAGGGTCTTCCTTTTTTTCGTTGACCCACCACTCTCCCAAACATGATGTTCTTCTCCAGAGATTCGTCCCTCCTGACATGTCCAAAATATGTAAGACCCAGTATAGCCATCATTCTAGGACAGATCTGTTGCTTCTTTTGACAGTCCACTCAATATTCATCAATAGCATCATAATTCAAAAAGCATCAATTCTTCTCCTGTCTCCTTATTCAGTGTCCAGCTTTCACAACCATATGATGCAACTGAAAATAACTTGGTATGAGTCATTCACATCTTCATCTTCAATGTGACATCATAACTTTTCAGTACTTTAAAGAGGTCTTTTGCAACAACTTTTCCCAGTGCAGTACATCTCTTGATTTCTTGACTGCTGCTTCTGTGGATGTTGACTGTAGAACCAAGTAAAGCAAAATCTTGGGCAACTTCAATCTTTTCTCCATTTATCATGAAGTTGCTTACTGACTCAGTTGAAAGGATTTTTGTTTTCCAGATGTTGAGGCACAATCCATTCCGAAGGCTGTGTTCTTTGATCTTTATCAGTAAGTGCTTCAAATCTTCAGTTTCAGCAAGCAAAATTGTGTCATCTGTTTAACGCAGGCTGTTAATGAGTCTTCTGCCAGTTCTGATGCTGGCAGCGTTCTTCTTCATAAAGTCTGTCTTCTCAGATTATCTGCTCAGCATAGAGATTAAAGAGGTATGGTGAAAGGATACAGCCCTGCTGCCCACCTTTTTGGACTTTAAACCAGACAGTGTATCCTTGTTCTGTTTGAAGGATTGCCTCCTAGTCCATGTACAGACTCTTCATGAGTACAATTAAGTGCTCTGGTATTCCCATTCTTCACAATGTGATCCATAATTTTTTGCACTCCACACAGTCAAATGCCTTTGCGTAGTCAATAAAACATAGATAGACATCTTTCTAGTATTCTCTACTTTCGGCTAATATCCACTTTGACATTACCAATGATGTCCCATTCCACACCCTCTTCTGAATTGGGCTTGATTTTCCAGTAGCTCTCTAATAACATACTGCTGCAGTTGCTTTTGGATGATCATGGGCAAAATTTTACTTGCATGAGATATTAACAGTATCGTTCAATAGTTTCCACATTCTGTTTGATGCTCTTTCTTGAGAACAGGCACACATGGATCTTTTCCAGTCATTTGGCCAGGTAGCTGTTTTCCAAATCTCTTAGCACAACCAAGTGAGCACCTCCAGTGCTGCATCTATTTGTTGAAACACCTCAATTGGTATTCCATTAATTCCTGGAGCCTTGTGTTTCACCAATTTCAGACAAAGGCCAGGGTAAGAAGAATTGAGTCTGATTTCTCCTACAGGTATGTGCAGCATCTCAAAGCTGCACAGGTCAAGAGGCTTGGCAGAAACACGTGAAAAGCACAGCAGAATTTTCATCCATCCCATGTGCTGGGGAGACTCTATGGGGAAAAGGCCATGGTGAATACCCAGGTTCCCCACTGGAACGCCCGCAGGGCTACTCCCTAAGGATATAGACAAACCAGGAGCAGAGTAGCCTAACCAAACCTATTTTAGCTGTGATCAGCTCAGGTGCTAGTAGTCGGCTTTCCATTCCCACAACAAAATATCTGAAATAATAAATTTATAAAGAGAAAAAAATGGGAAGGCAGTGGTTTGCTTTGTTTTGTTCTGATACAGGGTCTTGCTGAGTAGCCCAGGTTAGCCTGGCACTTGCAATCCTCCTTGCCTCAGCCTCCCAAGTCCTGGGATCACAGGTGTGTGCCCCCGCATCCAGCTGAGGAAAGGTTTATTCTGGCCCACAATTTTGGAGGTTGTCACCCATGATCCATTAATCCCATTGCTTTTGGCCTGAGGTGAGGCAGCACCTCATTGTAGGAGCGAGCAGTAGAGTAAAACTGCTCACCTCATGGCCAGAAGGCAAAAAGCAGTGAGGAAAGGAGCCAGGCACAGCGGCACACACCTGTAACCCGCACACCTGAGATGTGGCGGCAGGAGTCTAACCTGGACCACACAGTGAGACCCTATCTCAGAAAACAAAACTCAGAACCAGCGAGGACGGGGCCAGTGTCCCACAATCCCCTTCAACAACGTCCTCCCCGATGATGTGAAGCCTTCCCACCAGCGCCACCTCTCAGAGGTTCTCCCCCCTCCCAGCAGTGCCACGCTGGCAGTCAACCCTTTAACAGCTATGTCTTTGGGAGACGTGCAAACCCAAATCATAAGCCAGGCACCACAGCCCCATGTAATCCCAGCTACCAGGGAGGCTGAGGCAGGAGGATCACGAGTTCCAGGCCAGAGGTTGCCTGTATAACTTGGTGAGACTTTGTCTCAAAATTTTAAAAAAGGTGTTTGGGAGGTGCAGTTCAGTGGTAAAGCACCTGCCTCATATGCATGAGGCCCTGAGTTCAACCCCCAAGACTGGGAAAAAGGAGAAATGCAAACCATACTAGTCACCAAGAGGATAAACAGGACCCATCCTCATCCTACTTGCATAGCAAGTGGAGTGAGCCCTTTCTAGGGTAAGATAAAAATCATTTGGGACAATAACATTTTATACACAATATCCAATTTTTAATCAAAATTACTCACCGAGGCACAAGACAAAATAGCTCAATATCAAAAGAAACACCAAACAACAATAAGAAAAGATCCACAGGTGATGTACCTTGTAGTTAAGTGTCGTCAAGTCGGTGTCCGACTCATAGTGACCCTATGTACAACAGGTCAAACACTATTGACAGTGCTTCTCCGCTATTCATAGGGTTTTCAATGGCTGATTGTTGGGAGTGAGTTACCGGGTCCTACTCCCAAGCCTATAGCACCTGGTGTTCCCAGGCAGAATTTCCCATCCAAGGACTAACCAGGCCTGACCCTGCTCAGCTTCCAAGGTCTGATGGGATCGGATGCCACAGTGCAGGCATGATGTACCTACTGGGAGATATTACTCACAGTTTTTAAAAATAACTGTTAAAGAAAATAGGTGAAATTTTTTAAAGTTAGGAAAAATGCAGAATTTTACCTGAAAACTGGAATCTATTTTTTCAAAGTGCCAAATAAAAATTCTAGAACAAAGTCAGGCGTGGTGGTCCACACATGTAATCCCAGCATTCAGGAAGCTGAGGCAAGAGGATCAAGAGTTCTCAGGATGCAGACACAAGAAGATTGCAAGTCTGAAGCCAGAGGCAGCCTGCATAACATAGCGAGACCCTGACACAAGATAAACAATTAAAAAAAAGGGTCCATGGGGTGCAGCTCAGTGGAAAAGCTCTTGAAAAGTACATGCAAGGCCCTGGGTTCTGCCCGTGAGTACTGTGCAGGGTGGGGTGGAGTGGGGGTCAGGATCAAGCACTTGAGGCCAGCCTGTATTACACACCAAGACCCAGGCCCAAAGAAAAAATATTTTTCTGAAACTGAGTGATATAGTAACTGAGATTAAGGATTTAAAAGATGTCACACTGGGTGTGGTAGCTCATGCGTGTAATCCCAGCAACTCAGGAGGCGGAGGCAGGAAGATCCCAGGCCAGAAGCAGCCTAAGAAACTTAGGGAGACCCTTTCTCAAGATTTAAAAAATAAAATGAGCTGGGGGTACAGCCCAGTGGTAGAGCATTTACAAATATGTGTGAGGCCCAAGGTTCAACCCCCAAGTACTGCAAAAACTGAAAAGAAAAAAAAAAAAAAACTTTAAAAATGGGTTTAATATTGGATTAGACAGAAAAAAGAGAGAGAATGAGTTGATGAAGTAGAAGTCAAATCAACAGAAATATGCAGACTAATGTTTGCAGAATAGAAAATGACAGATTTGTATTGTACTAGCCTTGTTGTTATGTGCAGTCAGTGTCCGACTCATAGTGACCCTACATACAACAGGTGAAACACTATTATCAGTGCTTCTCTGCTGTTCATATGGCGGATCGATTTTTGGGAGTGGGTTACCAGGTCCTCCTCCCAAGCCTACAGCAACTGGTGTTCCCAGGCGGTCTCCCATCCAAGTACTAACCATGCCCAAACCTGCTTAGCTTCCGAGATCTGACGGGATCAGATGCCACAGGGTTACGGCTGCAGGTCTTAGTGTCTGGCAAAATGGTGTTTACACGGACTTTAGGTATTAGGTGTGTACATGAACACATGTGTTTTGACAGTCATACAGGGTTTATGTTGCTTTGTCATTCCCAGGATGGTACAGTAATCAAAAAACAGTCTGTAGACTCAATGAGAAAGACACACTGAGGTCCTTGACAGAGAAAGACGAAGAATCCAACAATTCCTGCTCCCTGTCTAGCAAGCTCAATGTGTTCAGATGCACAGGGTTCCATTTTTGCCTGATGCTAACTAGAAACTTAAAGATACAATTCGTAACATGTTAACCAATATTTTATTATGAAAAATGTCAAGCATTCAGCAAAGCTGGAAGAATTTTACAGTAAATTCTACTATATTATCTAGATTCTGTTACGTCAATGATCACAACTACATACATCTATTCAGCATGCATATTATTAATCAGAGATCACCATTCACTTAGTTTTTCCCCTTAGTGTAAAATTTCATACACTGAGTAACTGTACCCTTGCTGGGTTTTGAAAAATGCGTGTCTGTTTAACTCAAATCCCTATTAAGGTATGAAACGTCACCTTCATCCCCAAAAGTTTCCTAAAGTCAAAGTCCTACCTTTATTTCCCCCTCCCAGAAACAGTAGTATTTCCAACCCACTGCATTTTGAACAATCTTCAAGTCTTTGACGTAAGGGAGTCAAGTAAGAGTAATGTTTAAAAGAGGTAATTAATCATAAAATACTAGATGGAGCCAGGTGTGGTGGTGCATGGTACCACCTCTAATCCAACACTAGAGGGACTGGGGGACCCTTAAGGCACGAGGATCACAAGTTTGACACCAGCTTGGACTACACAGCAAAACCCTGTCTCAAAAACACAAAAATTAGCCAGGCATGGTGGCGCACGCCTGTAATCCCAGTGGCTTGGGAGGCAGAACCGGGAGGATCACAAGTTCAAGACCAGAGGCAGTCTGTGTAATTTAGTGAGACCCTGTCTCAAAAAGTAAAAAAAAAAATGGGCTGGGGGTGAAGCTCAGTGGTCCAGCACTTGCAGAGCATGCAAGCGCGAGGCCCTGGGTTCAACCCCCAGTACCACCACAAAAAAAAAAAAAAAAAAAAAAAAAAAAAATCTAGCTAAATTTAATATCTATGTCAAGTAGCAAAAAAAAGTTATATCCTTAAGTTAAACCACTTGACTATCAATCTAATGGCTAATTTACTACATCTTCCAATGGATTAATTTAATATTTAGTCCCAAAGGTTGGTATGTCCAACATTGGTATCCTTCATTCACAACCATTCTTCTTTCCTTAAATGGTATTTTTATGGCTCATGAAGATGTGAAATATTGTAGGGAAGAATCACTACCATAGATTTCAATGTACCTATAATTTATATTCCTTGACTACTTGGCTTTCTCTTCCACATATGACCAAATGGAACCCTTACCTGCAGAGAATGGAATGCTGTCTCTGTTGTGCACTATAGTTACCTCGCAATAAGCTAGTTTAATATCAATAAACAGATTATGCCTGTGCTCTGTCCTGGAATATTGCTTAACAGATAGCAGATAAGGGCTGTAAATGATCAAAATGGTTTATTGAACCAGGCAAAACTTCCTTCAGGATTGAGCAATTCATTATGATTTTAATTGGAAACAACCTATAGGGGAAGAATGAGTCATTCTGATAAAAGCAAAGGTACACACACAGAAAGACAAATGCTGCATTTGTCACATATATGTGGAAGCTAAAGTTGATCTCAAAGGTGTAAAGAACAGAATGGTTACCAGAGCCTGGGAAGGGTGTGGAGGAGAGAGACATGGAGAGAGGATGGTTAACCGGCACAGGCGTGCGGTAGGGTAAGATGACTAACTTCTAATGTTGTATAGCACAGTAGGATAACTACGGCAACAATTAACTGAATATTTCAAAATAGGATTCTGAATGTTCCCATCACAAATGATATGACTGAGGTAATAAATACACCAATCACCTTGGTCTGATCATTACATATTCTATACCCCATGAATATGTACCACCGCTGTAAGTCAATTAAAAATATATATTCCTTTCTAAAAAAAAAAAAAAAAACCACAGTAGTATAGGACAACTGGCCAGCTTCAGACACGACATCTATACAAAGCACGCTCCCATCAGGTCCTCCAATGCACAGGGCAGAGTCCACATTTTCTTAGACACCTGAGAGCCTGACAATCATTTTGCCTCTAGACTTTAACACTTTCTGTCAGTACACAGAACTACACATAGAATGTCATCTCGATTATGTTTTAGAAAAATTATACACATACAAATAAAAAGCCAGGAAGAAATAACACCAAAGTGTTAACAGTGTGTTACCTTTGGGTTATACATTTTTGTTGTTGTTGTTAGGTGCCGTTGAGGCAGTATCAGGCTCGTAGCGACCCTACATACAACAGGCGAAACACTATTGTGAGTGCTTCTCTGATATTCATAGGGTTTTCAGTGGCGGATTCATTTTTGGGAGCGGGTTGCCAGGTCCTTCTCCCAAGCTCACAGTATTGGGTGTTTTAGACTATCTTTGTTTTCTTTATGCTTTGCTGTGGCTTTCAAATTTTATATACTGAATACATTATTTTTAGAATACAAAATAAAAGTTTCCAAGGAAAAACCAAAACCCTAGCCTGTAATTGACCTGTAGTAACCCCTACTTAAATGATTTTATCACACACAGATTATGGAGCCATGCTGCCCTTTGTACCCCATTTATCCTCACTGCCACTCTGGAGCCCTGCATACCTGGCTCTCCCAGCAACAAACCACCTGGGCATTCCACGTGCCCTACACTTCTAATGAAGCATCAAACAGTTACTTGCTTGTTTAAAACCATTTCCCCTACTGGCTGGATGTGGTAGCACACACCTGTAATCCCAGCACTTGGGACACTGAGGCAGGAGGACCATGAGTTCAAGGCCAGCCTAGGCTACACAGCAAGCCCCTGTCTCAAAAAAAGAAGAGTGGGACAAAACTATATCCCCTATAATTATGTATTCTCATTATCTTCAGTATACTCTCGTCTGCCAGGTTTTTTTACTTATTCTCTTGAAGTTTGCATTATAAAAGCAATAGGTATATTCAGTGTACTATTTGTATTTATACACAAGCCTCTCTGCCTCACCCTCAACCAAAAAGAGAAGAGAAGGAAAAGAAAGGGAAGGGGAGGGAAAGGAAGGGGGAGGAGGGGAAGGGGAAGGGGAAGGGAAGACTCTGATATTATCACATCATCATCAATGTTGTCATCCAATAGCTAGTTTCTAAGAACCCCTGATGTCACTGGTGAAAATTCCTGGTATAACAACTTGTTGTTGTTGTTGTTAGGTGCCATTGAGTCGGTATCCGACTCATAGAGACCCTCATAGGGTTTTCAATGGCTGATTGTTTGGGGATTGCCTTGGGAGTAGATTGCCAGGTCCTTCTCCCATTTTTATGGTGCTGAGAATTGAACCCAGGACCTCAGAGACTGCAGCGCAGCGCTCTACCAACTGAGCTAAATCCCAGCCCCTGGTATAACAACTAGCTTTTGTTAAATGCCATCAAGTCAGGTCCAACTCATAGTGACCCAACGTACAACAGAATGAAACACTATCCAATGCTGTGCCATGCACACAACCTTTTCTATACTTAAGCCCATTGTTGCAGTCACTGTGTCAATCCATCTAGAAGAGGCTCTTCCTTTTTTTGCTGACCTGCCACTCTCCCAAACATGGTGAGGCTCAATTCTAGTCTAGTATTGCTTGGGAAGCTTAGTAATCTGTTAACATCTCCAAGATCCCATTTCCCCATCTGTAAAATACAGGAGTAGGCCCAATAATCTTGAATATCCACAGCACTTCAAAATGCTGTGATTCTTACCGGGCACGGTGGTGCACGCCTGTAATCCCAGCAGCTTGGGAGGCGGAGGCAGGAGGATCGCAAGTTTGAGACCAGAGGCAGTCTGTATAATTTAGCGAGACCCTGTCTCAAAAAGTGAAAAAATGGGCTGGGGGCGCAGCTCAGTGGTCCAGCACCTGCAGAGCATGCAAGCGCAAGGCCCTGGGTCCAACCCTCAGTACCACCAAAAAAAAAAAAGCTGTGATTCTTCAGGTCCTGCTCCATCTTATATATGTGGATTCATCCCAAGGCCATGTCTAAGATTATATTTTCCCACTCAGCAGAGTCTCAAGCCAGCAGCGGCTAACATTTCTTGGGAATGCTCACCATTGCAGGGACCTTGCCAACACTTCACTTTGCTAGAAACTATTATCAACCCCCATGAGGAAACTGAAGAAGAACTAGAGTGGTTCAACAACTTGCCCAACGTCAAAAAGCCAGCCAACTGCCAAGCAGGGACAGGAGCCGAAGATCGAGAGTCTCCTGAGCTCAGTCGGGAAGACGTGCATCTCCCAGGTGCAGGGTGTGAACTCCGCCTTCCCTCACAGTGCACCACACAGTCACATACAACTTGCTAAGTGTTGCTAAGGTCCCGGGTACCAGAAGGGGAAGAAAGCGGTCTACACCCCTGATCTTAGGAGTCCAGGGATTCTGAGGATAAACGTCCTTCTATTCTCATGGTCCTACATCTATAAGAAACTTCTTTCCCTCACCGCTTTTAAGAGATTCAGAAAGCTGGGCTGGGATGCAGAGCATTTGCCCAGCATCTGCAAGGTCCTGAGTTCTGTCCCCAGGATGGAACAGAAATGAGTTAATCAACTGCCTGGCTGGCGGTGTCACTACAGGCTCCACAGCTGGAGCAGCGCGAAGGAAGCTGGGGAGCCAGTGGGACTCCAGGGCAGGCAGGCCGGCCGCTCTCCACAGGACCACCTCTCTGCCAAAGAAAGAGCCTGGGAGCTTGCCTGCTCTCAGCCACCTCACCACCACCTGATGGCCCACTGCCAGCCACAGGGACACTGGTAGGAAGGGGACAAAGGCACACAAGGGTTCGTCCCCGTGCCTGGAAAATAGCTTGGAACCGCATAGCAGACCCTCCACTTCCCATGATTAGCCACTTCTCGCTCTGCGAGGCAGATACCAGAGCAGAACTTGTAAGCAAGGATGTCCAATGGAGCCTCGCCTGCTGGTCCAGAACAGCACTGGGCGGCGCAGGGACACTGGGCGACTTCTCAGCCCAGTTTTCAGAGCAGCTGGGAAAGTGCTGTCCCTCCCACTTCAAAGGGTCCTTCTGTACAAAGACATCTGCCTGGACGGAAAAACAGGGGCTCCTCTGGCCCACGCGCACCACTGCCTCGGGCAGGGCAAGTAACAGACCGCTAAGACACTTGGTGCCATCTATTTTCGTTTTCTAATCGCTACTTTCAAGAGCTTACACTTCCTCTGCCTAAACCAAAAAAGATCAGAAACAGCAACTAAAGAACTCGCCTGGCATGCCCGGGAGCTCCGGCAGCAGATCCACGTGGGCAGGTCAGGAGACAACAGAGCTTGAACCTCTCCAAGGCCTGGAGGGGCCCCTCCGCATGACGCCTACATCTCAAAGGCTGGTGTGTTAACGGGCTCCCCCAGGCAGAAGAGAGGGGATCGGCGCATGGCACTTGTGGGACATGGAGCTTCTCAAACACCACCATCCCTATCTAAGCCACAGGAAAGACTCACCATAATCACCTGGGCGCAAAACAGTTCACTTGGTCACTTCTGGCTCGCTAAAACTATACAATATCTAGGAAGAAATCAAGAATACTCTACATCAAGAAACACAGAAGGGCTGGGCGTGGTGGCGCACGTCTGTAATCCCAGCGGTTTGGGAGGCGGAGCCAGGAGGATTGCAAGTTCGAGACTAGAGGAAGTCTATGTAATTTAGCGAGACCCTGTCTCAGGAAGTAAGGAAAAAAAAATAAAAGGGCTGGGGGTGCAGCTCAGTGGTCCAGCACTTGCAAAGCATGCAGGCGTGAGGCCCTGGGATCAACCCCCAGTACCACCAAAAAAAAAAAAAAAAAGAAACACAGAAGACAGTCTGAAAAGAATCTAAATGTTGGAGAGGGCTGAGGACCCAGCTCAGTTGGTTCAGCACTTGCCCAGCATGTGTGAGGCCCTGAGTTCAATTCCCAGCACCACAAAAAGAATTCACATGTTGGGGACAGCGGCGTGTGCCTCTTATCTCAACTGTTCAAGAGGAGGGCAGGAGGACCACTTGTTGCCTAGACAACACGGGGAGACCCTGTGCCAAAAGCAAATCAAAAGAAAAGAATTCAGACAGGTATGGGGACATTCTTTTCAGGATGCACAACCAGGTGACATGGTCAAGGCAAATAACTTTGCCCCAAAATGTAAATCAAGATGCTGGGTGCTGTGGCACATGCCCTTAATCCCAGGGACTCCGATATGGAGGCAGGAGGATCACAAGTTCAAGGTCAGAGGCAACCTGTGTAAATTAGCAAGACTTTGTCTGAAAATACAAAAAGCAAAAATGGGCTGAGGTGTGGCTCAGCGGCTGAGGGTTGAGAAGCATACGTGAGGTCTCAGCATGGGGTGTCAGAAGCCAAGCAGGGTGAGGCGGGCACTCACACTGGCAGCTGCTTGGTGCAGGTGCCACTGCACAGGAAGGTGAGGAGAAAGAGCAGGCCAGCAGAGAAGTCCAGCGTGCCTGGGGAGGAGCAGAATGTCCGAACAGGGGCTAGGGCAGAGCCACATGGCTCCAGGTGAGGGACTGACCAACAGAGCATACTGGGGAAAGCAGGAGCTGGGATTCTCACTGGCAGACAAAGGAGTTACACATCTGGAAAGGGAGAAAATGAGAATGAGCCCCGAGGTGTTGCACTAAAATCAGAGCCACTAAGCCGGGTGTGGGGCACAGGCCTGTGAACCCAGCGCTCGAGAGGCTAAGCCAGGAAGGTGCTGCAAGTTTAGGCCAGCCTGGTCTACCTGTGAGTTCCAGGCCAGTATGGACCACACAGCAAGACCCTTGTCTCAAAAAACCAAAAATAAGCAAATAAATGAATTAAATCAGAGGTACTGGTATGAATGCAGTTGTGTGTGTGTGCACGTATGTATATACCCGCACACACAAATGTCAAGGTATGTGTCTTTGTGCATGTACATGCCTGCATACATGTATTCCATACTCTATACATGCCCAAGACCTGAGAGCCACAACCCCCAACGAGCATACCCAGTATCCAGATCTTTGCTTCCAAATACACATGCTCTACTAAGTAGAATCAGTTCTTCAGAGAAAACACTGATTTCAAGTCTAGGATAGAGAAAGACTAAAATGTGCCCAGAACACCTTGTTATATCAGAAAAATAAGGTGCTCAGGACTGACAGAGGACATGACAAAAAGACAGATGCCAGGGGGAAAGGGTTCCCAGGGATCCAAAAGACACAAATGTTGGTGTTAAATATCTTCAACTCAGTGCCCAACTCATAGTAACCCTACCTACAATAGGCAAAACACTATTGTTAGTGCTTCTCTGTTATTCATTGAGTTTTCAATGGCTGGTTGTTTCTTCAGAGTGGGTTGCCGGGTCCTTCTCCCAAACCTACAGCACCTGGTGTTCCCAGGCAGTCTCCATCCAATGACTAACCAGGTCCGACCCTGCTTAGCTTCTGAGATCTGATGCCACAGTGATATGGCTGCAGGCTAATAGATACAGTGGAATGTGAAAATAATGGAATAACAGAGTAAAAATGCAAGGTCATGCTGGTAAAAATAAATACATAAATGAACAGAAGAGGGAGTGAGTCCATGCTGCCGGACAAATTCACAGAAAAGTCTGACAAAGAACAAAATATGGGACACTATTTTAAAGTTCTTCCCCACAAAACACTTACTAACTACAAAAGGGAAAAGAGTTACATTAAAGTGGAAAAACTGAGCCAATGTCTTCAACCAAGTGATCAAAGTGAGCATCATCAGAAACAGGCCAGGCGACAATCTGTCACCCGAAAGGATGCGTCAAGAACATCTGTAACTTTCCTGCCAGCGATGCAGAACCTGATCTTAACCATGACAAACATCAGATAAGGCAAAGTGAGGGACAGGCTACAAAGTAGATGGCCTGTTATCCTCAAAAATGTCAAGGTCATCACAGCAAGGAGAACTGAGGGACTCTTCCAGATTTTCTAGGAGACGGAAGAAACTCGACAATACAATAATTCATGCTGAACTGGACACTAATGGTATAAAAAAGACATGCATGGGGCAACTGGCAAATCTTTAAACAGAGATGTGAGGATTAGATGACATGAGAGTAACACTGTTCATTTCTTAATTTTAATGGCTGGCTTTCCTTTTTTGGAAGGTTCTTGTTTGTTGGAAGAACACACTCTAGAATCTGGGAAAGAGGGAGTATCGTGTCACCAAATAATTCAAGAAAAAGTTGCTGGGCCAAACTTACAAGTTTTCTGCAAGTTTGAGATTTCAAAGCTTTTTAAAACTTGTTTTTTAATTCCACATATTTATTCAAATTACATCACGTTTGCCTTACAGTTAGTTCTACTGTAACACTTATTTTGAAAAATGTAAGTTTAAACCACACACGGTGTCACATGCCTATAATCCCGGCTACCCAAGAGGCTGAAACAGGAGGATCGAAGATTCAAAATCAGAGGCAGTCTGTATAACTTAGCAAGGACCGTGTCTCAAAATAAAAAATAAAAAGGTGGCTGAGGGTAAGGCTCAGTTGTGAAGAACATGCCTAGCATGCGCAAGGGCCTGGCCTAAAACCCTGTCCTACTGTATTACAAAAGGAGAAGAGGGGAGGGGAGGGGAGAGGAGCGGAACATGTATTCCCAGAGGCTCTGGGAAGTTTGTGTTTGCCTATGTGCAATGTCATCCCCAAGAAACACCCTAGAAAACCACCCCAGCTGAGCAGACCCACATTCACACACACACACACACCTCACACACACACAGCAGCACATAGCACCCAAGGTGTGGCTGTGGTTTAGGCAACCTGGCCCCCACTTCCCAGCAGCCCACAGACCGCAGCCACTGCGTGCCCACTTCCCAAGCAAACTTCAGGACTTTTTCAAAGGGCCGTATCTATATTTCTTAACCATTTAATGGGTAAGACTCTGCTACTGTCTTAATTAGGGTCCATTTCAACAATTCGGAAGCAAAGCAATATCCTGAGTTGATTATGCCTAATACTTTCAAGTGGGACCTCCCAAAGGGCTAAGCAGGCCCAAGTCAGCCTAAAGAAGGCCTCACACATGAACTCCAACTGCATATTTAATTCCTTTAGCTGCAGATCTAAAGGACAAGCTGTGTCACACAGCTGTACGTGAAGAAACAAAGGAAATAATGGAAACAAAGTGTATGTTTAATTTGGCCAGGCCAGCCCAATCCTTTGGTTTCTGCTCCAAAGGAACCAAAACCAAGTGACCATTTGACCCATCTCTGAATAGCTTCTTAATCATTCAAAGGTCACCCACTCCTGACAAGCAGAGAAAAACAGTCACTGAGTGCAAACAGGTTCCCGAGGAAGCCTTTCTCTCTACGTTGTGGAATCCAATCAAAGGAAGAAATAAACTATTATTTCCACATTGAACTAATCATACCTTTAAAACATTCAAATGAAATTTGAAATTCAATTTAATTTTATCAATAGTATTTAGGAATGAGATCAAACAGACTTGATCTAGAACTTCCCATCAAGTTTTCCACATACAAGTAAAAACAGCTTTCCAGTGAAGAATCCCTTGCCAGAAATAATCTTATATCCGGCTACTATACTTACCATGGGGAAAGTGAATCATCCCAGAAAAGACTTTACAGCAAAGAGCATGAAAAGGTCATTCTCTCACAAGCCAGTGTTTACTCAATTGCTACCATTCTTTCTTGAAGCCTAGCAATCGCTAAGGTGCAAATTTTTCAAGTATCTGTATATACATAAAAATGAGAAAGAAATAGAAACACTTGTGATGAAGGTGATTATGAATAAATGAGTGTAATTTCCTTTTACCACACTTACAGCTGATTTAATAGTTTAAAAGTATTGTTCAACAGAACAAGGGTGGTAACATTTGTTAGATCCTAATTAAACATGATTCATTCTGGAATGTCTCTGATGACATAGCTTACATAAATCATCTACTAGTAAGTCTCAACATTCACAAACAGCCTGATTTCACACATACATGACCTAAAACTATAGCTTCCATCTATGCAGACTGCTTTCCTATTTTAATCACAGAGCTAACAAGTTAATAGAACTAAAATTAGATCCATGGTATTTAATCTGTTGTGGCTGCTGGGGAATGACACTCAACAAAAACCATGAAATCTGCACCAAAACAAGTCCTACAAGGGGTATTTTTCACCAGGTTTAGCTCAGCTGGTAGAGGGCTGCTCTGTACACCCTGAGGCCCTCAGTTCAATCCCCAGCACCACAAAAAATGGGAGCAGGACCTGGCAGCCCACTCCCAAAGCTATCCCAAAACAATCGGCCATCAAAAACCCTATGAGTACCAGAGAAGCACTGACGCAGTGCCACATGGGCATGGCACAGTGTTGGGGAGGGCTTCGTTCTGTTGTACATAGAGTCGCTATGAGTCAGACCTTACTCAATGGCACCTAACAACATTTCCCCTGCAAGCACTGAGCAGACTTTAGTCAAGGCTGATATAAATAGCAACAGAGATTAGCAATCAATTCTCTAAAGAAAAGGCCAAGGCAATCAAAGGACACAGGTGCCACACACACTGGCAGTCCAACCAGTGCTCCCCTGGCACCTCGAGACTTCATCAGTAGCTGGGGCACCAGCAGCAGCAGCCCAGGCACCTGCTCCCCGGCTCAGCAACACCTTCGCCTTTGCCTTTACCCGCTGTCCACTGCCACAGTCCCTGCGAATGCACATATTCCCAATCCTACACTTCAAGGGTTCCAATGAAGGACAGGGTAAGGGTGGGAAGGAGTTCTCCAGAAACTTTTCTGGCTTCAGACCCTCCTCCACTAGGCACAGTTCGCTGGAGTTGCTAAAATACTGGAAGCTTCCCATTTCACCTCGCCAGCTCTCTCCTCACTGAGCACCATGGTTAGGGGGCTGGGAGGGGAAGGGGACACTCATCCGCAGCACAGAGCTGGTACTGCGCCTGCAGACATCGGCAAGTCATCTCTCCTTTCATCCATCCGCACAGCATTCCCGTGAGCTGACCTTCTGTCTGTAGTGCCTTTTCACAGATAGGTACCTGGGGCAGCAAGACCTCTGAACCAAACTGGAACCCAGTTATCTGAAAGCACTGAAAATCCAGGTTGTGGATGAGTCTAAACTTGGGCTTATGCTCTGCTTTGTTGGAGGATGGGTCTTCTGGCCCTTTCACTTTTACATGTCTCATGATAAATCCCTGGTCAAGTCAAAAAAGTATTTTTGTTCACAGAGGTTCGTTGTACTTTTTTATATCTTTGAAATTTTCTATAATAAAACTATTAAGAACAAAAAATGCCCTTTAATATAAAGCCAACCCCAAAAGTAGCTCTTAACCTAGAGTTAATTTACCCTAGTGCCAGCCGGGCGCGGTGGCACACACCTGTAATCCCAGCAACTGGAAAGGCGGAGGCAGGAGGACTGCAAATTCAAGACCAGAGGCAGTCTACATAATTTAGCGAGACCCTACCTCAAAAAGTAAAAAAAAAAATGGGTTGGGGGGTGCTGCTCAGTGGCACAGCACTTGCAAAGCATGCAAATGGGAGGCCCTGGGTTCAACCCCAGTACCGCAATAAAAAAAAAAAAAAAAAAATTTTACCCTAGTGCCAAATGAAATCCAAATCTCTAATTCCTACAAATCTTAAGAGTCTTAATACTGTAAACAAGAATAAATAAAGCCCTGCATGCCAAGTTGACAGTGAAACAGAAAATCCAATACCAAAACCAAAACATTTAACTCCTCACTCTCTCACATTCAGACACAGACTGCAGGCAGAACTGTACAATGAGGTATCCGGTGGCCTCTTCCAGACAGTGCAAGTGATGGGTGCCGGACTGGCTTTGATTGAAAACTTGATCTTGGCAAGAGGGGCAAAGCCCCTCCTATCTTTCACTCAACACTGTGGACCACAGGAGACCAGCTACTAGTGAGTAACAGACTTCCCCAGCACCCACAGGGTCTCCCACTTCCAGCCAGTATTTCTTTCTCATTCCTCTTTCAAAGATGCAGAAAATAGCCAGCTGGAGCATGGCAGCGCACACCTGTAATCCCAGTGACTCAGGAGGCTGAGGCAGGAGGATCCTGAGTTCAAGGCTGGGGGAGCTTGTGTAATTTAGCAATACCCTGTCTCAAGATTTAAAAAATTAGCTGGGCGTGGTGGCGCACGCCTGTAATCCCAGCGGCTGGGGAGGCGGAGGCAGGAGGATCGCAAGTTCAAGACCAGAGACAGTCAGTGTAACTTAGAGAGACCCTGTCTCAGAAAATGATAAAATCTACAAAATGGGCTGGGGGTGCAGCTCAGTGGTCCAGGCCCTGGGTTCAACCCCTAGTACCACAAAAAAAAAAAAAAAAAAAAAAAGATTTAAACAATTTAAACATAGGCTACGGTGCAGCTGCATGTTAGAGCACTTGCAAAGTGTATGTGAAGCCCTGGGTTCAACTCCCAAGAACTGTAATAAATAAATAAATAAATAGGAAGTAGACGATAAAACAATTTCTCACATCCTAAGCAAAAACTGCCTCTTGAAGGAAAGACTGGCAGCATATTCAAGTCATCCTGTTGTTGTTGTTAGGTGCCGTCGAGTTGGTATCCAACTCATAGCAACCCTCACAGGGTTTTCAATGGCTGAGTGCTTCGGGATTGCCTTAGGAGTGGATTGCCAGGCCCTTCTCCCATTTTTTTGCAGTGCTGGGAATTGAACTCGGGGCCTCAGAGACTGCAGTGCAGCACTCTACCCACTGAGCTAAATCCCAGCCCATTCAAGTCATAAATGTATTTAATTTTTATCATACATTTGAAAACATGAAAGCCATTAACCTAAATATTTTCTACTTAATATTAGAAACAATGTTCACAGCAATATGTAAGAATTACTATACCTACCTCATCTAAACCAGTATTGATTGTTTTCTTATGTTTACCAATCTTTTCTTTTTTGCTCCTAGATTTCAGATTAGGTATAAGACAAACCATTAATACATGCCTTTGTGATTTTCAATATCAAAACATTATCACATACATACCGTAGACACAAAGTGCTTTATTGTGACTTGAATCCTAAAGTGGACAGAAAAACTCCCACTTGTCAACTGCCCACAAACCTGGCCCCATACAGCCAAGCCATCAAAGCATTTGACTGCAGTGGGCATGATCAAGTCTAAATCCAAAACTGTGCTATGAATCATGCTTTCAATTATAACAACATTTTTACAAATCCATAAGTTCTTTCTTATTTGATCCTTTTAGTTTCTCATTCTGAAGGCCTGAACATACACCAACAAGAAGGGAACAGCAGGTTAGCAGATCTGCCCCCCCCCCCCCCCCCCGCGCCGCATGCCTTTCCTTGTTTAACAAGTCAGTATTTACTGAGCATGCGTATCATGGGCTCTAGGGATGCAACAATGAACAAGAGATGAGAGGTCCAGGCACTTAATACCAGACTAGAGGTCTAGGACAGGCAGGAGTAGAGAAGGTAGGGCTGTGAAAAGGATGAGGAAAGAGCCCAGGCCATGCTGGAAGCCAGGCAGTGGGAAAAGTAACACAGATGAGGACGGGGAGGGAGGCAGAGAGGCCAGAGCACAAAAGGCTTTTAAGCCACAAGAGGAGACTGAACTTGATCCGAAGAGCAGTGAAAGCCACGGAAGGGTAGAAGGCAATTCAGGACATTGGACAAAGGCCTGGTGAGCCTCAAAGGGCCAGACTTCTAAATCTGACGCTCTTCAAGATGGAAGGGAAAGGACTCAGCACATGTACATCCCCACCTCCAGCCAGCCAGACAGCATTCATGTTATTACAGAACTTCACCACACTGGGCATTGCCATCGCCATGACTGCTCAAGAGATAAAAAGCATTTCCAGCACATAAGGCCACCACCAAAAACAGGCACAGTCCATCAGCCCAGTGGGTAATAATCTGAACATCTGAGCCGGGCACGGTGGAGCACACCTGTAATCCCAGCGACTTGGGAGGTAGAGGCAGGAGGATGGCAAGTTCACCAGAGGTAGTCTGCGTAATTTAGTGAGACCCTGTCCCAAAAAATAAAAACAAATGGGCTGGGGCTGCAGCTCAGTGGTCCAGCACTTGCAAAGCATGCAAGCATGGGGCCCTGGGTTCAACCCCCAGTACTGCCAAAAAAAAATAAAAATAAAAAAAATAAAGAATCTGAACATATTTTCAAGACGAATTCCTTTAATCGTTGGCTATATGAAACATCTACAACTAAAATATATCTACCATTAATTCCTAGCGATTAAGAAATGTTAACTCCAATTGAACACTGGTTCAACTGGCCCTCAATTAAACACATCTGTCCAAAAGAATAAAATCACTAAAAATGCTGAAAATTTACTTAAATGAAGCCATGTGGCTTAGCAGAAGACTTAAAAAATAAGAGATGTGGTGTGTGCTCTGTCAGTCACTGCACACCCAAACCTTGCACAGTAAGGTACAACCCACCAAGGTTCAATTAATGAATCCGGCTGAATTAGCCAAAGCAGACAAATGCAAAGCAAATGCATAATTGTTTTTACCCTAATCCCTCAAATATAAAAGTTTTCTAAGAATCCTTCTGCTATAATCTCTATTATTGTCCCTCATTTAGATAAATATATGGCAGGTCAGCTGATAGGTGGGGAAAAACACCAAATTGCCAAACTTTACCACAGAGTTGCAGAGGTCCACCTGATCTGTTTGTTTTTTGTTTTGTTTTGAGATAGGGTCTTGCTATATTGAGGGCTCAGGCTGGCCTGGAGCTATGTTGGCCTTGAACTTAGAACCTCCCTGCTTCTGCCTCCCAAGTGCTGAGATGCCCAGCATGCATGGCTCCTGCAGGGTCTTTTTCTGGTGCTATGTTATAAAGAGGAAAGAGAACCCTCTGGTCAAGCCACTTCCCTCCTGTCATCACGGGGCACTCTCGGCAGCCCGCTCCTCATCACCCCTTGCCACCCTGGGCCTGTGTCATGGACCCGGGATGTGTGGGGAGATAGGATGCTCTGATGGATAAAGAATTATTAATTTGTGGGGCTCTGTGGCACACGCCTGTTATCCCAGTGGCTTGGGAGGTGGAGGCAGGAGGATTGCAAGTTCGAGACCAGAGGCAGTCTGCATAATTTAGAGAGACCCTGTCTCAAAAAAAAAAAAAAAAAGAAAGAAAGAATTATTAACTTAAAAAATCATACGGTGCTTGCACACACATGCCAGAAAACCACCATGACTGGCTCGAAGTCACAGCACACCGTAACCACCACTTTACTACTAAATTACAAAATACAACACATTCTGGCTAAGGGAGATTTAGAGTAAACATGCCAAGTACAATTTACCTTTCTCTATCTTCAAAATCATTCCGTCCTTTTGTTCCCATACAGAAAAAAATGATCCTAGTGTTTACTAACTATGTTCACCACCTACAGTTCCCAAAACTCTCTTCCATATTTATATTTAATCCATAAACTGTGCTGTTCCCCACACCAAAAATTTGGTGTCCCAACATACAGCCTTGTCTTACAGCCAGTCTTAGAGAACTGCAACTAAAGACAGAAAATGTTAAAAACCTGAGTTATATTTCAGTCCTACTGGACAAAATTACCAACAAGAAACATGAAAAAAGATAGGGATAGACCCCTTTTCATCAGAAAAGGTCGCAGGACTCTTCAAACACCTAGAACATTTAAGGAAATCTGCAAAAGCATTTGAAGTTTAACAAACAAAGAAATCATTTTATAGACAAAGAATCTGAAATCAAGAAACCAGCATCAAACTTAAGAGCAAGAGAAACAATAAAAGCCTTCACTCCAGCAGTCCCAAAACTCAGATCAGTAGTTTATTAAGACTTTCATGGGCAGAAAAAGGAATGAGAACATCGTAGGGAGCAAAAGTTAAGTGACAATACTTACAGGATGGTGGTTGTTAGGTGCCGTGGAGTTGCGTCTGACTCATAGTGACCCACATACAACAGACCGAACACTCCCCGACACTGCCATGCCCAGAACTATGTCAGGGCTTCTCTGCTATTCATAAGCTCTTCAACTGTGGATTGCTTCAGGAGTGGGCTGCCAGGTCCTTCTCCCGTTTTTGTGGTGCTGGGGATCAAATCCAGGGCCTCGAGAGTGTACAGCAGCACTCTACCAGCTGAGCTAAACCCCAACCCACTTACAGGGCAGTATATTTAAAAACTACAAACAAAACCAGGCATAGTAATACATGCCTGTGATCCCAGCAGCCATGAGGCTGACAGGAGGATCCTGAGTTCAAGCCTGGGCTACATAGGGAGACCCTATCTTTAAAAAAGAAAAGAAAAAATTAAATTAGATAAACTAGACTTCCTAAAACTTCTTTTTCCCTTAGCACCCACAAGGCTCTGGGTTTGATCTCCAGAAACACACACACACACACACACACACACACACACACACACACACACACACGGGGGGGGGGACCTTTAAAAAAATTTTTTTAACTTTTGTGCATCAAAAGACACCATCAGAAGAGTCAAAAGACAAGCCACAGAATAGGAGAAAATATTTACTAATCATGTACCAGATAAAGACTTAATATGACTCTAAATATATAAGGAACTCCTAACAACTCAAAAACAAAAGGGCAGTCAACCCAATTTAAAATTGGCCAAAAGTCAGGGTGCAGTGGCCCAGCCATGAGGCAGGAGGATCAAGAGTTAGAAGCCAGCCTGGGTAACACAGTGAAACCTTACCTCAAAAACCAAAAACAAACAAACAAAGGACCTGAAGGGACTTTTTTATACACAAGATAGACAAACGGCCAACCAACACGTGAAAAAATGCTTGGCATCATTAGTTAAAGGGGAAATGGAAACTGAAACCAAAATCAGATACTATTTCACACCCTCTAGATGCTTATAAGTATTTTTTTCAGGAAAAAAGAAAGAAAGAAAGATTATAAGTGTCAGGGACTTATTCCCTAACGGGAGCAAAATTATTTGTTACAAAGAAAAATTTTGGAACTAAGAAACTGAAAAGAGGAATAAAAAAGAAAACACTACATTAAAAGGAAAAGAAAAAATTTGGAATTAGGAACAATTGCTTAACACTGTGAATACAATTACTGACACTGAAGTGTACACTTTAATTAGCAAAGTACATAGAGAATTTTGTATTTTAATACACACACACAAATGGGGCTGATAATACAGCTCAACAGGAGAGTGAGTGCTTGTCTAACATGGGCAAGGCCCTAGATTTGGTCCTCAGGACTACAAGAAATAAAAAAGTACAAAATGTATTCAGTCACCACTTAAAAATCATGATTAACTAATTTTTTCCTCCAGAATAAATGCAATCCACCAATGAAGCTCACTCACCCAGACAACCGTTTTCTTCCTTCATTTCATTAACAACTGAAGTACATAAAATATGCTAGACACTAATTCAGGCACAAGAAAATTACACGCCAGAAAACTTCTCTACTGTTACCCTGAGGATATGGATAAAATGAACTTTTATTTAAGAGTATTTAAAAGATGAAATCCTTTTATTTAAAACACACAGATTCAAAATGAGGAGTGCGTTGTGAGTGTTTTTCCTAGTCCTGGGGGTTGAACCCAGGGCCTGGCATGTGCTAGGCAAGCGCTCTGCCACGGGAGCTGCATCCTAGCCACAGCTTTTTTATTTTTCACGTTGCAAGGGTTTGACTTAGTTGCTGCCTCTGGCCTCGAACCCGTGATCCTCCTGAGCCGACAGAGTGCCGACCATTACAGAGGTTCATTTAAATTGCAGAGTCCAATCCTAAACCTTCCTACCCTCCACACCCTCCTGCACTTGATACACCGCCATGGTTCAGCCTCCTAATTAGGCCAGTCATCGCCCAGGAGGACTGTTCATAATTGATGCAGGTGATGAAGGCACCTCAGAAGCGGTGACCAGGCTTCCTTCTGGCGGCTGCAAAGTACCTGGGCATCAATGTCACCTGGAAAGAAAGAACAATACCCTGGGAGAACAATTGTTTACTCAAACTAACAAAAGGAGGATGGGAAGGGGGGGCGGAATCTAAGAAGCCACAGCTCTCTGAATTATTTAAAGTGACACCCATGCTTGGGAAAACACTGAATCCCTGGGATCCGCAGGAGGCTGAATTCTCCTCAGTATAAAGCCACCATATAAAAAGAACTACTGCGCTCAAATACAGGATTCATTTTCATTTAACACCCGAGTACCTAGAGGATTGGGGTAAAGAGTCCCGGGTTCTCCTGCGTGCTGAAAAGCTCCAGCGTGAAGCTGGAGGGAGAGACTGACTCCACAGATTAAAATTTAGAAGGGATTACCCTGGGGACAAAGGAGGCTTGGAAAGAAGGAAGAGGAGAACATGCCCTTCACATCCCCAAGATCTCCCATGCAATGTTGTCCATTTCTTTCCCTTTGACCAACACAGCACCCATTTCTTCTTTTCCCTTCCTTTGTCAAAACAATTTCAAAGATGGATTTCAATGTAGATGCTCCAAGTCTTATGTTCCCAGGCTAATGTCCTAAAGCAAGAGCACTGCACCGGGTGGGGACTCTCCATTCGACCCAGGCTAATGTCTTAAAGCAAGAGCACTACACCTGGTGGGGACTCTCCATTCGACCCAGGATGACGCACAAACCCCTCACCACGCCTGCGGTAGGAGGCTTCACCAGGAAATGAAACCTTTAAAAAGCCGGGTTTCCCAGGCTCGGTATAGCTCAGTGGTGGGCGGCTTGCCTGGCCTGGGTGCTGCCCTGGGCCCCAGCCCCAAGTATCACAGAAAGGGAGGCGTGTCTTTATTTGACAGAAGTAGTCGCTATTGTCTTCAACTTGGAGGTTCAACTCAACACTTGCTCTGAACTGTGTGACTTCAGATTTGAAAGGAACCTTGGTATCTGTAACTCATCTGATTTCCTCAGTCCACAGATGAGAAAATTGAAGAAGTTTCATATCTGTTGTTGTTGTTGTAGTGCCAACGAGTCAGTATCCGACTCATAGCGACCCTACATACAACAGCGGAAACACTATTGTCAGTGCTTCTCTGCTGTTCATAGGGTTTTCAATGGAAGAATGAATTTTGGGAGTGGGTTGCTGGGTCCGTCTCCCAAGCCTACAGCGCCTGGTGTTCCCAGGAGGTCTCCCATCCAAGTCTCACCAGGCCTGACCCTGCTTAGCTTCCAAGATCTGATGGGATCGGATGCCACAGGGCTATGGCTGCAGGCAAGTTTCATATCCAGTATTGGTAAAATCAGACTGGAGCCTGACCCTTAACTCCGTTTGAAATGTCTATGGTAAGGAACTGTGACAAACATAGGGGGCTAAGCCCCTTTGCATGCATATTCCATCTAAATCTAACGAACAGCTACTGGAAGGGCAGTCTCCTCTATGTGACACGGAAAATAACCTGCCTGAGGAGGTAGGGTGGATTAGACCCTAGGACTGGCTGATGTCTCAGCCAAGGCTCACTCCTACTCCACAGCTCTTTCTGTGGCCCGCAGGGTCCTACCTAGCCTGCCTTTCTGGACTCATCCTCTATCAGGGTCCCCACCCGAAAAATTCCAGCCAGCTTTCACCCAACCTCACCCTGCCTCAGGCTCTTTACATGTGCTGAGTGTCCCCACCCCAGCAATCCCCTCGCCCAGACCTACCCCTTGGAGTAAAGCATCAGTTCTTCAAAGAAGCTTTCTGGGTGCCTCACCAGATGATCTAAAAGTTACCTTATATACAGCTGTCTCCGAGTCATGAGAAAAGCACAAAGACAAAACCCTCCCACTAGAAGGAGCCCCATGATGGCAGAAATGTTCCACCTTACCCACTTCTAGATTATCTAATACCCAAAAGCATGCCTGTCAAGAGGTGCCATAACACTATCGCCGAATAAATGAATGCATGCCCTACCTGCCTCCCCCCTGGGTCCGAGCTCCATCTCATTAAGGGGCAGTGGCACACATCTGGGCCACTGATTACACACTGTCTTCTATTTCTTCTTTCTAGTGACTGTTCTTGGCTTTTCCATCGTACTCTATGTGCCGCAGGAACAGCCTGATAATTTTCAACTCTGGGCAAGTTATCGACAACCTGGGCTTATATGATCATCTATGAAATGAAAGCAGCAGTCAAAATTTACAACTCAAAGGTCTCCCACAGCTGGGAACAAGACAGACAAGCACACGCCAGATTATTGATCCATACATCTTAAACTCCTTTAATTTTCTCCCAAGGATGTACAAAAACCCACGCAGAGTGCAAAGGCAGACCTGCCTTCAGGAGTCTGAAGATAGCAGACAGCAGCACAGGCGGGCAGCCCCCTCTTCTAAGACCACGCCCAACTTGCTGCCTTCCGATTGTCTTTATCTCCACCACAGCGGACCTGCACTTCTCTGTTCCCGATAGGCCCCAGTGTACTCCTCTGGTCTGCCCAGTGGGAAGAGGAGCAGGCACCCCACTGAGCGGAGCCTCCAGCTCCCAGAACAGTAACCAGTGTTGTCTGAACCGCAGCTTCCAAAGACCGTCTGTTGTTGTTGTTGTTAGGTGCCGTCGAGTCGGTATCCGACTCATAGCGACCCTCTGTACAACAGGGGAAACACTATTGTCAGTGCTTCTCTGCTGTTCATAGGGTTTTCAATGGCAGATTGATTTTTGGGAGGGGGTTGCCAGGTCCTTCTCCCAAGCCTATAGCACCTGGTGTTCCCAGGCGGTCTCCCATCCAGGTACTAACCAGGCCTGACCCTGCTTAGCTTCTGAGATCTGTCGGGATCAGATTTCACAGGGCTATGGCTGCAGGCTCAAAGACCTTCTAGGACTAGCCAAAGATTGTCCAGGACCACCCTGTTTTCACTGCCAAAGAAAAGTTATCTCCAAACCCAAGACCTTGCTCCCAGGAAGGCAGAAACTCTTCAGAGAGGATACAAAACATCACCAAAGTCCTGGCCCACAGTAGTGTTCACATCCCCAAATACAGATCCCTCCTAAGCAGGAATGCAGGACACCATGCTCAGGGAAATATGTGAGCCAGGGCATGGGAGGCTGAGAGGGAAATGAAGGTGTCCCAAACAGGATGAGGACTTGCAACGTTCTAAAGTGAAATAATCCACATTTCCCCAAATGGACTTCACTCTAGAAGAACCCCGGCACTAAGTGCACTGACACATTTTCATGGGAGGAGGAGCAACAAAAGGCTATTTTCATACTACACTTCACAGGAGGAAATCTGAAAATTTCCAGCGGTTATCAGGAAAAACTGTATTTCAGTATATGAAACTCGTACCTTCTCTAATATTTTAGGTCCAATATTTGTAAAGAACGTAAAATGAATTATTAACTTTCTATATACTAAAACATTTCACTACCTTTATTGAGGCATGATTTAAAAAAAAATACTAAGTTTGATTAGGATGCAGTTCTAGTTTTTTAAATAGCTTTTTCTTGGAAGTTATCAGATCAATCAGCTGGGTGTGGTGGCCAGAGGCAGCCTGTGAGACCCTGGCTCAAGATAAAAAAAAAATTTTTTTAATAGCCTTGGGGTACAGCCCAGTGGCAGAGCATCTGCAAAGTACATGTGAAATCTGAGTTCAACCCCCAAATACCACAAAAAAAAAAGAAAGAAAAGAAAAAAAGAAAAAGAAAAGTATCAGATCACAGAAATCTAGTCACTTGCTCAAGGTCATTTGGTGAAATCAGGTGGGATCAGAATGACTAGTTCTTGCCTTCCAAAACCTAGCCACAAATCAAACTTTTCTTAGAACTAAGCAGGCCAAAATGGAAAAACTGCTCCCAATTTCCTTTCTTCAGCAAAGTAAAGAGAAAAGTTAATTTAAATGGTAAGAAAGGAAAAAAAAAAAACTTTAAGTAATAAAATTTCAGTAACACATAGACATTACCCTTAAGCAAGTACAGGCACCTCTCTCAAAAGCAGTTACTGTTTTCACAATTGGCAGAGGTCAATAACCTCTACAGACGCTTGCCATGAAATGGTACCATAAACTTACTAAGATGTTTTAAAATCAGCACTTTAACATAGACATTTATAAATAGCTCACTTCTGATACCTTTTAAAAGACCTGGTCAGACTGGAATTCAGGAAGTACTCTGAGCTTATATTTCTTAAGCTAACGGGTTATAAAAAAGCTCAAAGTTTCTTCAGAGCTCTGAAAGGAAGAGGGACATCCCAACATTGCAGGTAAAAGAAAGCATTATGAACCAGCCACACGGGCTGTGGGGGGGCAGGGGAAGAAAGGGTCACTTTTCCTTTTTCAAATACCCACCACTTCTCTTGTACTTCCTGCCCCATCCTTTTAATTTGGGGAGTTTTTTCCCCCTACTACTGGGAGACCGGTGAACCCAGGGCCTTGAACATGCTATGTGTGAGCTCTACCACTGAACTGTACCCTCAGCCCCTTTGTTATTTTTTATTTTGAGACAAGGTCTTGCTAAATTGCACAGGCTGCCTCTGGCCTCAAACTCCTGATCTTCTTGGCTCAACCTCCTGAATAGCTGAGATTACAGGTGTGCGCCACAGTGCCCAGCTCCAGTCTTTTAATTTCTATTTTCAAATTGCTGATATAGAACACTACTTCTGAATTAATAACAAAAATATAACACTCGATACAGCCATATTTAAAAAAAAAATATTGACCGGATTAGGATAGGAATATTACAGTAGCTAAGAGCACCTTGTTGCAAACATGTTGTTGTTAGGTGCCATCGAGTCGGTATCCGACTCATAGTGACCCTATGTACAACAGGGGAAATACTATTGTCAGTGCTTCTCTGCTGTTCATAGGGTTTTCAATGGCTGATTGATTTTTAGGAGTGGGTTACCAGGTCTGTCTCCCAAGCCTATGGCACCTGGTGTTCCCAGGAGGTCTCCCATCCAAGTACTAACCAGGCCCCACCCTGCTTAGCTTCCAAGATCTGACAGGATCAGATGCCACAGGGCTACAGCTACAGGCTGTTGCAAACACACTATAGTCATATTTAGGAATTTTCCTACTACCCAATTTTCTAAGTCACATGGTACCATTAGTGCCATTTCACAGATGACCATCAAATCCAAGAAAACTTCCCTTTGCTCTTAGATTATGGATCATCAATATTAAAAACCAGCAGGAAGCCAGGCATGGTGACATACACCTGCGATTCCAGCACTCAGGAGCCTGAGACAGGAAGATAAATGCTAGTTTGAAGCCAATCTGCTCTATACTGCAAGTTCCAGGCCAGCCTAGGATATACAGTGAGACCCTGGATCAAAAACCACACACACACACACACACACACACACACACACACACACACCACATAACTAGCAGCATATCTCAAAAATACTAAATTAATGGTTAGGCTACACTTTGGATACATTATACAAGAACTTTAAAACACTTAAAACAGCCAGCCACTGTGGCGCACACCTGTAACCCCAGCAACTCAAGGGGCAGAGGCCCGAGGATTGCAGGCTCCAGGCTAAAGGCAGCCTGCGTAACTTAGTGAGACCCTGTCTCAAGATGAAAAATTTAAAAAGGGGCTCGGGGTGAAGCTCAGTGGTAGAGCACATGCAAAGTATGCACAAGGCCCTAGGTTCAACCCCTCAGTACTGCACCCAAAAAAAAAAAAATTAAAACAGGATTTTTCTCCCAAATTCAAATCTTTTTTTTTTTTTTTTTGGCAGTACAGGGGTGTTGAACCAGGGCTTCAAGTGTGCTAAACAAGCACTTCACCACTGAGCCATAACCCCTGCCCCCCCATTTGAATTTTGAGACAAGGTCTTGCTAAATTGCACAGGCTGCCTCTGACTTCAAACTCAATCCTCCTGCCTCAGCCTCCCAAGTCACTGGGATTACAGACGTGACCACAGCACGTGGCCCATTTACCCATTTTTGACTATAGCTGTGCTGTACTCATGGAGAGGTAATTTCTCATTAGCCCTTGAGCTTGCAGTCACAATGCATACAACACAAATCCAAAGAACTGGAAAAAATTAAACCTGGGAGGAAATACAAGCCTGCCCCTTTCCACTGTGCCAGAAAATAGGTCTGTCATTATTTGGAAATGTATTAGGTCAAACTAGAGTTGATATACAACTGCTTTTGACCTACCAACAGGAATTTCATATGGTTCAACCTAATGTTTGTTATTTTCTAAGCTCCTTTTAATAACCATCTCAGATATCCCAAGGCATATAAGACCTTACATTCTCTACACTGCCTTAACCTTTGGAAAAGATTTGCCACCCACAGCCCAAAGCCCGACATTTGAGAAATTAAGCTCATTAACAAGAAAGGAAAGACAAATAAACTGCCAAACAACTACATGTAGCCAGGGCTGTGTGACTCCTAATACTCCTCCACATCCTTTTTACAGTTCCTCTTCCTTTTTCCTGCAGTCCTATGGATCAAACCCAGGGTTTCACACATGCTAAGCAAGCCACTGGGTTGGGATTTAGTCAGTTGGTAGAGCGGTGCGCTGCAGTCTCTGAGGTCCCGAGTTCGATTCCCAGCACCACAGAAATGGGAGAAGGACCTGGCAATCCACTCCCAAGGCAATCCTGAAACAGTCTGACATTGAAAACCCTATGAGGCAAAAAAAAAAAAAAAAAAAAAAAAAAAAGAAAACCCTATGAGGGTCACTATGAGTCGGATACCTACTCGACAGCACCTAACAACAACAACAACAAGCAAGCCACTGGGCCACATCCCTAGCCCTACTGTTCCTCTTTCCCAGGAAGAGAATTTGAATCCTCATTAAACCTCAGTATCTCTAGGAAGATACTAACGCAAACTGAAGTGCTTACCTCTTCCAGTGACATGACATAGGAATCTAAGCCCGTTGCTTTACACAGGCTTTCCACCCGCCTAAAATCCTGACTTGTGATGTCTCCTTTCTATTGGAAAACCTGGCTTCTAACCTTTCCAATCAAAAAAGATTATTATCACTAGGCGCAGTGGCGTAGCCCTGAAAAATCCCAATGATTGGGAAGTCTGAGGCAGGAAGATCACAAATTCAAGGCCAGAGGCAGCCTGCACAACTTAGTGAGACCTTATCTCAAAAATAAAATAAGTAAATAAATAAATAAAGATGGGAGGAGGAAGGCTGGGAGTGTAATTCAGTGGTAGAGTGCTTGTCTAGCACGTACCAGGCCCTGGGTTCAATGCCCCAGTACTCAAAAATGTGATTATCATCACAGTGGAATATATCTTCCCATCTTGATATAGCTCACTTACGGACCCAGACCTGTCACTTTCATAAAAGGAGGAAAAAAGGGTTAAGGCTCTAAGATGCCTGTAGGTCCAAATCCACCATTTCACAGTCATTTTTATGAGACTCTAATATCCAATAAGCTAATGAGCTCTTCTCTCAACTAATTCCACTAATTAGTTATCTATTCTTCTTCTGCCAGAATCCCTGTCCTTTTGGCATCTACTGATCAAATCCAACAAGTCATGTATTGTACCTCCCCACAGAGATGCACTTCCTAAGGCAGGGCGACCTGATGGGCTGTTCCATCTTCCCTGATCCAGTTTACAGCACCAAACATCAACATCAACCACCAAGTGAAATATGCTTAAAAAAATAATCGGAAGAGAACCTCTCACTCTCTGTGGAAATTTCTCTGTTCTGCCAGTTCAGTGTTGCCAGGTCAACAGAGAATGGCCCTAGTTACTACAACAATCCTAAAAGGCATTTCCCTACAGCTGCACCGCCATCCTTTTCCAACATCCCACTCCCGCAGCCCTCACTCTCTGTCCCACTCCCTAGAGCATCTTCTGCTCATTTTCCACCCTCTTCTCTAGATCTTCATGGTGATGCCAAGTCAGGCAAAAACATTCCTTAAGTCTTCCACCTACTCCTTTCTTTCCTGGAAGTTACATACCATAGCTGGGCTTATTTACTTATTTATTTGGAAAACTCTATGCATCAGCTACAGTGACAAGCCCTTAAAAAGAGCACGAATCTACTTCCATCCTTTAATACCTTACCAAGTTGGGATCCATACTCCCATTTTACAGAAGAGAAAAGATGAGGCTCAGTAACCTGCCCAAGGTCATGCAGGACAGGAATTGGAATCCAAGTGTGACCTTGACATCCTCTGCCCTGAACACTCACGTGGTCTTTCCTTCTCACCTCTGTCCCAAAGCCTGCTCTGTGGTCTCCTCATCAAGTCTCTGGGGAGGGCTCGCTGTCCCCGGAGGCTGTCTTCCCAGAAAGGATGAGCCTTGGAGAAGGATCACTGCCCATTGCCATCTTTTCTCCAGGCCCTCGCTTCCACCTGGCACCATTTCCTCCCCGCTTCCCAAAGGCCCTTGTCAGAGCCACTCCTCCGGGGCCCATTCAAACTTCCCCTGTCCCCCGATAGAGAAGAGCCACCACGCACTGCAAGGCTAGGAGGGGGCACGAGTGGAAGAAAGGAAGAGCGCAGACAGCACCCTTCCCCGGGTCCCCGCTCGGGAAGGAAAGCGTGGCTGAGGACCGGGGGACTGGGGCGGAGGGGCAAGGGTGTGCCCTTGGGGGAGAGGAGCGGCGGCAGGCGCAGGACCCCCGGGCGGGCGACAGGACGGGGGCGGCCCTCCTCGGGGGACCCGCAGTGACTGCGGCGGGAGAGCGCAGGGCAGGGCCGGAGGAGCTCGGAGCAGGAAACGGCGGAGTCACAGCGGGAGGATGGATGGAGAACGGAGATCGGGCGCCGAGACCAGCGCCGGGGCTGGGCGCGCGGGCGGGCTGGGGGCTCCGGGCGCTCGGAGGCCGCGGGCGGGGGCCCCCGGGGGGCGGAGTTGGGGAGCTCCGGAGCGGGACGCGAGGCCACGGCGGGAAGGGCGCGAAGGCGCCGGGCGGGCCTCGGCCGCGAAGGGGAGGGGAGCGCGGGGCCGCCCCGGGCCGCGTCCTACCTATGCCGGGAGCCACATAGACGAAGTAGAGCAGCGAGGACGAGAGCGAGAAGAAGAAGAGCGCGGCGAGCAGCGAGCGGCGCGGCAGCCGCCGCAGCCCCCGGCGGGCGCGCATGCTGCAGCGGGCGGCCGCTCGGGGCCGGGCCGGGCCTCTGCCGCCGTCCGCCGCCGCCGCCGCCGCCTCGCCGCCGCCTCGCCGCTCCCAGCCGCCGGCCGCCGCGGGCCGGGCCTCATGTAGCGGGCGGGGACCCGCGGCCCGGGAGCGCGGCGGCGGGGGCAGGGCGAGGGGCGGGGCCTGCGCGCCGGGCACCGTCGCCAAAGACCCGCGCGCGCGCGCCCGCCGCCGGACCCCCGCGCTGCCCGCGCGGAACCTAGCCAAATGGCGATGGCCCCTGCCCCAGGGCGGCCACCGCCCAGGCCCGAGGGGGAGCGGCTCCGGGTTGAGGGTCCGCCCGGCGCTCTGGCGCCCTACACCGGGGCCAGGGGCCGACCCCTTGCGTGGCCCACGGCATCTCCACAGCGAAGACTATCAGGCTTCCGGTCTCCGCCTGGTGTACACATTCATTCATTCATTCAATTCGCTAGTTATTGAATGCCATTGAGGGCTGTGGGCGCGGGGTTGGGGGGCGCTACAGAGAACAAAACATAAACTGGCTTCTTGGAACTTAACGTTTGTGTAGAGGAGAAAGAACCAGCCTGCAGCAGTAGCCCTGTGATGTCTGATCCCGTCAGATCTCAGAAGCTAAGCAGGGTCGGGCCTGGTTAGTACTTGGATGCGAGACCACCTGGGAACACCAGGTGCTGCAGGTTTGGGAGATGGACTCGGCAACCCACTCCCAAAAGTCAACCTGCCATTGAAAACCCTATGAATAGCAGAGAAGCACTGACTATAGTGTTTCACCTGTTGTAGGGAGGGTTGCTATGAGTCAGATACCGACTCGACGGCCCCTAACAACAAGAGGAGAAAGAAGCAAATCAGTAATATCAGGTACTGGTGTTGATACTGTTGTTAGGGGCTGTCGAGGAGGGTCTGACTCACAGGGACCCTCATAGGGTTTTCAATGGTTGATTTTTTTGGGGGGTTGCTTTGGGAGCGGATTGCCAAGTCCTCCTCCAGAATATCGATATGAACACAGTAAAACTGGGCAGTGTTTTGGACATGCGCTACAGTGCTCAACGAAGTCCTCCCTGAGCAGGTGACATGAGCTGACACACGAAAGGGTGAGAAAAAGCCAGCTGTAGAATGATCTGGGGAAAGAGAAGGCCCACCAGAGGGAACAGTAGGTGCAAATGTCCCTGGATAGGAAAAGGCCCCATCTGTCCTCAGGCCAGTGGAAATAAAATCCAATGAAATATGGAGAGCTTTAGGCAGGTCCGCATCCTCCAGAATAGAAAGAGCATCATGGTAAAAGCTGTCAGCATGAACATGTGCTGCAAAGCACCGGCTTCACTTACCCATTAAGTCCTTCCGGCAGTCCTGAGAAGGGGGTTTTCATTATTCCCATTGCACAGAAGAGGAGACATTTCTAGAAAGAAAAGCAAGCCACCCATGCCTTGCAGTAGGAGCCAGTGCCAAGGCAAGCTCTTGAACATTAAGCTGTCACTCCCTTAGCACTCCACCTGACCCTGAATTTTCATTCTGCCTTGGTGTGGTATCCCATCACTTTAGTTGAGACCACATCTGAAACAAAAGTGAGAGATCAGCCTCAGCCCAGAGGACCTCATAACGCAGGGAGCAGTCACTAGAGACCCATGGTGATGGGCAGTAGCACTTGTGCCAGATTCAAGGAACTGTTGTGTAAACTGGGAGGCAAGTGGCCTACAGCACTGTCTCAGAATGCCAGAAGCCAGGAGAAAGGAACTCCTGGATTCTGTAAGAACCAGCAAAGATCCTGCTTAATATTCCTAAAGTGATTTATACTTTTTACACTATATCTTTGACCCTTTAAGGGGAGGGGGTCTATAGCCAGGCTGACCAGGGTCTTTGACTCCCAGCTCTTCCATGCTTAGCTGTGTGACCTTTGGCAAGTTACTTCAACTCTCTGTGCCTAGTAAATGGGGATGTCATTAGTAACCACCACACCAGGTTCTTGTGGGGATTCAAGTAATACATGCAAAACCTGGCACAAAGCCATCACCTAATGCAACACCCCTGGGAAATAGCGTGGGAGAAAAGAGGCTTAGACAACAAAAAAGGAAAGTGGAGAGTTTTGATGCAGATAGTTGTCAGTTCAGATCATGGCTTGCCCTCAACTGGCTGTGTGACCTTCAGCAAATCACTTATGTCTCTGAGCCTGTTTATTTCCTCTCCTGTGAGATGGGCCTGGTGCTATCCACCCACAGAGATTTGTTGAGGGGCTAGGTAAGGCCCTGGACCAGAAATCCTAACCTAGCTGAAATACTCAACTTGTGAATTCTTTTTATTTGGCCAACACAATATTCTCTCTGCACCCTCATGTCTAGGAAACATTTTCAAACATACAGAAAAGTTGAAAGAACAATACAAGGAAATCCTGTAGACTCTCCATTTGAACTTGATAGTTGTTATCCTTCTTCCAGATGTACCTGTCTATATTCATATGTAAAATATTTTTTTCTTGTCGAATTTTTACCACTGCTTTACAGTTCTTTTATGCCTCAATTCTTCAGTAGCAAATACTAAGGAAAATGACATTCTCCTCCATAGCCACAATAATATGAAGAAAATTAACAATCCTACCAGGAAAACCTGTAATATCCAGTCTATTCTGGATAGACAGACACAGAGAGGCCTTCTTACAAGCAACTATGTGCCTATTACCATTCTCTGCTGCATCTCCCATCTGAAATAATGAGGAATCAAAATAAATAGATTATTTTTTAATGGAAGAAGCAAAAAAAGGAATGCCAGACAGTGCCTGCCTTGAACTCCTCCACCCTACTCCTTTTACCTCTCCAAGTTAGGTTTCCAGCCGGCCCCCAGGCGATTGTTCATTCATTGGCTTGACTATTCAGTCCCTCAGTCAAACAAAGTCACTGAATTCTGGCCAAACAGCTTCCTTCTCCTGGGGCTCTGAGCCAGCCCCTTCCCTAGATGCACAGCTCCGGACTGAGACATTCCCCAGACTACCTGCAATGCCTGCGGGCATATGCTCATGGCTTTTGTCTCCCAGGTCAGAGCCTAAGCTCCATGAGGGCAGGGATTTCATTTCGTTCTCTGTCCTGTCCTGGCGCATAGCACGGTGCCCAGTAGCAAAGAGGAGCTCATGAATGGCTGAAGGCAGGCTGGAAAGAGCCGCAGAGGCGTGCCAAGCACCTGTAGGCTCTGGTGAAAGCAGAGATGACTAAGCGGAGGCTCTCCCTGGCAGTCCAGCAGCAGGACTATCAGGAAAGTGAATAACCTGGGACAGGAAGGCAGGGGCAGGGCTCACAGTGGCCCACTGAGAGAAAGGTGTCCTGTGAAAGGCTAGGTGGGGCTTTCAAAGGCTGGTGAGTTAGATTCGATGGGGAGGCATAGACAGTGTACCAGGGGCCCTAAAATATTAAGAATTTCTCCAGGAAATTCTATGCTGCGATGAGAATAAGCAAAAACTCTGGGGTTAATGGGGGCCCTTGTCTCCCAGGAAGAAACTTCTCACAGTTCCAATAGCTTAGCTCACGGCTAAATCTGCCCGTGTGTATTCGTTTCCTGGGTTTTGCTTCATCTTTTCTGTAAAGTGTAACAATGCTATAGGCTATACAGAGAAAAGCAGAGGATTTCTCTCTCCCTAGGCTTGGCCAAAACTGTAAATAAAATCATTTTCTTTTACCAGTGTTTGCCTCCCAGATTTCTTGGTGAGCAGTGAACAAAGATTGAATTCTGGTAAGGAGAGGAAGCCTGGTCTCTCTCTCCAAGGAAAGGGAAAGGTGAAGGCTGAGACTGGTCAGGCCTGGCCCCCTGGCTCAGCAGGGCCCTAAGATCAGACAGATCTTGTGGCCAACCAGTTCTGCCTCTTCCTTGCCCTCCCTCTTTCATCTTGACAAGTTGCTTTGCCTCTCTGGACCTCTGTTTCTGCATCTGTAAAACAGAGATAACACAATTCCTTTCTCCCGGGGTGGCCATTTGGATTTTGGAGAAGGTCTCTATAAAGTGCACAGAGTGTAGCTGGGAATCAATGTGAGCCATTCCTGTGCTTACACTTTTTCCTGTGAGCCATAGGGAGCCCTTAGAGGGTATAGAGCAGGGGAGTGGCCTAAAGAAAAAGAAGTCTCTGGATAAATCTCAGGAGAGAAAAAACTTGGTCCTCTTGCACTCTTCAACACCCAACTGCAGGCTAGTCCAAGTCAAACACATAAAGAAAAGGATCCACAGCCTACAGCAAAAATCACAGGTGACACCAGGCCCTGCTCACCCCTTTAGATTCTGCTAAAGAAGTGTCCAGGTGCTCACCCTGAGGAAGCCATTGCACAACCCATAAACATGCAAGAGGTAAGATAACAGTGGTGACTAGCTCAGTTCAAACTCCCAGAGTGGGGGTGGGGGAGCAGATAAGAGTCCAGGCATGTGCAAAACTGCTGCCTGGTTCCAGGAGCCATTCAGGAGTCAGCCAGTGCTTCCAGGGCCACACCCTCCTGTGGGCTGGACTTTGGTTGGCTGTGGTTCACCCAAGAGTCCCCAGTCAAGCTGTGGTTAATCAGCCCCTATCTAGGGAAACAAGACTTAGAGCAGAAGTCAGAACAACCACGTCCTGCCAGACATTTTAAGAGTGAGCGAATTCTGGGCTCCTCTTTTCCTTCTACCAAATAACCTTCAGCATCGGTCCCCCTGAGCGGCTGAGTTTTCCGATTCAGAAACTCCCCCAATGCCCTTGGGCCAGTGATAACTATATAACATGAACAAAAAGACCTTGCCAGGTGCAGGGGCACAATGCCTGTAAATCCCAGCAAAGCAGGAGGACAAGGCAGGAGGATTGCAGGTTTGAGGCCAGTGGTAGTCTGCGTAATTTACAAGACCCTGTATCAAAATTTTTAAAAAGTAAAAAATGGGCTGGGGTACATCTGAGTGGTAGCATGCTCACAAATCTTGCAGGAGGCCCTGGGTTCAAGCCCTAGTACCACAAAAAGAAGGAAGGAAGGAAAGCAGGAAGGAAGGATGGATGGAAGGAAGGAAAAGGAAGGAAGGAAAAAGAAAAGAAGAAAGAAAGAAGAAATGAAGAAAAGGAAGGAAAAAGAAAAGAAAAGAAGAGAAAAGGGTAAAAAAAAAAAAGAAAAGAAAAAGAGCTAAAGAAAGAGAAAAATTGAAATCTTGTTTTAAACTTCTGAGCGCTAGGGACTGTTACCACTGCAGCATAACCTAGCCTATCCTAACTGGTCATGAAAATGCTCTTCAGCCACTTACTTTCTCTTGACATCATTCCAGTAAGATATATCCATAGTGGTACATGAAGCTCCAGTTTATTCATTTCCACTGCTGTATAGTATTTCATCATATAATTAGGCCACATGTTTCAAATCCTTTTTCCTGACAATGTCTATAAGTTGTTTCGAACGTTTTGCTCTTAGTGGTCTATAGATCCTTAGCAACAATTCAAAATCCAGAAAGCCTATAAACTTAAAGCTGTCTCACAATTTATTAGGCAGCAAGGTCTGACTTGAATAGACAGAAAGCTATTTATAATATTCATCCTACTTAATATGAATATTCCTATATCCCACTGAGGAAATATTTAGACTTTGCTGGTAAACCAGCTTCCTCAAGGGGCACAATATAATATTCAGTGAGTGCACCATATTACCTTGAAAAATTCAGAAATTTCTAAATTTCAAAACACACCTGGTCCCAAGCAGGTTTGGTAAGGAACAGGGGTCAAGTACAAACACTGCTGCAATGAACATCTGTGGCAGAATGATTTTTTCCCAATCCCATGCTCTTCTAGAACTTTCTCTAACTCCCTGCCCTTTGAGCCTGGGTGGGATTGTGAATCCCTTGTAATCAATAAAAAGCAGTGAAAATGGCTAGGCACAGCTCCTGAGGAACAGCAGCTTCTGACTAGGGGTGTGGGACATCCACCTTTGGAGTGCTGACCCCTGTGTGCTAGGAAGCTCAGCCAGGTGGAGCGGGCGCGGGTAGATGGTCTGTTCAATGGCCCCGCTGATAGCCCAGCCCCTCTGCTGCGCAGGCGTCCTCCCAGCTGGAGCCTCAGACCGTGAGTCCCACTTTGCCCTTCCCAAATCCATGCCCATGATAGGACGGGTTATTGTCTGACCCTACTGCATTGGGGTGATTTGGTAGGTGGCAGCAAGAGCAAATATAACAACGTCCTTCCATCTGTTGCCTGTGCGTAGGAGCCAGGGTTTCTACAGCGCACACAGGCAAGAGTGGGTTTGCTTAGGAGGAAAGAAATGCATATCTGCCTAACTTGTTCCAAATCGTTCTCCAAAGCAGTTGAACCAGACTGCCCCAGGGCTCTGGCCCTTGCCACAAAGCCCCTTGGAAGAGAAATAGTAAGAGCTAAGGAATTGCTGTAGAAAAGTTGCCAAAACTCCCCCAAGAACCTTGATTCCACAGAATCTTTGCAGCCAAAAGGTTGACTTATAGCCAAGCATGGTGGTGCACCCCTGAAATCCCAGCACCCAGGAGGCAGAGGCAGGAGGATCAAGAATTCCAGGCCAGCCCGGGCTATGTAGCAAGACCCTGTCCCAAAAAGCACAAAGAAAACAAACAGAAAAGGCTGACTTGTGTCCCTCTTTCAAAATTCTGCCCCTTGTCTTTCCCTGCCTGTACAGGAAGTCCCAAGAAGTGACAAGATTGCTCCTAGGGTGTGTTACCTAATAGAACCAATTCTCTCATCCAGTCCATGTTTATCAAGGACCAAACTAGGTACCAGGCATTTTTCTACATACTAAGCAAAAAAATGAGGGCTGGGATTTAGCTCCATTGGTAGAGTGCTTGCTCTGTGCTCTCTGAGGCCCTGGGTTCCATCCCTACCACCACAAAAATGGGAGCAGGACCTGGCATCCCACTCCTGAAACAATCCCAAAACCATCAGCCATTGAAAACCCTATGAATAGCAGAGAAGCACTGACATAATACCTGGCATGGGACAGTGTTGGGGAGTGTTTCATTCTGTTGTACAGTCAGTATGAGTCAGAACCCACTCAAGGGCACCTGACAACAACAAAAGAAAATGATGAGGAAGAGGGGAAGGAGAGAATGTCAACATCTGGGTACTAGATACTAACGGAACTTTTTGAGCCACCCAACATCCATTCATCTAACTTCTTCAAGAGCCTCAATTTCTTCCTACCCTTGGTTTCAGTCCATGGGTCCCATGAGGTTGCTCACTCCTCGGCCAGTCTTGTGAGCTCTCTGGGCCAGTCTGACATTGTGTGCCTCTAGAAACAGTGACCGGTTGGGGTGAGGCAGACCAGTCGGAGGAAACGAGGCTCAATGCCCAGACTTCCTTTGTGCTTCTGGACAAGCCAGCTTTCTCTTAAGCCAGCTTCTCTTAAGCCATGCTTGGCTTAAATATGAAAGGCTGTGAGGCCAGCACAGTGGCAGCCAAGTGGAGCCAGCAGGTGCAGAGACACAGGCAAACAACCGAGGCAAAGTGAGTCCTGATGCCCTGATTCTGACCTGCCGTTCTCCACCACCCCAGTTCCTACCTGCTGAGAGTTTGTGCATGTGTTTTGTTTTGTTTTCTAATAGAAGTATGGCATACATATAGAAAAATATACACATCACAAGTGTAGAGCTGGGCAGGTAGCTCAGTGGTAGAGCGCTGGCCTGACATGCACGAGGCCCGGAGTCAATCCCCAGCACTGAAAGAATAATGTGGAGAGCAAACTAAATTTTCACAAACTATGTATACCCTTTAGCTGGCACTCAGATCAAGAAATAGGAACTCACTGGCACTCACATATCTAAACGGAAGCATAGAATACATACATAGCATATATCCGGCTTCTTTTGCTCATCAACATGTGTGAGGTTATTCCATGTTGATGAGTGAGGTGGTAAACCATTCATTTTCACTGCTGAATAGTATCCTTCACAAGAATATGGCACAGTTTATTATCCTGCCAACTATTGTCAGGTATTTGGATGGCTTCTAGGTAGAAGCTGCAGTGAATGATGCTTCTGTAAACTCTCTAGTGCAATGGCTTGCATACTCATAAATTACTGCCTTGACATAGTACATTAGTCATGATTTCCAACTCAAGCTAGCTTCAGCAAAAGGAGAATTTGTTAGCACAGGTGACTATAATGGAGTAGAGTGATGTGGCTTCAGGCACAGCTGGATCCAGGGGCTCATGTGATATCATCAGCACTCAGTTCCTCTTGATATCTTCGCTCTGCTTCCGTCCTGGGTTAGCCTCATCAGATTCACCTGCAGCTGCTCCAGGCTTCCATCCCACAGCCATTACTTAGCCAAAAAAGAGTTTTTCTACTGAATTCTTATTGACCTGAGCTCCCTGCCCCAATCACTCTGACTAAGGGGATGGAGTGTGCTGATTGTTCAGACCTGGTCTCGTGCCCACCCTGGAGCCAGGGGGTGGACACTTCAACCACACATCAAGCACATGGCTGATAGCAGGGAAGGGTAGCTTCCCAAGGGGAAATCAAGGCACAGTTGCTCAAGAGGAATAGATGGCTGGCAGGCAAAGCCAGCAGATACCTGCAGACCAGACCGCGCTTTTTTTTTTTTTTTATGCCTTCATGCTTCCATACTCCGTTTCTCCTACCCAGAAACCCCGTGATCTCTTTCTCCCCATCCACTAAGACCCAGTCCAATACGTTTCCCATGACGATACTGCCTAGAATTTGGAGGCTGGATTCTTGGGTAGACGTTCACAATCTCTATTCACTTTCCTCTTCTACCAAGACGCTCGAAGGCTTCAAATGGCATTCCCAACTCCCTGTGGCTTGGAGGCCAGGGTAAATGCAGTCCTGTTGGTGAGATGGATTGGTGGGAGATGTGTGGGGTGGAAGAGACAGAGGCCATCTTCCTGTGGCTGTGTCAGCTCACAAGCCCTTTCCAGTAGACGGTAGGGGTGTGTGCTGCGGAGGCACACGTGCTGCCCCAGGGGGTAGGAGGGAGAGGAGGAGGGGAGGGGCGAGGAGGAGGGCAAGCTGTTCTAACACCTTTAGAGTCTACAGACAGAAAGTGCTCTGCAAACATAGGATGTGATACCTGTGAGGGAGCTTTATAAATATTATTCCCTGTGACATACTTCCGTAGACAGAAATGAGCTTCGTGGACCTTTGGTGAAAGAGGATTTTACAAAAGTGCTTAGCGCACAGTTGGCCATTCTATAACTAGAGAGGGCTCTTCAATCAATGAGTGACTAACACAGAGGGTTCTCAGTTCCCTGATTCTCCCTAGACCACAGGAGGCTGCACATAGCTGAGAAGATGGCAGACAGGAGGCTGGGGAGCAGATATTCCTGGGTTCCATGCAGAAGAGGGCGCAATGCCAATAGGTCATCATGATCGTATGCACAAGTTGGTTTTCTGCCAGTATCCCATGGTTTGATATGTAGGAGGGGGTTCAGACCACATTCCAACATTTGACACAGATGACAGGGTCCTGCAAGCAGTCCTTGATTCTGTCAAGAGGAGGAAGAGTCTCGGCAATGATGCATGGATGATGCCCAAGGAAGGGTAAGTGGGAAGCAGCCCGGGACATCCAACACAGGAAGGGGCTTGGTCAGTGCTTAGCGATTTCATAGGCTCTCATAGGCTTGGCAAATTTCATCTGATGAAGAGAAGCTGGTGGCCAGGCAGTTTTACCCATGGTCACCAGAAGACAGGCCTACAAACATTTCAAATGCCTGTAAAGATGTTTGAGGCCTCATGTCAAAATGAATCACATTATGATGTACATTAAAAATTTCTAATAAAAAAAATGAAAAAAAAAAGATGTTTGAGGCCTGAACAACAATATTGACTCCAAAATAGAAAAAGGCAAGGGAAAAATGTACAGTGATTGATGTTCAATTAAAATGTCTACAAAAAAGGTGGGTGACTTGGCGTAAACCTGTAATCCCCCGTAGCTAGGGAGGTGGAGGCAAGAGGAAGGCAAGTTTGAGACCAGAGGAAGCCTGAGCAACTTAGCAAGACCCTGTCTCAAAATAAAAAAGAAGAAAGGTACTCAAGGTGCAGTCTAGTGGTAGAATACTTTCTTAGTACACAGAAGGCCCTGGGTTCAAGTCCCTAAGACTGCAAAAGAAAGAAAGGAAGAAAGAAAGGAAGGAAGGAAGGAAGGAAGGAAGGAAGAAGGAAAGTAAGTCTGCAAAATATAGTTTAGGCCAACTGCTCACCTGAACTCAGATGTTGTTAGGTGCCATCCTGTCAGGTCTGACTCAGCGACCCTATGTACAACAGAACAAAACACTCCCAGATTCTGTGCCAGGCATTCAATCTTTTTAATGTTTAAGCCCATTGCTGCTGCCACTGTGTCAATCCATCTAGTTAAGGGCCTTCCTTTATTTCGCTGACCTGCCACTCTCCCAAATATTTGTCCTTCTCCAGGGATTGGTCCCTCCTGTCAACATGTCCAAAATATGTCCGATGCAGTCTAGCCATCCTTGCTTCCAAGGAGCACTCTGGTTGCACTTCTTCTAGGATGGATCTGTTGGTCTTTTGTCAGTCCATAAGTATATTCAATATTCATATCTAGCACCATAATTCAAAAGCATCAATTCTTTTCCTATCTCCATTATTCAATGCCCGGCTTTCAGAACTGTATGATATGATTGAAAATATCACAGCATGAGTCAGGCACACCTTCATCTTCAATGTGACATTTTTACTTTTCAATACTTTAAAGAGGTCTTTTGCAATAGCTTTTCCCAGGACAATGTGTCTTTTGATTTCTTGACTGCTGCTTCCATGGACTTTGATCACAGAACCAAGTAGAGCAAAATCTTGGACATCCTCAATCTTTTCTCCATTTATCATGAATTTGCTTAAAGAGCCAGTTGTGAGGATTTTTGTTTTGTTGATGTTGAGGCACTATCCATACTGAAGGCTGTATATCCTTTGATCTTCATCAGTAAATGTTTCAAATCCTCTTCCTTTCAGCAAGCAGAGTTGTGTCATCTGCATAATGCCAAGTTGTTAATGAGTCTTCCTCCAATCATGATGCCATGTTCTTCTTCATAAAGTCCAGGTTCTCAGGTTATTTGCTCAGCATAGAGATTGAAGAGGTTCCTTGACTTTAAACTAGCTAGTATGCCCTTGTTCTGTTCTAATCACTGCCTCCTGGTCCATGTGCAGATTCCTCATGAGTACAATTAAGTGCTCTGGTATTCCAATTCTTCACAATGTTATCCATAATTTATGTGACCCACACAGTCAAATGCCTTTGCATAGTCAAGAAAACATAGATAGACATCTTTCTGCTATTCTCCGCTTTCAGCCAATATCCATCTGACATCAGCAATGATGTCCCTGGTTCTATGCTCTCTTCTGAATCTGATTTTCCAGCAGAGATAGTTACACCTACCCAGTGGACAACAAGGTGTGTGTGTGTGTGTGTGTGTGTGTGTGTGTGTGTGTGTGTGTGTGGTTTGCTTATGCTTAGTAAAATGTGAAAGGGGCCTTAAAAGTAATTCTAAGGGCCTAGGAAGTTCCTAAAATGGCTCCAGATGGGGAAGTTGCTGGAAAGTTCCCGTGGGAAGTTCAGAGGACTCCTCTCTCCCAGCCCCCTGGCTGCCCCTGTTCCAGCTCAGCTCTGGAATAGGGCACTAACATTCCAATGCTGGGCTCAGTCTGTTCAGTGCTTAAGGGGAAAATATCCTGGCACACAAGAGATGGACAGGACTCCAGATGTCACCCACTGATTGGGGAAAAGGCCATGCATGTCGGCAGCAGCAGAAGCCAGTTAGCCAAGGACATTACATTATGCTATGGCAGGAATCTGATGGAGTCAGATAGTGTCATGGGCTCAGGAAGGAATAACAGCTGTTTCTACTTCTCTCCCTGGCTCCCCCCAAGCATCCCAGGAGTGCCAGGGGAGGGCCTTGAGCCAGCCAGACCACAGAATTGGAGCCAGAACAGGGAGCCATGGACAAAACTAAACTGTAGGGTCACAGGCAGGAATGAAGGATGTTGATTGAAGGCAGGGAGAGAAAATCTGAATGTAGGGTCCTAATGTCCCGGAAGGCAGCCATAGTCAGTCAACCCCACATGATAGCAAACACAATTTTGGCCTTAGCTAGAGGTCTGTGGGGGAGGTAAAAAAATCTTTTCCTCTATCTTCAGTCTTTGAGCTGGGCCCTATAAGCTAGACTGGATAAAGATGGATTAAAGAGACAGACAGAAAGAAATCTATGAACCCCCACTTGGAGCATACACAAGGGAGCACCCAGCAGTGAGGGACCCATGGGTGGGTAGAATTTGGGCTTAAATATCATGCTGGAGGATTGGGGTGTGGCCCAAAGATACAGCACTTCTTAGCATGCACACTTTGGGTTGGAACCCAGCACCACAAAAAATACCAACAAAACAAAACAAAAACTGACTGGGTACCATGGTGCCCATCTGTAATCCCAGCAACTCAGAAGGCAGAAGCAGGAGGGTCCTGAGTTCAAGGCTAGAGGTAGCTTATGCAATTTAGTGAGATCATGGCTCAAAGTAAAAGAATAAAAAAGTGTTGGGGTGCTTGTCTGGGATGTGCAAGGTGTGGGTTCAATCCCTAGTACTACAAAAAAAAAAAAAAAAAGAAAGAAAAGAAAAAAGAAAAAAATCCATGCTGAGGCAGGTGTTGCCGCACATACCTGTAACTCCAGCAACCAGGGAGGCAGAGGCAGGAGGGTCGTAGGTTCAAGGACAGAGGCAGCCTGCGTAACTTAACAAGACCTGTCTCAAAATAAAAGTAAAAAAGGGGCTAGAGGTACAGCTCAGTGATGGAGCACTTGCCTAGCACGCACAAGGTCCAGGGTTCAACACATCAGAAAGGTGTTGAGGGAAGGGCAGCAGGGTAGACAAAGGAAAAGGGGTTGGAGTTACTGAGTAGGGGAAGAAAGGTACAAGAAGGGTTGCTTAGTAAGGTTTGTCATGCAGAACAAACATAAACTTCCCTTATCAGTATAAATTCCTTTAGTAATGTAAATTTCCTATGCTAAAGGAAAATAATTGTCCTATTTTTAGAGCTTTCCGGTGGTTTTCAATGGCCTTTGACTCAAAATAATCCATATACCAAAGAAGCACATTTTGGGGTGGCATATTCTAATACCCCACAGACTATAGGATGGGAGTGGGTTATAACCATTCTTTCTCAATTTTTAAAAATCCATACCCCCTTCAAAGAGTACAAAACCAACTTATAGTCCTTTGGCATTATTTTAAATTAAAAAAATTTTTAAGCTCTAAGATGATTAATGGAAGGAAAATATGGATCATCTTTTATAGGACCTCAGAGAGAAAGGTATTTTTTTTTCAATGCTAGAAATTGAACCCAGAGTTTCTCACATGCTAAGCAAGTCCCCTACCACTGAGCTGCACCCCCAGCTTGGGGAAGAAACTTCTTAAACTAAGCACAAAAAGCACAAACCATCAAGGAGATTAATACATTGACTACATCGAAATTTAACATTTCTAGCCACGCACCGTGGATCACACCTATAATCCCAGGGACTCAGGAGGCTAAGGCAGGAGGATCTTGAGTTTGAGGCCAGCCTGGGTTACATATTGAGACTCTGCCAAAAAAAAAAAAAAAAAAAGAAAGAAAGAGAGAAAGAAACCAAAATAAATAAATAAATAAAAATTTAAAGAATTTGACATTTCTGTATAACAAAAGATCTCAAAAAGAGAAAAGGCAAATCTATAGACTGGTAGTTGTCAAGGACTGAGGGATAGGCCAAGATGAGGCCTGACTGTCGAGGGGTGTGGACTTTCTTATGAGGGTCATGCACATATTCTAAAATTGATCCTGGTGATGGTTACACAACTCTACATTATAAAGAAAACCCTTGCTTATAATCCCAGCAGCAGCTTGGGAGGCGGAGGTAGGACAATCACAAGTTTGAGACCAGAGGCAGTCTGTGTAATTTAGTGAGACCCTGTCTCCAAAAGTAAAAAAAAAAAAAAAAGTGTGGCTTGGATGCAGCTCAATGGTCCAGCACTTGCAAAGCATGCAAGCACGAGACCCTGGGTTCAAACCCCAGTATCCCAAGAAATAAAGAAAAAAGAAAGAAAACCCTTGAATACTTTAAATAGACAAATCATATGGTATGTGTGTTATATCTTAACAAAACTGATGAGTAAAAAATATATTTTTTAATCCACTAAAAAATCTTCCTTCCACTTGTATTCTCTAATGAACCAGATCTCATTAATAAGACACACACACACACACACACACACACACACACACAGAGCCAACCTCTATTGTCAGTGTCTTGTGTGTTTTTCCAAAGTTTCCATGCATATAAAAGAAATGTAAATATAAATTCTTCTCCCTTACCTTGACATACAAGAATAGCATATTAAAATACTGTTCTGTCCTTTTTTTTCACTTGATAATGTAATAATGCATTCCCACTCATATAAATTTGTTTTTGTAGTCATATAGTATTCAATTTTATGGATAAACCATAATTAGCTTAATGAGTCTTCTGCTAGAAATTTGAGTTGTTTCTAATTTTTTCCCCTCTGTCTGTTTGTTTGTTTTGGTGCTGGGCATAGAACTACTGCTAAGCTATACTTCCAGGTCTAATCTTAGCATCCTAAGAAGCAGTATACTTTCTGGCTTTCTTTAGAAGCCCGCAGTCCATGTTTTGGACGTGTACTAAGATTCTCTTCTTAGAACCCCACTCTCTCTGAGCACCTGTGTTTATTCTAAAGCTTGTACCTAATAGACTCAATTAAAATGATATAGGAGGAGGAGGAGGAGGAGAGACAAAGAAAATAAAATGTTATTAAATATATATATTCTTTGGCAGAGGATCAGCTTTGTCCCTAAATGACCAGAAATAGACTTTCTGGGTCACAGGTGTGTCTTTGTGATGATGACTGAGGCTGCCAGGTCGCTACCAAGCATATGGTACAAGTTCACGTGGCCACCTGCAATACATGCAATGGTGCCTGATCTTTGCCACCCAACAGAGTAGAAGTTGTGTCTCCTTGTAGTTTAATTTGTGTTTCTTTTTCTATGAGAGTTCAAGCATCTTTACAACCATCTCTATTTTTCTGGTCACTTTTTTCACCATTTCCCCTTTGGGTGCCTACTTCTCTTCCTACTTCTAGAAGAAAATGCTCATCTCTTAGGAAACCTGAGCCCTTTCCGCATGAGTTTAGCAGCAGAGCACCAGCAGGAGAGCAGAGAGGTAGAGCTCAGCGTGGCCACCCAGCCTGATGAGTTCCTCTAGATGGGACCTCCACTCAGGTAAAGCTGGGTCCTTGGCTTCAGTGCAGAAAAGAATTTCAGGAGGAGCCAGACAGTGAAACAAAGCTGTAGCATTTAGAATGCATGTGGAGAGAGAGGAGACAGAGGAGAGAGAGAGAGAGAGAGAGAGAGAAACATCCAAGACACAGAACACAGATGAAAACTTACTAAGGGAGTAAAGCACTGGAAGCCAGACAGAGGGCTGGCACATGTGTTCTGTCCAGTTTTATTTAACCTAGGACACGCCCCCATGTGAAGTCAGTTCCGGGTACCTAGCTCTGGGCATCTAGTGTGTCATGTCCTAGAAAGGCCTGCCATAGGCTGGGGATGTGTTAATAAGATCGAAAGAAGAAGTTCCACTGCTTAGGTTTTTCTCTTGGAGGAACTCCTCTTTAGTAAAATGAGATCATACATTGTACTGCTTTAAGACAAGAATCATGAGGGAGTTCCCCTGGCATGTCTCAAAGAAGCACAGAATTAGAGAGGGGAGGCAAAACTTAAAGGTCACATTCATGTTTGACTCCAAACATGGCTTATTGCTATTTTAACATTTTCATTATTTAAAATGTCTCAAAAATAAGGTTTCCACACAGGCAGTCTTCCCAGCCATCTTCTTGGTAGTTGTGTCAAAATTTAAGACTCAGCTGGTGAGATGCAAACCAGATCCTGGGGTGAAAACTTTCCCTTTCCATGCCCCAGACTTCCCTGTCTTTCCATCTTTCCTCAGTCCTTTGCCTTTTGAGTTTGCTCAGGGTTCAGACTCAGGTTCCTCCTACCTGCTCCCTGACACTGCATCCTCACCCCCCATCCTCTCTCTCACTGCCTCAGTTCATTCAGGCTGCTATAGCAAAACATCGCCCAAGTGGCTTAGAAACAATGGAAATTGATTTTTCCCAGTTCTGGAGGCTGAGAAGTCAACGTGCTGGCAGATACAGTGTCTAGGGAGGACCAACTTCTGGTGTGTAGATGGTGTCCTTCAGCCATGGAAATGAGAGGGGCAACTCCCTGGGTTCTCTTGTATAAGGGCACTAACCTCATCCATGTGGACACCATGCATGTAGCCTATCACTTTTTTTTTTTTTTTTTTTTTTTTGCGGTACTGGAGGTTGAACCCAGGGCCTCGCGCCTGCATGCTCTGCAAGTGCTAGGCCACTGAGCTGCGCCCCCAGCCCATTTTTTTTTTACTTTTTGAGACAGGGTTTCGCTAAATTACGCAGACTGCGTCTGGTCTCGAACTTGCGATTCTCCTGCCTCCGCCTCCCGGGCCGCTAGGATTACAGGCGTGCGCCACCACGCCCGGCTTTGGCCTATCACTTTCCACGGTCCTATCTCCTACTGAAGTGGCATGAGAAAACTGAAAGTACTTCGAGGGACTCAAGAGTTGGGTAACATAAAAAATATATTGCTACAGCAAGATCAGCCCAGGAAAACGAGTCCTCTCAGGAATGACTGACCCTGCACCCCAGTTCTCCTGGGGTTATATAGTTCACAGGGTGGGGATTGTCAGCCGAAACCACATGTGCACCGCCTACATGATCATCTGTAGGTGGGTTAAGCTAGTTACCATGGAAATAGGCAGGGGCTGGGATTTAGCTCAGTTGGTAGAGCGCGGCTCTGCAGTCTCTGAGGTCCCAAGTTCGATTCCCAGGACTGTTCAAATGGGAGAAGGATATAGCAATCCACTCCCAAGGCAATCCTGAAACAATCAGCCATTGAAAACCATGTGAGGGTCACTATGAGTCAGACAGACTCAAAAGCATGTAACAACAATAACAACAACATGGAAATAGGCCGGTAACATCTACATGATACAAGAAGTTGGGAAGCGGATTACAGAGTGGAGGGCACATGCAACAGAGTGAGTTTGGCAGTTGTAAGAAATCAGGAAGCAGATTACAGGGTGGAGACAGGCAGATAAGAAGCAAGGAGACAGGAGGTGACCTACAGCATGGAATGTATAAGTTTTAAACAAGGAACATTAAGTTCTAGTAATTACATTTTAAGCAAACATCATAACATCTTAACTCTTGAAATAAATTTTTTCTGCAACGCAACTGCCTAATCCGATTACATTGATGATTAGGTTTCCCTGGGCTCAGAAAACTATAAACCAAATTCCAGGGTAGGAGGAAGTAACGGAGCAACCTCCGAGTTTCTCTCAGACACAGCCCTCACTTAATCTTTCTCTCCCAAGGCTCAGGGAGGAATTTCTCTCAAGGTCCCCTCCCGGGAGGAACACAGCTGTTATGAAATTTCATTCACCAGGAATGATGAACCACAAAGGAGGAACCGAGACTTCTGTGCCCAGCATACCCACCCATTCTGACAGAATTTCCATCTATTCTTCGGACAACAGCTGAGAGACGACTAGAGGGAATCTAGCTACATAATAAAATGAGTTTTGTCAAGATGCATCCTTGCCCTCACCCCTCCCACAGCATCCCAACCCCACCTCCAGGATCCCTGGCGCCTCCCCGCTCAGCACTGTCTACCACAGTGGCGCTCAGAAAGTTATTTAAGCCTCAGCCATCTGGCTGTTTGAGAGACTCGTGCTTTGTGTGTGACTCCTGTGCTGTGATAATAAAAACAAATGTGTGTATCTTTCCCCCTATTTAATCTGTCTACTGTTGGTGCATTCCAGCCAAACATCAGAGAGTGGAGGGGAAGTTTGTTCGCGGCTGAAAACCGTGGGGATTTTATAGCATCCTGGGCATTTCACATCCGTGAAGTAGGAATTGGGGCTCTGCATCAGGTGCTCTTCCTTGTGTTTCCTCTTCTGCTCTCCTGGAGAAGGGTGGAGGAGAACCTCTGTGAGAGGCATGTTCTCCTAGGGAGGTCATCACTGCCAGAAAGGCCTTAATCATTCTCTAAGTCCAAAGGCGCCTCTAAATATCCTGTAAGTTAGATATGGGTAAGACCCAAGGTATGACTCATCTGAGGCAGATTATTTGCCTACTAGGAACTGGTGAAATGAAACATACTGCATGCTTCTAAAGATCAAGGCAGCCTGGGTGCTGTGCCCACACCTCTAATCCTAGCAACCCAGGAGGCTGAGGCAGGAGAATCACTAGTTTCAAGGCCAGAGGTGCATGTGTATCTTAGCAAGATCCTATCTCATAAAAAAGGTTAAAAAAAAAAAAAAAAAGAAAAGAAAAAAGGCCTGGGGATGCAGCCCAGTGGTAGAGTACTTGCCAAGTATGTGTGAGGGCCTGGGTTTAACCCCCATGGACCTCAAAAATAAATAAATAAATAAAAGCAAATGGTCACTTGGCCACATCTTTGTCCCCTCCGAAACAACTCTCTCATTTTTTCCCCAAGGTGAACAGGCTCAGAATTTCCCAAGTGTTCACGTTCTGCTTCCCTTTTGATTAACAATCTCTTTAAGACATGTCTCTCTTCTCCCTTTTTACTGCCAGCACTCGAGAGACAAGAAGCCGCACATCCGACAGTCTGCTTATAAATAGCTTCAAACATCCAGCTATCCTGCTCACAAGTTCTACCTTCCACAAATCACTGTGACATGAACACAATTCAGCCAGATTCATTGCCATTTGATAACAGGACAGCCTTCCTTCCAGCTTCCAAGGACACATTCTTCCTCCAAATGACCTGCTCCGCTCACGATTCCCTCACCAGTCTGTTCCCCTCACGGAGCCATTCTCCAAAATGAGACATGGCTGATCTGTCTGTGGCTCTCCTCTTTTCCTGCTGGGCTCTCTCCACAATCCCCCTTGTTCATGGTAATATAGGCTTCTTCTAGCATCGACCTCCAAACTCTTCCAGCCTCTACCCATTACCCAATTCTAAAACTGCTTCTGCTTTATTTTTTTAATGTGGTACTAGGGGTGCTAGGGCCCAAACCCAGGGCCTTGTAGATACTTTATATTTTTTATCTTGAGTCAGGGTCTTACTAAGTTACACAGGCTGCCTCTGGCTTTCAACTTGCGAGTCTCCTGCCTCTACCTCCCAAGAAGCTGGGAATACAGGCAGAAGCTGCTGCACCCAGCTGCTTCCACATTTTAAGTATTTGTTACAGCAAGGACCTCTGCCCCCCATCTCTTGGAACCATTTTTCAGCCTGAGTCCTTGTGGGTGGCTAGGGTAGTTTATAAGCATCAGAAATTTAGCTGGGCTTCTACTGGAGGCCAGAGGCTCTGCTGAGCAACCTCGATTGTGCTTTACACCCTGCTCTGCTTCAAAGGCTGGAAAAGATTTTTTGACAGTGAAGATTGGGCCACCTAGGTTTATTTAAGAAACAACAGCTATATGTCATGGTGCATGCCTGTAATCCCAGCAACTCCAGAAGCTGAGGCAGGAGGGTAGCAGGTTTGAGGCCATAGGTAGCGTGCACAATTTAGTGAGATCTTGTCTGAAAATAAAAAAATAAAAAGGTATTGGCTTGCAGGTCAGTGGTGTAGCACTTGCCTAACATGCGTGAGGCCCTGTATTCAACTCCCAGTACTGAAAAAAGAAAAAGGAAAAAAAAAGAATAAAGGAAAAAAAACTAAACAATAGAGCTGGAAGTATAGCTTAGCTGTGGAATACATACTTAGCACGCACAAGGCCCTGACCACAGCAGCAGAAGAGAAAGAAAACAATACCAGCAACAATAATAATAGCTAGCATTTTTATTGAGCACTTATTCTGTGCCAGACTCACCATCAAGCACTTCATGTGTATTAACTTAGTTAATCCATTCCACAACCCTGTTGTTGTAGTTGTTAGGTGCCGTGGAGTTGGGTCTGGTTCATAGAGATCCTATTTACAACAGAAGGAAGCACTCAAAGGCTGTGCCATGCCCAACACTATGGCAGTGCTTCTCTGCTAGTCATAGGGTTTTTAACGGCAGATTGTTTCAGGAGTGGGCTGCCAGGTCCTTCTCCCAAGCCTACAGCACCTGGTGTTCCCAGGCGGTCTTCCATCCAAGGACTAACCAGGTCCAACCCTGTTTAGCTGCCGAGATCAGTTGGGATTGGGTGCCAGCGTGCTATGGCTGCAGACTCAACAACCTGAGTGACCAACAACCCTAGTGATCAGTTATATTTTTTAATCCCCACTTTGCAGAAATGGAGGCCCAGATATGCCCAAGTCACACAGCTGGTAAGGGAGAGAATGGGGACTGAAACTCAGCAGCCTGGAGGAAGAAGAGGAAGGCATTAAGGTAGCTCGGGATGGGCATGGCAGTCTATAGACTGAAGTGGGATGACCAAGGAAGTCCAGGGAACAGGCTGAGAATGGGCTTGGGGTCCTTCTCCCAGCACTCTGCGCAACAGTTCTGGTAGAGGGAGCCCTGTCTCCCAACAAAGCCTCCTTTTGGATAGACTGGAGCTGCCTTGCTACCCAGACATCCTGGCCTTTCATTGCTTTACATTCCGCAAACCCTTTCCCCTTTATTCAGAATAAAACTCATATGCCTCCCTGCGGCCTTTAAGGACCCCAATAGTAGCTCCTCCTCTTCTCCTGCCACCTGTCCCCTTGCTTAAGTTGCCCCAGCCCCTCTGGCCTCCTTGCTGTTGCTTAAACAGCTCGAACTCTCTCTCATCCCTGGATCTTTGCACATGCTGCTCTCTACCCAGAATGCTATTCCTCCAGATTGGACCAGCCTGGCTCTTTCTCATTCTTTAGGTCTCAGACCACATGTCACCTCCTCAGAAGGGGATCTGAGGACCCCCTGGCTGAAGTAGGTCCTTTCCTCCTCCACATTCTTGCCACCTGCCTCTCGGGTACCCTTATGACTTCCTTACATTTAAGCTCATAGTTACTCCCATGGCCACTGAAGAAGCAGCTCTGGGAGAACCAGAACATGCCCACGGTATTTGTGGTTGTATGTCCAGCTTCCGGGGAGCCTAGGGTGTTCCTGTTATTAGCATTAGTAGTAGTAGTAGTACTATTAGCATTTTGCAGAGCTGTGGATGGAACCCAGGGCCTCACATAGCCTAGGCAAGTCTCCACAACAGAGCTGCATCCTCAGCGCTACTGTGTGTCCTTTCAATAGTTATTGAATGATTTGGCAATGGAGGCAAGACCGAAGGTCCCTCAGACAAACCAGATGGGAAGCCACAACCAGCAGAGCGTCCCTGAGAAAGACTGAGGCGGGTGGACGAAGCAAAGGCAAATGTGTGCTCCCTTTGCTCCAAAGCAGTCCATAGCTCCCCAGTGCCCTCAGGAGAAAACCTAAACACCCTTTCCTTCCAGCCAGCCTCTGCATGAAGGGACCCCTGGCCACCCTCTCACTCTTCCTCTGATGGCTTCCATTCTGTTTCTTCTCTCAGGAGCCACCACGGTGGTGCCTGCTCACTGTCTCAGTCTGCCACACCCTTTTGCTGGAACCTTCCCTCAACTTCCCGCTGCTAGGCTGCCACACTCCCACACGCTCAGCCACTTTCCTGGCAGAGGTTGGGCTCAGGCTGGTGGGGCAGCAGAGCAGCAGCAAGGAGGCTGGGGCTGGAGTGGAGGGAGGGAACAGTGGGGGATTGAGATGGGGGGCACAGGCACGGGGGCGACCACAGAGGGCCTTGTCCATCATAGTAAGTCTTGGGCTTTCTCTCTGAGTAAGGTTGAAGCCATGGGTGAGTTTTCTGTAGAGAAACACGGACTTAACCTTGGATTCCTTTGCTCTCTGGGGAGAGGTTGGTAAAGGCAGAAGCAGGCAGAGAGACACCAACATCCTCAATTAGAATTAATTTCCAAGCCGGGTGCAGTGGCACGCCTGTAATCCCAGCGGCTTGGGAGGTGGAGGCAGGAGGATTGCAAGTTCAAGACCAGAGGCAGTCTGCGTAACTTAGTGAGACCCTGTCTCAAAAAAGTAAAAAAGTGGGCTGAGGGTGCAGCTCAGTGGTCCAGCACTTGCAAAGCATGCAAGCGCAAGGCCCTGGGTTCAACCCCCAGTACCGAAAAAAAGAAAAAAAAAAAAAAGAATTAATTTCCATTTGCTCTGTGCATCCAGAAATCAAACAAAGCTGTGATTAGCAAGCACTAAAGCATGGTGGTTCAAACCAAGGGCTTTGGGAGGCTGGCCTCTAGGTGGAAGGCCAGCCTCTCCCCTTACAAAGCAGGTGCTATTTAGCTTGTTGGAACCTCAGGCTCCTCACCCATAAAATGGAGGTGAGAAACCATGCTGACCTCTGTAGGGTTGCCCAGGGAGAATTAAACAGGCTGAGAGCAGTGCCTCATGCCCATAATCCCAGCAGCTCAGGAGGCAGAGGCAGGGGGATCGCCAAGTTCAGAACCAGAGGCAGCCTGAGTAATTTACTAAGACTCTGACTCAAAATAAAAAATAAAAAAGGGACTGGGGGTGCAGCTCAGTGGTGGAGTGCTTGCAAAGTGTGCTCAAGGGCCAGGGTTCAATCCCCAAGTACCACAAACAAACAAAATGCCCCCCAAACAAGCTTACCCATGCAGAGGGGCTCACTAAATACTAGAAGTTATTATGAGGCAACTGGCTGCACTCCCAGTCACTGTACCTAAGGGCAGAGGGGGTCCTCGGGCAGTGTGCTGACCTGTTAAGCCTCAGCAGGCAGCTCAGGTCTCCCTTCCTCCACTCCTCCTTGGTGTCTTGTGGTTCTAGCAAAGGCTGCCTGCAGAATCTGGCTGTTAACAATTTGTAGGTCTCTTGGACACGTGGAGAGGCCCACAGAAGCATGCAACCCCAGGAGGCCGGGACTGGGCCCCCAAGTCCTGGCTTCATGACATAAAAGATAAAGAAATGGGGGTCCAAATAGATAGTGTGAGACTGAGATAGGAATCCAGGCTTCCTCTATTTGGGCCTGGGCTACTGTCGTTTCCTTCTGTAAAGTTAAAATCACATAAATAAGGAAGTGTACTCTAAAAAAAAAAAAGGCCAGTAAGTGGAAAAAATGTCTTCAATGGTTGCGCTGTGTCACCTCCCACATTCTCTATCCACGCCCCTGCTCCATTTTCCTCAAGTGCTTGTTTCCACTGGCCACACTGACCCCTGGGATGGGAGCTCCCCGGCAGGGATTTGGGTCTGTTCTCTGCAGAGCTGGCATCCCCGTGCCAGGAGCACGGTGCACACCTGCCCAGGGTAAGCACTCAAGAAGTCCATGATAAAGGCTGGGGATGGAGGTCAGCAGAATGCTTGTATGGCATGAACAAGGCCAGTGGTTCAATCCCCAGCACCAAACACTTAAAAATGCATGAAAAGAAAAAACAATTCCGGAGCTCCTGCCTGCCCCTGCCAATGTAATCACTCTTATCAATTTGGCTTTTTTACCCTCTAGCTCAGGACCCTATGATACAATGTTCTCAGATGATGGCAACATTTTCTCTCTGCCCTGGCCAACACACAAGCCACTAGCTGTGCTTGAAGCACGGCTGATGACATTGAGGAACTGAACTTTACATTTTATTTGACTTTAACTAATTTGCGTTTAAATGTAAATAGTCACATGGGACTAGCGGCAACCATATCACCCAGAGCGGCTCTAGACTTCTTTTTGGTGCATTTACATATGTATGTGTACGCATAGATTATTTTGAATGTTTGCGTTTTGCATACATTTTCATGCTCTGTGTACCCCTCTACTAGTTTTCCACTGAGCACTCTATTTTGAGAATCTTCCCATAGTAAGCCATAGAGAGCAGCATTACTCTTGTACCTGCCGCACCAAGTTTTACAGTGTAGATGCCCTATAAGTGGAGCAGCCATCCCCTATTGAGAGACATTAAATGGGCTTTAGTGTCCCTCTATTAAAAATAGAGCAACAAGGCTGGGTGTGGTGCATGCATGGAACCCCAGCACTTGGGCAGCTGAGGCAGAAGGATCGAGTTCAAGGGTGTACATAACAAGACCTTGTCTAAAAAAAAGAAAGAAAGGAAGGAAGGAAGGAAGGAAGGAAGGAAGGAAGGAAGAAAGAAAGAAAGAAAGAAAGAAAGTAAGTTTAAAAAGCTACAATGAATACTACTGGTCATATCTCCTTGGGCACACGTGTAACCTTTTCTTTCGGGTGAAAATGTTTAGGACTGGTAGTGTTTAAGGTTTTGGAGTCTGGGGACTTTGGAATATATGCATAGGCTTCCCTGGTTGAGCATCCCTAATCGGAAAATCCAAGTGTGTTCTCAAAAAGTTTTGGATTTTGGAGCATTTTAGATTTCACATTTTGGGATTAGGGATACTCAACCTGTACTAATAACAATTTTTGCTGGGCGCGCTGGTGCACGCCTGTAATCCCAGTGGCTCAGGAGGCAGAGGCAGGAGGATTGCAAGTTCGAGACCAGAGGCAGTCTGTGTAATTTAATGAGACCCTGTCTCAAAAAGTAAAAAAATGGGCTGAGGGTACGGATCAGTGGTCCAGCACTTGCAAAGCATGCAAGCGCGAGGCCCTTGGCTCAACTCCCATACAAAAAAAAAAAGAAAAAGAAAAGAAAATTGTTAGGTGCCCTCGAGTTGGTGTCTAACTCATAACGACTCTACATACAGCAGGTGAAACACTATTGTCAGTGCTTCTCTGATATTCATAAGGTTTTCAATGGTGGATTGATTTTTGGGAATGGGTTACTAGGTCTCAAGCCTACAGTATCTGGTGTTCCCAGGTGGTCTCCCACCCAAGTACTAAGCAGACTAGACCCTATTTAGCTTCCAAGATCTGATGGGATTAGACGCCACACTGCTATGGCTACAGGCACTAATCACAACAACTACTTTTTAAATAATAATAATAATAATAATTGTTCAGGTATATTGGACCTTTATTGTGTGCTGGGCTTTGCTGTAAGCTCTTAAACTCTTTACCTGTATTAAGGATTTAATTCTTTTTTTTTTTTTCATTGTTAGGACGGAACCAAGGGCCTCTTCCCTGCTAAGCAAGTGCCCTACCACTGAGCTATACTCACAGCTCTGACTTAGCTCCTATTATAGTAGAATAAGAAAGGCTTTATTATTATCTTCATGGTACAAATACAGAAACTGAAGCCCAGTTTCAGAAACTTACCCAAAATTACACAGCCAGTAAATAGCAGAGCCAGGATTTGAATCCAGATATTTGTCTCCAGAGTCCGCACGTCCATTTCCTGTTTCCCTCACTCCTGCCAAACATGCCTGTAGAGGGACTGTGCTGGTATCACATACTGCCGCTCCAGGGGTCTTTTTGTTGTTGTTAGCACACAACTTAATGGGTTTATTGACATTTCCATGGGTGCCTATCATTGTACATTGCTCATGTTTATCTCTCCCATCGCCCTCTCATGACCTCCCTCCCCTCCTCTGATTCCCTTTCTCCCCACCAATGGACCCCCTTCTGCTTGCATGTGTTGTTTGTGAGTATATGTGTGCGTGCGTGCATGTGTATGTGTGTGTGTGTATGAAGAGAGAGACAGAGACAAAGAGATAGTGCCCTATCTTTTGCTTTTGAGAGCAAAACATATTTCTCTTCCTTTCCCCCATTATCCTTTATTATTGCATCCCCCCCTTAATCCCTCTTCTCCCCCTACTTAGTCCTCCTTCTACTTTCATGACCTATATGTTAAAATATTGAATACATATTGATATGTAGCACCCACATATGAGACAAAATATGCAATGTTCATCTTTCTAGGTCTGTCTTATTTCACTTAAAATGACGATCTCTAGTTCTATCCACTTTCCAGCGAATGCCATCATTTTGTCCTTCTTTATGGCTGAATAAGACTCCATGGTATAGATATACCATATTTGCTTTCTTTTCTTTTCTTGTTTACTGCTGTACTAGGGCCTCACACAGTCTTTGCCATGCTCCACCACGGAGCTGCACCCCCAGCTCCTTTTTGATTGTTTACCTTGAGACAGGGTCTTGCCAAGTTATGTGGGGTTGCCTCTGGCCTCAAACTTGCGATCTTCTTGCTTTCACCTGCCAAGTTGCTGGGATTACAGACATATACCATTGCCCCAGTTTATACCACATTGTCTTTGTCCACTCATCTGTTGGTAGACACGTAGGTTAACGTCCTATCTTGGCTATTGTGACTAACACCACAATCAACATAGATGAGCAGGCATCTCTACAGTATGTTGACTTCTATTCCTTTAGATAGATACCCAGGAGTGGTATAGGCAGATCATATGGTAGCCCTATTTTTAGTTTTTTGAGGAACCTCCATACTGATTTCCATAGTGGCTGTACCAACCCGCATGCTCACCAGCACTGTACAAGGGACCCCTTTTCCCCTCTGTATCTTTGCCAGCTTTTGCTGTTGTTTTTGCTAATGCTACCCATTCTGACTGGGGGGAGATGGTAAAGACCGTTTTCAAAAGAAGAAATACAAATGGCCAATAAACATGTGAAAAAAATGCTCAATACCCTTAGCCATCAGGGAAATGCAAACCCAGGGATCTTTTTCAGGGCTGAGACCCTATGCTCCTGGGCGAAGGTGAGACACACATCCCCCGGGGCGCCCCTTCTCTGAAGTCCCCTGCCTTCCTCTCTGGCCTAAGATGTGCCCAGGGCTCTGTGGAGATGCAGCAGGAGGGGCGAGAGCAACCGGCAGTTATGAAACCAGTTGAAAGGTATTCAGGCCGCCTGGCTCAGTAGAAACTAAGAGAAGTCAGGCACCGTTTCCTGGGATCCAGGGCCAGCAGCTGCCCCGAGCAGGCCTCTTTTCTTCGGAACAATTGAATGTCATTGGGGTAACCCAACACTGCTGGCCAGAGAGGCCTCCTGCCCACAGCCTCACAGAGCAGCCTGTGTGAGCCAGGCCTGGCTCCAGAGGGAAAAATGGGCCTGGCAGGGCGCCCTGAGAGGCCATCTGAGGAGATACCATCCAGTCCCCCACCATATCATGGTGATAGGTCGTAGGCTGGGGCATTCTTAGATACAGAGGCAGTAAGCGAGGAGGGCTGTAGCACAGCAGTGAAGCCCTGAACTCAGAAGCCAGGATCACTGAGCTCTCGTCCTAGTTTCTCCTCCTGTGTGAATTTAGGCATGGAGTAACCTCTCTGAGACTCAGTCTTCTCATTGGTAGAAAGAGAATAAAAATGAGAGAGTAGATAAAAATGGTATTTGTAGACAGGGACAAGAATCAAAGAGGATAGCAGTTGGCAAATCTTTTTAAAGAGTCACAGAGTAAATATTTTAGGATTTGGGGGCCATCCAGTCTCTGCAGCAACTACTTAACTTTGCTGGTGCCAAGCAAAGAAAAACAAATGGGTGTGGCTGTGTGCCAATAAAACTTTATTTTGGGGCACTGAAACTTGAATTTCATATCATTTTCATGTGTCACAAAATATCATTCTTCTTTTGACTTTTTTTTCTAGCCATTAAAAAATATAAAAAGCACTTTTAGCTGAAGTGCCACACAAAAACAGACATTGGGCTTAGCACAGAATTTAGCATGGTGGGGAGGATATTTAAGTGCCCAAAATGTTAGCAGCTATCTATTGAAGGGACCCCAGAACTTGAAACAAGTAGATTCAGGTCATCCTACAAGACCTCAGCAGGTAAAATAATAGTAGTTAACACATGCCCAAGGCTTGCCATATGCCAGGCCCTGTGCCAAGCACTTTGCTTGCATTTGTGTGTTTCTAAGAGGTACTTCCCCCACATATCTGTCAATTTTTCGTGCTGTGAGGGCTTGCATGTTGCTGTGATGCTGAACACTATTCCCTCAGTATTTCAGATACCAAGAGGGCCACCCATGGTAGACAGATTTCAGCTGAGCTTCCAGACTAAGACAGACAAGGGAGAAGGACCCAACAGCCCACTCCCAAAACAATTAGCCATTGAAAGCCCTATGAATAATGAAAACCCTATGAATAGCAAAGAAGCCCTGACATAGTGGTGGGCATGGTACAGTGTTGCAGAGTGTTTCATTCTAGTGTGCTTAGGGTTGCTATGAGTTGGACCTGACTCCATGCCACTTAACAACAACAAACAACAACAACAACAACAACATGAATAGCAGAGAAGCACTGTCAAATATAGTACCAGAAAATGAGTCCCTTAGGCTGGAAGACATTCAAGAAACAACTAGGGAAGAGTTGCCTCCTCAAAATAGAGTTGACCTTAATGACAGGAATGGAGTAAAGCCCCTGGGACCTCCAGTTGCTGATGGGGCACGAGTCAAAATGAGAAGAAATATAGTGGCTGCAACATTGGGCTCAAACATAAAAAGATCCTGTGTGCGGCACAGCGTTGGGGAGTGTGTAAATCTGTTGTACATAGAGTTACTATGAGTCAAATGGAACTTGAGGGCACCCAACAAGAAGAGGCACTTAGAAACCGCCTTTGCTGAAAAGCATTACAGACACACAAGAGGTATTTGAAGGCCTCCAACTCTTGTCCTAAAGCCTCATGCTGTTTGGATCCAGGAAGCTGCAATTCATATGACAAGAGATCACAAATATTGTCCTCAAGGGAGAACACAAAGCTTCCTGTAAACACCCTGGGACCCCGGAACTGGAAGCCTGCTTAATTACTACACCTTTTGCCCCTGGCTTCGGCTCTTCCTCTGTTTAAACCTGAAGCTCCTGTAAGCTGAAGGCAGACTTGGGATCACCTGGTCCTCTTCCCAACCTGCACATTGGTTAAATCTCCTTTCTCCGCTTTTCTCCATTGCGCCTCTCTTTAATTGGTATACTGGGGACAGGGTGGCCAAACTTAAATCTGGGAATTGAGACTTCACTCTAAACTCCAGTGGCATGTTAATTAATTATGACAGTCCTGCCATTAGACCCTTCTACATGTGAGGAAGGAGACACAGAGATGGTCAGGGAAAGCAGGGCTGGGACTCCTACCTGGAGCATCTGGTCACCCTGCCCTGCTCACCACCGCTTGGGAGGGACTTCTGAGCGCTTTGCCTTTCCTCTCTTTTCATCTTTCCTTCCAGGGACCCTCATTTACAAAAGTGGAAAATTAGGTTCATGAGGGCCAAGTATGTCAACTAACATCACACAGCTAGCACAGAACAGAGCTAGGATTTGTATCCAGGTAATCTGATTGCAGAGCCTATGATCTCGATCGTCACCCTTATTACAGCTTTTCCCAGCACAATTTATCATATCATATTTTATGTAAATTTCCATTCAGGGACACGCAGATTAGCTCCAGGCTTTCGCTCTCAGTCCACATCCTCGGTTATCCTTAGCTAATCATTTCTCTATCTCTCCTCCTTCCTTCCCTCCTTCCTTCCCTACTTCCTTCCCTCCTTCCTTCCTTCCTTCCTTCCTTTCTTCCTTTCTTTCTTTCTTTCTTTCTTTCCTGGTACTCAGGGAATGAACCTGGGGTACTTCACCACTGAACTGCACTCCCAGCTCCTTTTCTATGTATTTTAAGACAGAGTCTCACTAAATTGTGCAGGCTGCCTCTGGCCTCTAATCTGTGATCCTCCTGCTTCCTCTGCCTCCTGAGTCATTGGGATCACAGATGTGCATCACCCTGACTGCCTCTTCTCTGATTATTTATTTTCTCATTTTGTGGTACTGGGGGGCTGAACCCGGGGCCTTGCACATAATTAGCAAGCACTCTAACGCTGAGCTGCATTCCCAGCCCACTCTTTTTTTTTTTTTTTTTTTTTTGGCAATACTTGGGGGTTGAACCCAGGGCCTCAGGCATGATTTGCAAGCACTCTACCACTGAGCTGCACTTCCAGTCCATTTTTTACTTTTTATTTTGAGACAGAGTCTCATTAAGTTATACAGGATGCCTCTGGCCTCAAATTTGTGACCCTCCTGCTTCCGCCTCCCGTCACTACTCAATGTTAGCTATCATTATCTTTGTTAATATCACCTCACTAATGGCAGCATCACTGGGATTACAGGTGTGTGCCACAGTGTCCTACCTGATCGTTCTTCAGATGAACACCTATAGCTGGAGAGGCAGGTCAAAGAGCATAGATGTGGGGAATTCTGATCTTATGTCAGCAGGTGGTTGGCCATGGGAGTGATTTTTATGGCTGGGCAGCACAGAGGGAGGTTCAAGGTCAGGCTGTGAAGTCCTTTAGATCAAACTCAAGTCCAAGTGCAGTGTTCACTAGCTGGGTAATCTTGGGCAGCCACTTCAACAGTTTGGACATTAATTTCCTCATCTGTCAAGCCCTGCCTTCCTTGATCCTCACCTCACTTCTGACCTTGAACTATATACCCCATTATGGGGTTGATTAGAATACCTTCCTCGCAGGACAACTTCCGCGATTGAAATCACAATAACTAGATGAGTGGGAATTTCCACTTCTGTTTTCCCCAGGCAGGTTCTCAAAAGAGAGAGTCAGGAAAAGGAGCCAGGGGCACAAGCTGGAGACTCACAGAATGTGGTGCAAGTTGGCCATCAGAGTCCTGGCCCCAAACCAGCCAAGTGAAAAGGGGGCATGTGCTGTAAGGTCGGTCAGGCAGGAGCACGTCCACGGCGACGGAAGCCCGGCCAATGTCCGTCTAAGAAAACGAGAAGGTGATTTAACAGGATGAGCATCAGCTCTGAGCACAGCCGCAACCAAGGGCTAAAATTCCACCCAGAGGGCATTTTCTCCAGGGGCGTTCCCTCCATTTCTGGCTCTGCTCTCTAGGTTCTGTGGTGAGTCTCCGCTTCCTGGGACAGGATTTCCACCAGCAGCCTTCCGGCAACCACAGGCTCGAGATTCTGTCTCGCCAGTTTCGATACCCAGTCTAGAATCGAGCCTCAGTGGTCCTACCGGGGCCATGTGTCTGTCTCTGAATCAATCATGGAAACCTTGGGGGATAAAGGCTGTGATTACCCAGCCCAGAGTCAGGCAGACGGGGATCAGCTCAACCGCTGACAGGAAGTAGAGAAAACCAAGAAGGTGTATGAAGACCAGAAAGGCAAAGTCAGTCAGGGGTCACTATGCCACGCGTCTGTCCCTTTGGCAGAGCTGCTGCTATCACATCAAAATGAGGACAGCAAGCACAGGGCCTCCCACACTCCTGTATCTGGTGCCTGAAAAGCCAGGTACTCTGGGTGCCTATCACTGCGCTCCCAGGTCTCATCTCTGCTGCTCTTTTCTCTCTCTCTCCTTCCTGAGGCCCGTGACTGATGAAGCCACCTCATGGTACCTGACTACAGTGCAGCAGCCAGGTCATCATCCTAAATTCTCAAAAGAGAGGATCAGATCGGCTCATCGGATCAGGTGCCCACCTTTACCCAGTCACATATACCTAAGTATGGCTTCCTGGGTTGCACACACTGGGACAAAGAGAGGGGTCCCCAGGAACTGAGCAGACACCACAGAATATGTCCAGGATGCTCTGCAGCTATGTGAGGTTCTCTGCAAAGATTGTTGTTGTTATGTGCCATCGAGTCAGGTCCAACTGAGTGACCCTATGTTCAACAGAACGAAACACACTCCCTGACACTGTGCCATGCCCAGCACTATGTCAGTGCTTCTCTGCTACTCACAGGGTTTTCAATGGCTGATTGTTTCAGGAGCAGGCTGCCAAGTCCTTCCCCTGTTTTTGCAGCACTGGGGATCAAACCAAGGGTCTCATAGAGTGCAGAGCGGCGTGCTACCAACTGAGCCAAACCCCAGCCCATCTGCAAAGGTACTGGAGCCAAAGTCAGGTAGAATCGACCCGAAGTTCAGAACGTTTCCTCGAGATAGATGTAGTCCTCACATCTAGGGTAGGGCTGAGGCTACTGGGATGGGCAAGTGGCCCAGCTGCCCCTGTGTAGGTGTGGAGGACCCGGAGAGGCCTCATGTCCAAGTGAGGCTGAGAGAGCTGGAGCCCTAGGAAGCCACAGGACACCTGCAGAAAATAACAACAGACCATAATATAAGCAGTCCTAATGGCATCCTCCTCCAGCTGTACCACTGTGGCGTCCAATCCTGTCAAATCTCAGACAAAGCAGGGTCAGGCCTGGTTAGTACTTGGATGGGAGACCAGCTGGGAACACCAGGTGCTGTAGGCTTGGGAGAAGGACCTGGCAACCCACTCCCAAAAAACAATCAGCCGTTGAAAACCCTATGAATAGCAGAGAAGCACTGACAATAGTGTTTCACCTAATGTCATAGGGTTGCTGCAAGACGGACACCATCTCAACTCGAAGGCACCTAACAACAACAACAATGGCATTCTTATTCTGTGCTGTGGGTCAGGCACTCCCCCACTTTATGTGTACATTTTCAAGCCCTCTGATGATACAATCAGGTGGATACCTTTTTCTTCATTTAGAGACATTCGTTGAATGAATTAGCATTCGCCGATCACTTACTTCATTTACTCATTTAATCATCCACTCAGAGAACAAGCAACTAATGAATGCCGACTGCTAAACCCTTGTGTGTACTGGTGTTGAAATCAAAACAAGCCCGCCCTCTTGAAGGTTACAGTTGGTCGGAAGTTGGAGGATCTGAAAGATGAATAGTTGCTAATTAGGCAAAGAGAGGAGGGAGCAGCTAAGGCCCTGTAAAGCAAGGGAGGAGGAGTGGGCATGACGCAAGTTGCCACACAGGCAGAGAGCCGAGCTGCTCACACCTGCTGACTCACTCACCGTGTTAGCTTTCCAGTATAATCAACCCCTGGGATAACCGAGTTATAAAAGGAAAGGTTATTCTGGCTCACAGTTTAGAAGTCTCAGTCCATGACCAGTTGGCCTTGTTGCCTTTGGGCCTGTGGGGAGGCAGCACATCATGGTAGAAGCCCATGGGTAGAGCTCACCATGGCTGAAAATTGCAAAAAAGAGAGAAAATCTACTGGCTCCTTCAAGGGTCCTGAAGGTCGACCACTAGGCTGAGCCCCTTAAAGTTCCACCACTTCTCAAAAGCCTCAAACTGGGGTCCAAGCCTTTAACCCCTGGGCCTTTGGGGGGCATTCCAGATCCAAACTGGAGCTCTGATCCTTCCAGCAACACTAGGGATGGCTATTGCTTGTGATGTCACCCTGCAGCTGAAGAAACCAAAGCAAAGAGAAGGTGAGCAACCTGCCTGAGGAAGAACAGCACCATCAGCAGTGATGAGCTAGAATTCGAACCCAGGTGTCTTGAACGGAATCTGAGTCAGCTCTAATCCTTAAGAAAAGAGTCCATTTGGGGCAGGAGTATGGTCTGGGAGCGACCCAGGACCATTTTGACTTGCAGCTACAGCCATAAAGAAGTTTCCACAGTGGAGGGGACGAAGGGTATACATGGCCTTTATGGCCACAGGCAGGGATCTTCCCAGACACTTGAAGCTCAACCAGAAGAGATGCCACTGTCAGACACACAGCAGCCACCAGGCAGAGCCAGGCAAGGACAGTGCTGAGCCTGGAGGGGCTTCCTTACCCTTTCAGCTTTGCTAGTAGGGAAAGTCTTAGAATAGAAGGAGCTTGGACTCAGGGGCCAGGCCAGTCTCAGATTGAGTGGCAGCTCTGCCACCCACTGCTATGTGACCCTAGGCTAGTTGTCTCTGAGATTCTATTTCTTCTTCTTTTTTTTTTTTTTAATTTATTCAATCAGAATAAAAGTATCCTGGAAAAAATTAGTCTCCCCCATCCTATTGCTTGCAGCCTCCTCATCCCCAAGGTACCCATCATAGCTAGTTTCAGCCACCACCTGCTAGGGATGGTTAGCTAACTGGATGTAGAGAGGTGTATACCTACCACTGAGCTGCACCCTCAGCCCCTTTTTAATTTTTTATTTGGAGATAGGACCTTGCTAAGTTGCCCAGGCTGCCTCTGGCCTTGAATTCACGGTCCTCCTGACTCAGCCTCCTGAGTCACTGGGATTACAGGCCTGTGCCACCACCTTCAACTCCTGGTATTTTCATTGTGCTTGAATTTTGTTTACCTTGGGTTGGCTTTCCCCATTTCAAAGTCTAGATAAGAATACTTCAAAAGTCAGTGGGACAACTGGGTCTTACCCTTCTTTTAAGTGCATGAAAGAAGCATGTTTCATCTGGCAAGGCTGGTCCTTACAGAAATAGACTGTCAAGGGAGGGGAGAAAGCAATGTGATAAGCTCCGTCACTACCGGGCCGGAAGGGGATCAGACACTGTATTACAGAGCTCAAGGGACACTCAGAATCCTTCCTGCTCGCTCCCCCCCCCACCGCCCCAGCCTGACTTTTCAAAGGACTTCCAAGAAGGGCATCCCGGTGCCAGCAGGGCCTCCTTGAAATTCTTTTGAACGTCTACTTCAAATGCCTCATGACGGTAGAGAACATGTGGGGGGCATTGAGGAGATCTCAAAGATGGCCTTGGCATTTGTTTTACCAGTTGACTGAGCTTCTGGGAGGAAGAAAGCGTTCTTCAAGGTCACACACACACAGTCAGTTGGTGGAAGGGTAGGAGTGGCCAAAGACCCCCTATGTGTCCTGTGTCCACTCAGTTTGGCTCCTTCAGTCTCCTATCCTGCTCAGGGTCCTTCATTCTTCCAGACTGTCCTGCCCAGGGGGCCTCTGGTTCTCAAAGTATTATCATTGAAAGAACCCCTAAGAAAAAAGCTGACCTTGACATCTACAGTGTGTAAGTGTGGGGAATCCTGCATTCCACAGCCCCATGAGGTAGATTTACAGAGCAAATTTACAGATTAGAGGCTCTGAAGAGTCCTCTTGCAGTAAAAAACAAAACAACAGACAAACAAAAACCTACTCTTAAAATTTTCTCTCCACAATTTGAACAAAATAAAAAAGGGGTTGGGAGTGTGCGAGGCCCTGGGGTCAACACTCCAGTACTGGAGAAAAAATAATCCCTCTAAACAGAAGCTCTAGATTCAGCCCACCAAGTTGAAGCCCTCAGCCTTCTGCCTCCTAGCTCAGTGGCGTTGGGCAAATCATGCAAGCATTCAGTTTCCTTGCCCATAACATGAGGATATTACCGTGCTCATGCCATAGAGGTGTCATGAAGACTGATTCCACAAGTTCATCATTTCTTATCAGAAATTATTGTTCAAAGTTCAGATGTTTTTCAGAAAGATAATGTGGTCTCTATGCCATATATTCTATTGTTGTTGTTGTTGTTGTTGTTAGGTGCCTTCGAGTCGGATACCGACTCATAGCGACCCTGAGTACAACAGGAGAAACACTATTGTCAGTGCTTCTCTGCTGTTCATAGGGTTTTCAATGGCAGATTTATTTTGGGGAGGGGGTTGCCAGGTCCTTCTCCCAAGCCTACAGCTTCTGGTGTTCCCAGGCAGTCTCCCATCCAGGTACTAACGAGGCCTGACCCCACTTAGCTTCCGAGATCTGACGGGATCGGATGCCACAGGGCTACAGCTGCATTGTATTATATATTCTGTAGCATCCCATAATCAAAAACATTGCTATAAAACATGAATAGTCATACTAAGAGGGTTCAACAAGAGCATAAATAACCTTAGATCAGGCAGGTCAGAATTTGCTCTCAAATGAAGTTTGGTGCCACACTTCTGGTTTCCATGGCTTTTTTGATCTCAGAATTGTGGATAAAGGAATAAGGACTTGAAATGAAGATAATAGCCAATATTTTTTGAGCATTTTCTTGGAGCCAGGCAACATTCCAATAACTCTGCATGGATTGACTCCACGGAACAACCGCCTGTGGTAGAGTCTACTGTAACCCCATTAGGCAGGTAATAAACTGAGGCATGGGGAGACCAAGCAACTCCATTAAGTGGCAGAGCTGGAGTTATGTGGGATAATAGATATGAGTGGCTTATTGCATTGCTTGGCCCATGACCACTACTCAATAAATGTTGTTGTTGTTGCGTGCGGTCGAGTCGCATCCGACTTACAACAACCCTTATAGGGTTTTCAATAGCTGATTGTTTCGGCGTTGCCTCGGGAGTGGGTTGCCATGTCCTTCTCCCGTTTTTGTGGTGCTGGGAATCGAACTCAGTACCTCAGAGACGGCAGAGCAGTGCTCTATCCACTGAGCTAAATCACCCCCCAATAAATGTTAGCTATTATTATCTTCATTAATGTTTCCTCACTAATGGCAGAGTTATGGCTAAATTTTATCTTCTTTGTGCATATGTGCAATTTGTAATTTTACTGTAATAAAAAAAAAACTATGTGTGTGGGAAAAATATTTTTCAAAAAATGAGACTTGTGCACACCTATAATCCCAGAACTTGAGAGGCTTACGCTGGAGGATCTCCAGTTCAAGGCCAGCCTGAACTATGTAGCTGAGACTCTGTCTCGAAAAACAAACAAATAAGACTCAATTTCTGAATCAAGCCTAATCTCTCAATTGTCCCTCTGAGTCTATCGGGCCTGATGCTAGTCCAAGCAGCAATGGATTTCTTACCTCCATGTGGACTTCTTTGGGCACAGCCAGGCCAGCCTCTGGGTGCCTTTAGTAGCCATAGACGGGGACAGTGTCAAAAAACTTGCTGTGACCCTGCAGAGAGGGCAGTTCACTGACAGCCCGCCGCAGCAGCCCCTTTGGGACCAGCTGCAGCTGTCAAGCCACAGCCAGCCCTCTCTGAGAGCCCCCAGCCAGTGACTGGGCATGGTGGGCCCCAAGGGGCCTGGCCAGCTTGGCCCAACATGGGACTTCCTGGCCCCACAGTCCTGGCTCTGGTGCCCCCCAGAGTGTTGCCAAACACTTTGTCTGCCCTGCATTACAGCTAGAATCTCTGCTCAATGCTCCTTCCCCCCATTTTGGCTTTTCACTGGCATAACACTCCTGCACCCCTCTAGATCTCTGCCCTCCCAACCCCATCTCAGCCTTGGCTTCCCAGGGGACCAGAACCACCCTTGGTTACCCTGCAGCCATCCCCACACCACCTCCATATCTGCTCTGCCCAAGTACCTTGAATTGGGGCTTAGCAAAAAGATTGTTGTTGTTGTTGTTGTTGTCAGATGCCATCAAGTCAGTGTCCGACTCATAACGACCTTACATACAACAGGCGAAATGCTATGGTCCGTGCTTCTCTGCTATTCATTGGGTTTTCAATGGTGGATTGATTTTGGGGAGTGGGTTGCCTGTTCCTTCTCCCAAGCCTATAGTACCTGGTGTTCCCAAGTGGTCTCCCGTCCAAAGACTAACCAGGCCTGATCCTGCTTAGCTTCCAAGATCTGACGAAATCGGATGTCATGGTGCCATGGCTGTAGGCCAGGGAAAGGATAGAAACCCCTTTGTCTTTGGAAGGTGGTTCGCTCTCCAGCTCCAACCAATAAATCATGACCCATCTTAAGCAAGAGTAGGGATTGCATTCTCTCCAGCTGGGAGTGGTCCAGGGTGGGCACAGGATTCAGCGTTTAACCAGGAGAGGAAGGGGAAACAGCCGCTTCGCCCTAGCAATGAGGAAGAGCTTGGTGATGAGGGGAAGCCTTTTGTCCTGTCCCTTGCTCCCAGCTGTCTGGGGCAATGAGTCTGAGGACAGAAGCTAACTGCCAAAGACACCAAGCAGAACAATGAGAACCTGGGTGGCTGAGAACACCACTGAGGCACTGCAACAACTTTGCAGCTGTGGACCTCCAGATGTTTTGTTATAAAAGATGATTACATTGTGTCTTTACGAGCCAGGGCTGGTGGCACACGCCTGTAATCCCAGTGGCTCAGGAGGCGGAGGTAGGAGGATCACAAGTTTGAGACCAGAGGCAGTCTGCATAATTTAGCGAGAAAAAAAAAAAGCAAAACAAAAAATGGGCTGGAGGTGCAGCTCAATGGCCCAACACTTGCAAAGCATGCAAGTGCAAGGCCCTGGGTTCAATCATCAGTACTGGGGAAAAAAAGATGATTACATGGTGTCTTTGCTGAAGCCACTAGAAATCTGGCATGCCGTCACTGCAGCTGAAAATATCATAAGCAATGCAGTCACATCGCCAATGCTCTATTCCCCAGATTCTCTTCCAAGGAAGAAACGGAAAGGAAATGTTCAGAAAACGCTCCCACCTCCAATTTCCCAACACCTAACTATGACACTCTCCTCTCCCTTGCTTCACTTCCTTCCATTGCTCCCCATTGCTCTTTGGACAGAGTTCAAACTCATCACGTAAAAGGAGCCACAAAAATTTGACCCCACGGCCCTGTAGCATCATCCTTGGATCTTCCTGCTTCTTACCTAGACCCTAGTCAAACATAATTACGGTTAGCTCACTGGGCCTGTGTCCCAATTCCTCTCCTTCTTCCCCCATCTCCTCTGGCTCTCTCCTTATCCCTCAGGTCTGTTCAGATGTTGTCTCCTCCAAGAGGCCTTCCTTGATCTCTAGACTGAATGCTGCAGCCCTTTGGGGCTCGAGTTGCATCTGGTGCTTTCCTCGGTTAAATCACTCATCACGTTGGATCGCAGTGGCCTGTTTCCATGACTGGTGGATTTTAATTGTCTGTCCTCCAGTGTGCTGCTTCCAGCTCTTTTTCCCAACTGCTGGCTATGCTGACCAAAAGTTGGCTTAGTCCCATGGCCAGATAGATGCTTAGCTGTGGCCTCACAGAGTCACCTTCCCATGGACCTCTCCATGAACCCCCCTGCACAGTGTTACTTCTGGAGCCAGACGTGCTTGGCTCTCCAATTTGACTGGTCCCTCGTTTCTGATCCTCCAAATCCGCTTCTGAGCCTTCACTTTCCAACGCTTCCCACAGTTGTGAGAGATCTGGTCCCTACAATATTCCCTTACGCTCACAGCAGCTCTGCATGATACATAGTCTAAGGGCAGATATCACTGCTGGCTTTGGGGATGGGAGACATATTCGAGGAACCCATCCACAGAACCCTTTCCCCCTGTCCACAGTGATTGGTCCAGGCATGGGCATGTGACCCAATCTTGGCCATTGAGAGCCTGTCCTGGGATTTTAGCTGGAAGGCAGGAGCCATCTTTCCACTGCTGTTGCAGAGCTGTTGTTCAGAAGCCTGCAGCTGTTGGCAATTGTTCTGCCATAATATGGAAAGGGCCTGCTAGAGAATGAAGCCAACAGAAAGGAGAGCAGGACAGAGATAGGCACAGATTCCATGTGATATTGATTGAACCCCTATAGGCTTGCCTAAAGTTAAACCTATCTCTGGACTTTCCACCTCTCCCTGAGTTTTGAGGATTGAACCCAGGGCTTCACACATGCTACACAAGAGCTCCACCACTGAGCTACATCTCCAGCCCTGGATATGTTGTTTTTCCAATCAAACCAGTCCTGGCCAATATGGGTAAGCATAAGTACCTGTTACATGAATGAATCTCAAACTAACTGTGGCTATTTACCTCAATTTTTAATTTGCTTCATCTGGTTTTTTCTATTTTAGAAGAAATAAAGGAAAGATTTTCCAGGATGGGTATCATATGAAAAATGATAGTAGAATCCAAGGGAGTGATTTGAATCATCATTTAATCCAACCCCTTGGAGCAACTGAGAATCAAAGAAGGAATCTAATTTGCTCAGGCCCATGGAGCCTGGTTGTATTAGAATCAAGCTTAGAGGCCAGATGGGAAATGCAAAATATGAATCGGATTGTGAGGAAGCATCAGACAAATCCAAAATGGGAATGGTCTTCAAAAAGATGGCAAGGAAGAAAATATTCTTCAAAAATATCACTGGAAGCCGGGCACAGTATGCGCCTGTAATCCCAGTGGCTCAAGAGGATCGCAAGTTCGAGACCAGAGGCAGTCTGCATAATTTAGCAAGGCCCTATCTTAAAGAATAAAAAAATGGGCTGAGGGTGCAGCTCAGTGGTCTAGCACTTGCAGAGCATGCAAGGGCGAGGCCCTGGGTTCAACCCCCAGTACCGCAAAATCAATCAATCAATCAATCAATCAATCAATCACTGGCATAGGAGCCAGTAGAAGGTCATGAAATATTTCACAAGGAGATTAGAGTTTTGAAAACATGGGGCACAGAGAGGCACCACTGTCATCCCAGCACTTGGGAGGCTAAGGTGGGGGGATTGCAACTTCAAGGCCAGCCTGGGCTACATAAGCAAGACCTTGTGAGAACCTGTCTCAAAAAACAGCAGCAACAGGTCTGGGTTTGTAGCTCAGCGGTACAGCGCCTGCCTGGCATGTGCAAGGGCCTGGGTTCTATCCCCAACACCAAAAAAAAAAAAAAAAAAAGAGAGAGAGAGAGAAGAAAAGAAAAGGTTATTAATTGCACAGGGACAATGTACCATAAGTTCTCTATTTTTAGCAAGTACACATTATTTAGTGGCTATGATAGGTATAACTTACTCTCAAATTGTTCAAAGAAATTATGTACCTACACACACTCATGGCTGTGTATGCATGTGGGGAGAAGATAAAGAACATGGAGTAAAATATTCCCAATAGGTAAATTTGAGTTAAGGGTATACAGGTTTTTATTTGTGCAATTTCTCTGTAAGTTCAAAATTATTAGCAAACAAAATTTTTTAAAGTGGAAATATTCCAGGTCACTGTTACTCTCTCTGATGTAAATGCTGGATTAGGCTGCAGGCAAATTTCAGACTCATGAGTTTTACAAAACTCAGTCCATAGTGGTAGAATTTTAATGAGTTTTCGATCCTTATCACGTTCAAGAACTTCTTCACCAAACATTCTGAGAGCAAAATGGGAGAAACTTGCCTGGCTTCTGTTGTTAGGGGCCCTTGAGTCAGGTCTGACTCATAGAGACCCTCTGTAAAACAGAATGAAACCTTCCCCAACACTGTGCCATGCCCGGCACTATGTCAGTGCTTCTCCACTATTCATAGGGTTTTCAGTGGCTGATTGTTTCAGGAATGGGCTGCCAAGTCCTTCCCCCATTTTTGTGGTGCTAGGGATTAAACCCAGGGCCTCAGTACAGAGTAGAACTCTACCTATGTAGTTAGGTGCCTTCAATTCTGGTCCAACTCATAGCGACCCTATGTACAACAGAACTAAGTATTACCCAACAGTGTGCTATGCACATGATCTTTTTATGTTTCAGCCCAATTTTGCAGCCACTGTGTTTCTTCTCATTTTGAGTCATTTCACATCAGCAACTGGAGGGCCCAGGTGCTTTACTCCATTCCTGTCATTAATGTCAACTCTATTTTGAGGAGTCAACTCTTCCCAGTCATCTTTTGAATGCCTTCTAGCCTGGGGGGCTCATTTTCTGGCACCATATCTAACAATGCTTCTCTGCTATTCATACGGTTTTCAATGGCTAATTACTTCAGGGGACTGAGGGTTAGTTCAATTGATAGAGTGCTGCTCCACACTCTCTGAGCCCCCAGGTTCGATCCCCAGCACTGCAAAAACAGGAGAAGACTGCGGCAATCTACTCCAGAAGCACCTCCCAAACAATCAGCCATTGAAAACCCTATGTGGGTCGCAACTCCACAGCACCTAACAACAATATTTCGGGAGTGGGCTGCAGGGTTCTTCTCCCTAGTTTGTGTTAGTCTGGAAGCTCAACTGAAACCTGTCCACCATGGGTGGCCCTGCTGGTATCTGAAATACCATTGGCATAGCTTTCAGCATCACAGCAATGTACAAGCTCCCAAGCACAACAAGCTAGTAGACACGTGGGAGTGCCTAGCTGTAGAACCAGAATATTCCAAGAGGCAGCAGCCTTTTCTGCTCTGCCCTCTTCACCTGCAGGTAGATCCAGGAAGGTGTTTTGGGCTACAGGTAATGAGATACCCAGTCAAGAGGCCTTAACTGACAAGGACATTGACTATTTCAGAGAGCAAGGCACCAGTTGCTATGTTGTTTCAAAGTTGGATATTTTGGCCTCTCAGTACAAAAGCTGCCACATCTCAGCACATCATATCCCAGAACAACATTAGCCAAACGCTGGAAGAACATGTGGAAGAGAGCACAGAAAGCAGGAGAGAAAACTGTCTTCAAATGAATTTAGATGATTTTTTGTAGGTGGGGAGGAAGTAGGATTTATTGGTGAGCGTGATAAAGGAGAGTGGGACAGCACAGTGGGAGCCCTCATGGGTACAGAGCCCACCACCTGTTCAGGGGACCACCACAGGGGACACTGCTTCCCGGCCACCATAGCTTCAAGTTCAGTTGCATTAAACTTGGTAAAGCCCCTGCTTTTTTGAGTTGTGGCTCTTCTGACTGCCAGGGAACTTGAACTTGGCCCTATGTTGGGCCTTGATCACATATTGTTTCTTCTGCACCTCAGTGCAGGTGAAACATAATGACTTGGCCAATGTGAACCCTGGCCACCATGCCTTGCAGCTTCCCAAAGGCACCCTGGGCACCTGTCTGAAGACCAGACTGAGGACGATGTGAGATCAGAGACATGAATGCCCACTGGAAAGCGCTGTCTCCAAGGCCCCTCACGGCAACACACATAAGCAACAGGCTGTGCACACTGCCCAGAAGGCTGCTATTTGCAGCCATGGCACACCTGGCCCCAAGAGAATGCATTTTATTTTAGACAGCATACATGACATCTTTTTCCTTAAAAATGATACCTCCACTCTGAATAAATCAGGGTCAAAATCAATGAAGAGCTCTCATGCCGTGAGCGCCTTTTGTCTTAAGTCCTGATGTTGTGCCGATGACAAACAGCAGCCAGTCACGGTGACAGGAGAGGTCCAAAGTGATTGCCCAATTTGTTACTATAGAAACAACAGAGATTCTATCAGCATTTTTTCCAGAGCACTCAACATTTCTAGGTGACATATAATTTCCTCAATTTCCTCAATTCACTCGGGTCTACCCTGATTCCTCTCTGGTTTCACATGGAGGAAAACCCCTCCCAGAAGCCCCCAGCAGAGCTCCCCTGATGCCTCTGGGGCCAGGCCTGGGTCCTCTGCTTACTCACAACTGAGAGCGAGGGTCACGGCTTTGCCAGGCTGGCACAGGGCGATCGGAATTGATTTCCTGGGCCTGTCATCATGCTCCTCACTCCAACAAAACTCGGGGCCACTGGCGAGAGAGGAGATGGGACAATCCACAGCGTTCTTCATGGCTGTGGAGGTTCTCCTGAGTGGGTGTGTTGCATCTGGACTGAGCAGTCACTTGGACCTACGCAAGGACCCAGAAACCCAGCACCTGGAAACATAAGTGGGGACTTACGGGCCCGCCCAGGATCCTGGCCTGGGCCTCACCCTCCTGGTTTGTCCAACATTCACTCCCCTGTATCTGCCACTGCACCAGCTATATCTTTGGGGAATTTCCCCTCCCCTGCCTCCAGTCCCTGCAGGTCAGATGGGGCTGTCCCCTCTCCTTGGCCTTCCTCAAAGGACTGTGCTTGGTTTAGAGACATGCTGTGCCCTGACTGAGTCCGATTGGAGTGGATGCTGAGACTGTAGCAGTTTCTAAGAAGTGACCCCACTTTCCCATCAGACTTGTCCCTGATGGGATACAGCCTGAATCTATGGTCACCATCCCACTGGCATGTAGGGACTGAAGAATGCTGCCAAGTGATGGCGAAGGACAGTGTCGGATCATCTCCTGAACCAGCCAGATGGAAACCAAGACTCTTCAGTTCCTTAGTGCAGTCCTTTTCAGTGACTTGAGCCAACAAATAGCTTTTTTTTTTTTTTTTCTATAAACCAATTTAGAATGGGTTTTCCATTATTTACAAATCAAAGAATCCTAAGTTTTCAACTTTGAAGAAGCACGTTTGAAAGGCAAATTCTCAGGTCCGTTCCCAAAGATTGACTGAGCCACCTGGGCTGAGGTCTGAGACTCAGACCTTTGGAACAAGCCCTGGGCACAGATGGCCCTGCCCAGCAGAGTCTGAGACTCTCCAGCCTGGGCCCAAGGTGAGGCTGGCTGCTAACTCTGCTTGGTGGGTTAGACACATAGAGACCTTTCCACCACGAAGCCTGGCTACCTGCTTGGCTAAGGGGAGGGTAATACTTCCTTCTCCTTCTTTCCCAATGACCTGGAGTTGAGAAACGGAAAAGTGGGGGATTTCTCAATCAGGTTATTGGTCACGTCCAACCTCCGATAACTCCCATTGCTGCTTGGCTTTGCTAAAGCAGCTGGGAACTCAGGCAAGGCCTGCTTCCCAGCCAAAGGCAGACACTGGAGACCCCACAGACCCCACAGCTCCAGGGGCAGGCAGAGCAGGCTGACCTGGAAAACAGCTGGGAGCAGTCCTGCCTCGGGCCTCAGCCTCATGAAGGAAATGGAACGTTATGTATGCCCTGAACTCCATCCAGCCAGCGGTGCACATGTAGCCACCAGGACCTGGTGTCTCTTCTTCCCCTCTGCATGGCCATCCTCTGATATGGCTGCATTCTTAGGGACCTGTGAACCCCAAACCAACAGCAGAAAAAATTCTCTTCCTCAATCGTCCCAGGAGAAATGCTGGAAGAGCTGTCACTGCTAGTGTGGGAGCACATGACCAGCCCCCCCCCCATCATCACTGTGGCCTGAGAGGGCTGGGGTGGGCAGGGACCATTCATGGGGTGGGGACCGGTACAGCTCCACTTGGGCCATAGAGACAGAGACCGGGGAGTGGGTGGATGGGTTCATCCCTTGGCTTGGGATCCTGGAATTCCCAGAAGCAGGCCATGCTGAGACAAGGCTCAGGGGTGCAAGTGAATTATTTGGGAGATGAGCCCAGAAAGCCTCATTAGAGAGTGAGGCAGTGAGACGGTGGGAAGGCAGCCAGTACAGGATTGTTGTCCAGCACGGCACCACTGGGGACAATAGGAGCAAAACCCTGAAGGGACTCTGGCAGCCAGGGCAGAGCGCAGCTCAGGATCAACCCATCTGAGAACTGAGCCAGCTAAGCAGTGGGACTGCCGATGCTGAGAGCTGTTCCCCAGGGCGGGTGCTCAGTGGAAGCTTCCAACACAGGAGCAAAGTGATACCTGCTGGAGTCAGAAGTCCTCAGACAGAAAGACGCTGGGTGGGCCAGAGGGCACCGAAGAGGAGAGGATGACAGCCAAGCAGATCATACTTGCTCCACTCTCCAAAGGCAAACTAGGCGCTTCAGTCAGAAGAAGGTGCTAAAATGGGTGTGGCAGTGCTCATTTGTAATCCCAGCACTCAGGAGGCTGAAGCAGGAGGATCTCGAGCTAGAGGCCAGCCTTGGCTATGCAGTGAGACCCTGTCTCAAAACAAAAGAAAGAGAAAAAGAAGGAGAAGGTACAGGTGGCAGTGCTGATGCGGGGCAGACCAAGTAAGCAGATGTTCCCATGAGGAGCTAAGCGCTTGTTGCCTCTTCAGTCTTTGGCCAGGCAGTGGCAGGGGAGCACACAGACCTGAGCTAGATTCTGCATCAGCCATTTCTTCTTCTGACACCAGCCTAGCCTCTTGCCCTTTCAATGCTTTGGTTCCCTCAACTGTAAAATAGAGGCAGCAGTGTTGTTGAATTAAATGGACAAAGGGTGTCATCGCCTGGTCCACGCAGGAGCTCAGGGAATAAACGGTAGTTGATTGTGGCTGTTGCATGAAAGCCAAAGGTGCGCCGACAGACCAAAGGATGGATCGTGTTAAACTTCATGAACCATGAGATTATTGGGATTTGATAGAGGGGCATGGGTGACTCGTGAACAGCCTTGACATACAGCTCCACCCACAGGAGGAATCTTTTTCAAGAAGCTCCCACCAAGACGTCCCATGCAAAGCTGCCGATTTTCCATCTCTTGCATAATGTAGCACGACATGCAGCTGGGAAAAGAGGAGCTCCTGATTGGCACCTAAGGGCTGGGTCTTATAGTAGTGCCATGAGGTCTTTGTGACCTTCCTCCCCCCACCCTCAAGAAGGAATGTTGATAGCCAACCCCACTCTTCATGGGACCCATCAGGCCAATCTGTGAAGCCCTAGGGGTCAAACCACACCTGAACGGTAGCACCCCTCGAAATCCTTGGTGCCCAATTTTCAGGTGGCCAAGTGTTTCTCCTGAGAGTTAAGATGATGAGTCCCCTCTCAGATGCCCGTGCTTAACCGGACATGGTGGCGCAGACTTGTAATCCCAGCGCTACCGAGGGCGAGGTAAGGAGGATCATAAATTCCAGGCCAGCCTGGGCTACACAGTGAGACCCTACCTCAAACAAACTGAAGGCTGGCGATGTAGCTCAGCAGTAGAGGGACTAGGCTAGCATGCCCAAGGTCCTGGGTTCCATCCCCAGCACTACAAAAACAACACATACACACACACCCATGGTCAGCCAGAACTGAGCACATGGCACAGAATGGCGCCTGAAGAAATACTCTACGAAATACCTTTGGAGTCCCTTTCTGGCTCCCACATAATCACAGGGGCCACATAACCAGTCCAAACAGAATTTGGAGTTGTTTGCTTAATTTTTTTGGGGGGGGAGGGATACTTAGGGGTTGAACCCAGGGCCGCATGCATGCTTTGCAAGGACTCTGCCACTGAATTCCACTCCCAGTCCAATTTTTATTTTTTATCTTGTGACAGGGTCTCTCTAAGTTATGCAGGATACTCCTAGCCTCAAACTTGTGATCCTCCTGCCTAAGCCTCCTGAATTGCTGGGATTATAGGCATGAGCCACCACACCCAGCAGAATTTGGAATTTTTCCACCCCAAATGTGCCCACCTGTCACCTGGGGGTAGCTTTTAGACGACAACATAATAATATAAACTAAGGTTTCATAATACCTGCAACTATTGACATTTTAGCCCAAATAATTCGTTGCAATAATGGGAGAAGGAGCTGGCAATCCACTCCTGAAGCAATCCAGAAATAATCAGCCATTGAAAACCCTATGAGGGTTACTATGAGTCAGACTCGATTCGATGGCACCTAACAACAACAACAATCTTTGTACAGCATGAGGGTTGGGACTGTCCAGGCCCTGCAGGATGTTTAGCAGCATCCCTGGCCTCTACCCACAAGATACCAGACAGATCACCACCCCTATTTTGGGACAATGTCTCCAGACATCCCCTTTGTTGTTGTTAGGTGGCATCAAGTCGGGTCCAAATTCATAGTGACCCTATGTACAACAGAACAAAACACTCCTGACACTGTACCATACTGGGCACTATGTTAGTGCTTCTCTGCTATTTATAGGGCTTTCGATGGCTGATTGTTTTGGGAGTGAGCTGCCAGGTCCTTCTCCTAAGCCTACAGCACCCAGTATTTCTAGGCAGTCTCCCATCCAAGGACTTACCAGGCCCAACCCTGCTTAGCTTCCAAGACCTAACAAGATCTTTTCCCCTGAACCACTGATAGAGACAGCTGATACTTTTGTACTATTCAACTGACCACAGCAACAAGCCATTTCAGAAAACACAGTCACTCTCAGAAGCCTCCACCATCTGAATGAACATCTCAAGCTCACTGCCCAAGTGCAACATAGAAAAAAGGCCCAGCAGCCCTTGCCAGCCAGCTGGTTTCTCCCTGTGGGTCCCGTGTAGAGACTCCAGTGCCACTGTCTGCCTTCCCTATGTCCCGCTGTGGCGGACTCCCAAGCTCTTGCTCTGCTGTCCTACCTTCCCCCCTCCACCACTTCACTCTGGCTTCCTGGCTAGGGCAACCCTCCATGTTGTTGGCCACTTTGTGCTAAGCGCACAGAGCATGCTCCTAGGCCTCTAGCCTCCTCACAGCACAGGGCACATCAATCCATACAATCCAAAGCTTGTCAGCCTCGGCACAACTGACCTTTTCAACTAGGTGGCCCCTTGTGGTCAAAGCCACCTTGAGCACTGCAGGATGTTTAGCAACATCCCTGGCTTTCACCCACTGGGTGCCAGGGGCAACATCCCTCCAGTTTTGCAAACCAAATGTCTCCTCACATTTCCAAATGTCCCCTAGCAGACATCACCCCCAATTGAGAAACATTGTCAACCAAACCCATGAACCTCTGAGGTTGGGAGTGTTATTGCCACTTCACAGAGGAGCAAGCTGAGGCTTAAAGAAGGAGGATGACGTGTCTGGGTGTACGGGCATTAGAATTCATCTCCAGAATTGGTGATTCTCAAATTCAGCAGGGGAGAAAATGCACGGGGCTGCCATGTGTGGTGGCCTGTGCCTATCATCCCAGCAACTCTGGAGGCAGAGGCAGGAGGATCACAGGTTTGAGGCCAGAGACAGCCCAAATAACTGAGACCTTGTCTCAAGTAATAAAAAGCGGGGCTGGGATGCAGCTTCATGGTAAAGTGCATGCAAAAAGTATGCGTTAGCTACTGAGTTCAGTCTCTAGGACTCCCCCCAAAAAAAGTCCCCAGGGCCCTTGCTGACAGAGGCCCAGCCCTCTCTCAGACCGGTGGCCTGGGGTCCATTAGGAAAGGGCCAGGAGTTCTGTACTTCTTCCAGGGTGGCTTTGCAAATGACCAATAATTCCCAGCAGTCCACAGCCAGCCTCCTCAGCCCTGCACCTTCTTTCTTCCCATGCATCCCCACCATTTTGCCATTTTCTCACTTATCTCATGATACCTGCTTCCATCACCAGGGTTAGCAAAGCAAGGCATCACGGCTATCCATTGATGGCCTATGAAAAGAGTAAGAGTGTCCTCAACTGAGAACCAAGCAAACTGTGTCTATCTAAGATCTGTTGCTCTAAATCTTTCTCTGTGCTGGGCCATTCAGATGGGATATTTATTTATTTATTTATTTATTTATTATATGGATTGATTGATTGATTTTTGTGATCCTGGGGACCAAATCCAGGGCCTAGCACATATGAGGCAAGTGTTCCACTGCTGAGATGCACCACCAACCCTTTGTTTATATTTTTATTTTGAGACTAGATCTGGCTAAGTTGTGCAGGCTGCCTCTGGCGTCAAACTCTTGATCCTCCTGCTTCAGCCTCCTGAGTGTTGGGATTTCAAGAACGTGCCACAGTGTCTAGCTGGCCTCAAACTCTCGGCAATCCTCTTGCCTTAGCCGCCAGAGTGCTAGGATTATAGGTATATGCCACCATGTCCAGCTCAACAGAGTTATTTTTAAGCCCCCCAGCTTATGCTAGAATGTAAGAACTATACTCATTTTAGAGAAGAAATTGAGGCATGAAGTGATTCTGGTTTTTCCAAAACCACATAGAAAGTAAGAAGAAAAAGAACTCAAATAAACAAAATATTTAAAAATAAACACACATAAAAACCCCAAAGAAAACAAAACAAAAAATAAACAAAAAAACAAGAGACAAAAGAAGGAAGAAGGGAAGGAGGAGGAGGAGAAAGAAAGGAGAAGTCTCCATGTGCCTGAATCCATCACTGGCAATGGCTGGTAGGGAGTTATGAATCACTCAGAGTAAATGAGATTTACACATTTTCATATGTGTTCACAGGTACACACACACACACACACACACACAAACACACGTGTGTGTGTGTGCCCTTGGGTGTACAAACACCGGGGCCGGTAAGAGGCCCAGCCTTCCCTTGTTGTTGTTAGGTCTGGTAGAGTCCGTGTCTGACTCATAGCAACCCTACATACAACAGGCAAAATGCTATCATCCCTGCTTCTCTGCTACTCATAGGGTTTTCAATGGCGGGTTGTTTTCTGGGAGTGGGTTGCCAGGTTCTTCTCCCAAGCATATAGCACCTGGTGTTCCTAGGCCGTCTCCCATCCAAGTACTAACCAGGTCCGACCCTGCTTAGCTTCTGAGATCTGACGGGATAGGATGCTATAGCAGTATGGCTGCAGCCTGCCCTTAGGCACATGGCTGTCTAAGGCCTATCCCCCAAATGGTTTTTTTTTTCTTTTTGCAGTACTGGGGGGGGGGGGGTTGAACCCAGGGCCTTGTGCATACTTTTCAAGTATTCTATCACTGAGCTGCAACTCCAGCCCTTTCAAAAAAATTTTTTTATATTGAGACAGGCTCTTCATAAATTCCGACGTCTGCCTCTGGCCTCGAATTTGCAATCCTCCTGTCTCTGCCTTGGGAGTTACTAGGATTACAGGCTTGCACCTCCACATCAGGCCCAATTAAGATTCTGTAAACAAAAAAAAAGGAGCAGGATAGGTATTCAACAGGCAAGCAGTGTCTGCCATATACCTCACCCCACTTTGCAGACAGGAAGGGCCCCACAGTAAGCCTATTGGCAGGGCTTAGGCCTCGGACCCACTCTGAGGGACAGTAGGCTTTCCACTCCACCTGTTACTACTGGAGGCTGTCTGTCTGCCGGAGGATGTTTGCTCAGGAGCAGCAAACAGCCCCTGGCCACATAGGAGCCCCATCTCTGGGCAACCACCTCACAGTAAGCCCACCCAGATCACTTGAGTAGCAGAAAGTGACTTCTGGTCAATAGACGATCCTCCATCCTTGAAAAGCCCCATGAGTCATCCTCCAAAGTTCCCCAGGGGAAAGGACTTCCAGATAAGGGGTCCGTCTCAGAAAGAAATAAAACCTTGGCCCCCAGCCCAGAAGTTCAGGGAAACCAGCTGGCCTGCTGGGAGGAGGGCCACCTCGACCCTCTGTACCAAACTATTTTCCTAATCATTCATTCATCAACTATTTATAGGTGTGACAGTTATTCATTCAACAACTATTTATTAAGAAGAGCAAGGAAAATGTCACTTAACTCCAGCTGTTTCTCTTTATCTGTGGGTTTGCTTTCCTCAATTACACTTACTGGTAGTTAACTGTGGTCTGAAAATAGTAAATGGAAAATTCCAGATACAAAGGATTTATAAGTTCTAAGTCTGTACCCTTTTTAGTAGCATAGTGAGATTTCCAGCTGACTCCCTCCAACCCACTCAGGAGGTGAATCATCCACGTGTCCAGTGGGTCCCCACTGACTCTGCTAACCGCCCATTAGTTACTTAGTAGCAATCTTGATTATCAGATCAACTGTTTACAGTGTTAGTATATGGTTATAATTGTTCTTTTATTATTGTTGTTGTTAGGTACTGTCGAGTTTGTATCCGACTCATAGTGACCCTACGTACAACAGGCAAAACGTTATTGTCAGTGCTTCTCTGTTATTCATAGGGTTTTCAATGACAGATTGATTTTTGGGAGTGGGTTGCTGGGTCAGTCTCCCAAGCCTACAGCACCTGGTGTTCCCAGGAGGTCTCCCATCCAAGGACTAACTAGGTCCGACCCTGCTTAGCTTCTGAGATCTGATGAGATTGGATGCCACGGTGGTATTAGTTGTCGTTATTTTCTTGCTGTGTTGCATTTATAAATTAATCTTCATAATAGGTGCTTATGTACAGGAAACCTTATAGTATATAGAAGCTTTGGTGGTACCTGAGGTTTCAGGCATCCACTGAGACTTTTGAAATGTGTCCTCCGTGGATAAAGGGGGACCACTGTGCACACTTTTGAATTGTGGGCATTCATTATTACAATAAACATGCACTGCTTTGGTTTGGTTTGATAAGTTTGGGTTTAAATTAAATTTATCTCATGTTTTGTTTTGTTTTGTTTTGTGTTACTAGGTATTGAACCCATGGCCTTGGGCATGCTAAGTCTGTAAAGTCAAGGCTGTATCACCAAGTTACAGCCCCAGTGTAATCAAATTTTTTTAAATGATCAATTGATTTCTTTTTCTTCTGGTACAGGAGATGGCACCCAGGGTCTCACACATGCTGGGCAAGCACACTGCCACTGCACTACAGCCTAGCCTCTAATTAATATCTAATAGCAAGCAGTGAGTCCCTCCTCCTCGCTACCATCTCCATGTGAGGTGACTTACACCAGAAAGCATGCATGATCTCTTCCTAAGGGCTTTTCTGTGTGTTTCCAGGTGGACTCCCAGAAATGTTGCTTTTGATCTGGAGGTCATAAGTCTGTCACACAGGCAAGACGGAAGATTCTCTATGCAGAAAGCTTCCTGAAGAAGTTGTCCTTGAGCTGGGCGTGGTGCCACACGCCTGTAATCCCAGCGGCTTGGGAGGTGGAGGCAGGAGGATCGCAAGTTCGAGACCAGGGGCAGTCTGTGTAATTTAGGGAGACCCGTCTCAAAAAGTAAAAACAACAACAACAACAAAGACTGGGGGTGCAGCTCAGTGGTCCAGCACTTGCACAGCATGCAAGTGTGAGACCCTGGGTTTAATGCCTAGTACCGCAAAAAAAAAAAAAAAAAAAAAAAAAAGAAGTTGACCTTTAAGTTGAAAGCTCAAGGGTGAGGTGGACTTTGCTGGGCGACAATGAGGAGGTAACCAGAAAAGACACTCTGGGCAAAGGCAGCAGCGTGCACAGAAGTCAGGAGAACATTTTTTTGTTCTGGAAAATGCAAGTGATTTGGAGGGATGCTGTAGGAGGAGGGAGAGAAGTGATGAGGTCAGAAAGGCAGGTGGCAGCCACCGTCACGGAACTGTGATTTTCGCCGGTCTCTCCTGTTGCTCTCCCTCTCCCACACTCTCCCCTCTGGGCATCACGATGATCAGTCATGGGGTTTCACACTCTCTTGCTTCAAGCTTGGTGTGGTTTCTAAGTCTCAGTCAGTGTGTCATTCATCAGCTGGCCATGTCACCCAGTGATCCACACCATGGTTCCGGAATGTCAATTGAGCCCCACAGATTGGACAGCAAATCTTCCAGAATTACACGGAACAAAGGAATCTTAACTTGAAAACCAAAGGGCACATGCTTGTCATCCCAGTGACTCAAGAGGCTGAACAGGAAGATCCCGGAGTTTGAGGACAGAGGCAGCCTGTGTCACTGACAGACCCTGACTCAAAATTTAAAAAAATAAAAAGGAGTAGGTGTGTGGCTCAGTGTTCAAGCACTTCCTTATTCTGCGTCAGGCCCTGGGTTCAACCTCTGGTACTGGGGAAAAAAAAAAAAGTTGCAAAGAAACCAAGACCCACAGAGTTGAGGCAACTTGCCAGAGACACAGCAAAAATATAAAGGTGTTCAGACATTGCTGATGGGAAAGTGAAGTGGTATAGCCACTTTGGGTGATAGTCTAGCAGCTCCTGAAAGCATTAAATAGAGTTACCATGTGACCCACCAACTCCACTCCTAGGTGTAGACCGCAGAATGGAAAATACATCCACACAAAAGTTTGAACAAGGTTCATGGCAGCAGTGTCCATCTTGGCTACAAATGGAAATAATCAGACATAACACAACTGATATATGGGTAAATAAAATGTGCTATGTCTCATCAGGATTGGAGGAAGACACATTAACAACCTGCATTATGCAGATGACACAAGTTTGTTTCTTGAAACTGAAGAGGATTTGAAACATTTACCGATGAAGATCGAAGAACACAGCCTTCAGTATGGATTGCACCTCAATATCAACAAAACAAAAATCTTTTTTTGTTGTTGTTTAATTGTTTGTTTGTTTTACAAGGATTTATTTCAATGTGGGATTAATAATCTGGCATTGAAATGGGATCATATGTCAGCTAAAATTCAATAATATCAACAGACAATGTTTTGGAATATAGTTAGACAAGTGGTAGAAGACTGTAGTGTTTAACCTCTTAAGAGTGTATGTGAAGCTGCGAGTGGTGGTGTGTATGGTTGTGAACTCCAGCACTCGGTAGACTGAGGCAAGAGGATCAATGCAAGTTTAAGGCCAGAATGGATGACACAGCAAGACCCTCTCAAACAAACAAACAAAAAGAACATGTGTGTAAAGATGCATATATATGTAATATTTTTTATTTTGCTCAGAACCAAGTATCATCAGTATTTAAACATGTTTTCTTTTTATAAACCTTTCTTATTTGTCACTTAGAGTTACAATCTGTAGATTGCAAAACAAGAATCTTTACAACCGAGTCAGTAAGCAACTTCATGACAAATAGAGAAACGATTGAGGTTGTCCAAGATCTTGCCTTGCTTGGTCCTACGACCAACACCCACGAAAGCAGCAGCCACGAAATCTAAAAATGCATTGCATTGGGAAAAACTGTTGCAAAAGACCTCTTTAAAGTGTTGAAAAGTGAAGATGTCACAATGAAGACAAAGGTGAGCTTGACTCATACCATGGTATTTTCAGTTGCATCATATGATTGTGAAAGCTGGATGTTGAATAATAGAGACGGAAGAGGTGTTGATTCTTCTTCCAACATTGATGCTGGAGACAAATATTGAATATACCATACAGTGCCAAAAGAACCAACAGATCCGTCCTAGAAATGCAACCAGAGAGCTCCTTGGAAGCAAGGATGGCTTGTTGTTAGGTGCCGTCAAGTTGAGTCTGACTCATAGTGACCCTATGTACAGCAGATAGAAACACTTCTTGATTCTGTGCCAGGCACATGATCTTATTTATGCTTAAGCCCATTGTTGCAGACACTGTGTCAGTCCATTTGCTGGAGGGTTTTCCTTTTTTTCGTTGACCTGTCACTCTCCCAAACATGATGCCTAGAGTGTATCTTATGTATTTTGGACATGTCAGGAGGGACAAATCTCTGGAGAAAGACTTCATGTTTGGGGGAGTGGCAGGTCAATGAAGAAAAGGAAGACACTCAACTAGATGAATTGACACAGTGTCTGCAACAATGGGCTTAAACATCAAAAAGATCTTGTGCCTGAAATAGAATCTGGGAGTGTTTCTTTCTGTCATACATAGGGTTGCTATGAGTCAGATAAGACCTGATGGCACCTAACAACAACAACAAATATCTATACACTGTAAACTTACTCAGCAGTTAAAAAAAAAAAGGAAATGAGGTACTTATGCATGCTACAAGAGAGATTAATTTTTATTTTATTTATTTATTTATTTTTTGGTACTGGGGTTTAAACTCAGGGCCTTGTGCTTGCATGCTTTGCAAGTGCTAGACCACCAAGGTGCACCCTCAACCCATTTTTTGTACTTTTTGAGGCACAGTCTCGCTAAATTACACAGATGGCCTCTGGTCTTGAACTTGCAATCCTGCTGCCTCCGCCTCCCAAACCGCAGGGATTAGGCATATGCCACCACGCCTGGCTAAGAGAGATTAATTTTGAAAACATCGTGTTAATTGAAAGGAAGGCAATGTAGTCTGGGCCTCTGGCACATGCCTGTGATTCCAGTGACTCAGGAGGCTGAGTTAGGAGTATCCTAAGAACTGGCTCAGAATTCACTCTACAGCTCAGCTTGGCTTCCAACTCCAGGGTAAGCCTCCTGAATGCTGGGATTACGGGCATGCACCACCACATCCAGCCTCCTCATGGTTTAAATAAAGGTCTGATGGAAGGTTCTTGATGAGCTGACTGGGGGCACCTTTGAATTAATCACCATAGCCAGGACAATTTACTGTTCTTGGGGCCAGGATTGGGTCACACGACCCACTCTGGATCCAGACTAGTGGTCAGCTCCACTCAAACCACATGGTCTGTGGTTCCCTAAGGAAAACTAGGATTCGGGGCAGGTCCAAGCTACACATGCCTATAATTTGGGGATACTTTGGACCCCACTGCCCAAGCTTGCCTCCCACTTCTTCCACACATAGCTCTGTGACCTTGGCAAAGCACTTGGCCTTCCTTGCCTCAAGGTCTTCATCTGTCACGCGTAGGGAGGATGGTGGCACCTCCCTTGTAGGTCACTCTGAGGCTTAAGCGCCATGACTTGAGGAAAGGGCTTAGAAGGGAGCCAAGTTCTCCTTGTCCCAGCTGATGTTACTCTGCCATCTTGCAGAGGGGAAGCTAATCACTCACATCATGTTGGGGACAGCAGGAAATCAAATTCAATTACTGGCCAAATAGGAGCTTTGGGAGGACTATGAAGAAAGGGATAAAGAGGACCCCTTGACTCCCTAAGTGATGGGCCACCCACAGTGCCTTTGCCTCCCCCCTCAGAGCACAAGTCACTGTGTTGTGACATGTGAGCCCCATCCAGCTCCCTGTTTTACTCAGGGTACCTGATGGAAGGCCTGGCCCAGGAGAGGGGGACCCAGGGTATGGGTCCTAAAGTTTATGCAATTTTAGAAAAAGAATACAAAACTATGAATATGATAAAAGGTAAGAGAGAATTTATTGACAAAGAAAAAATAATTCCTCTCAAATTATTGGACATTGGAGAGTTAGGTCTCTTTCTTCTGAGATCTCTTTAGGCAACTTTCCAGAAATGCTGACTGAGAGGCTGCCTCTCTCTCACCTCAACATTCTAGAGCTCCCAGTACCACCTGGGGAACTGGTAAATCATGGTAAAGCTGTCTTTGGGCTCAATAAAGATTCCTTTTCCTTTCATTCCTTTTCTTTCCTTTCCTCTCCTTTCCTTTCCTTCTGTCCTTCCTTCCTTCTTTCCTCCCACCCTCCCTCCCTCCCTCCCTCTCTCTCTCTCTCTTCCTTCTTTCCTTCCTTCCTTCCTCCCTCCATTCCTTTCTCTCTCTCTCTCTCTCTCTCTCTCTCTCTCTCTCTCTCTCTTTCTCTCTCTCTCTCTGCCTTCCTTCCTTCCTTTCTTTTTTGTGCTACATTGGTTAATGACATCCTATTTAGAAGCGTTTTGGAAAAGCTCAGCATGGTGGCACATGTCTGTACTCCCAGCACTCAGGAGGCTGAGGCAAGAGGGTTGATATGAGTTCAAGGCCAGCCTGGGCTACACAGCAAAACCCTGTCTCAAAAAACAAAGCAAAACAGTAAGGAACCAAAGGTAAACAGGCAAGCCTGAAAAGAACAAATACAACACTTGGCTTTTAAAAAAAAGTGAAAAAGAAAGTTACTTGAAAAATCTAACAATATCCTTGTATTTGAACAACTGGTACCATAAAGCAAAGCATCTTTCTTTGAGCATCAAACCTTTTTTCCCTATAGAATAAACAAATTAGCATGGTAATTGGAAAGAAAGCGTTAATTGGATTAGGTTAGCAAAGTAAGAATAGTTGGCTGAAGTTATGATTTTAAAACCATTGATAAGGGATCAAGAAATTTTAAAAAAATGGTAATTAAGTTATGGACTTATACAAAAAAATGGGGCAGAGTCCTGCATTTTGTTAATGTTTCTGAGTAGGCCCCATTGCCAATGCAGATTTATTTATTTATTTATTTATTCATTCATTCATTCCTTTTTTGCCATGCTAGGAAAGTACTCTACCACTGAGCTATTCTTGCAGCCCTATACTGATTCTTTCTGGTGGGGGAGAAGTACTGGGGGTTAAACCCAGTGTCTCACACATTCTATGGGAGAGTTCCACTCCTGAGGCCCACCCCTACCCCTCCCCTTTTATTTTGAGACAGGGTCTCCCTAAATTGCACAGGCTGCCTCTGGCCTTGAACTCTCAATTCTCTTGACTCAGCCTCCCAAGTTGCTGGGATTACAGGCGGATGCCACCATGTCACACCTTGTAATGATTCTTAGTACATATCTGTTGCATAACTGATTACAAGCTACACTCCAGATCATCCCTTACAGCCAGCAGGCAGTCCACACCCAGGAAGCTGAACCCCAGATGATTGAGATTTTTGTATTTTTTTCTTTACACAATGAAGAGGACTTTATGAAACTGCCAGTCCTTAAAAGTGAGAATCTTAGCCACCCAGGGGCTGGGGAGGCAGAGGCAGGAGGATTGCAAGTTCGAGACCAGAAGCAGTCTGCATAATTTAGCGAGGCCCTGTCTCAAAAAGTAAGAAAATAGGGCGGGTGTGGTGGCACACGCCTGTCATCCCACTGGCTGAGGAGGCAGAGGCAGGAGGATGGAAAATTTGAGACCAGAGGGAGTCTGCATAACTTAGCGACACCCTGCCTCAAAAAGTCAAAAAATAAAAAAAAAATGGACTGGGGATGCAGCTCAGTGGTCCAGCACTTGCAAAGCATGCAAGTGCGAGGTCCTGGGTTCAAACCCCAGTACTGAAAAAAAAAAAAAAAAAAAAAAAAAAAAAAAAAAGGCGAGAATCTTGCGCAATCTCTCTCCCTCTTATCAGAGGGTCCAGGTGTCTGAGGTGAGACTGAAGGAGCTTAATGCCTTGTTCTCGGTTCCGTCTTAGGCAAATCATCTCCCTTCTCTGTGACTCAGTTTCTTCCCCTGTGCAATGGGCAGAGTTTAGAGGAATAAATAAGAATCATGTCAAGGATTAACCCGCTTCACACAGTGCCTAGAATTTGTATCTACTGAGTGGACTTTTGTTTTCCATTGTTGAACTATTTTATTTGACTAAGTCACACTTTCAAAAAGTACAAGAGAGTGAAACATGAGACTCCCTTCCTTGATGGCCCCTTCACCCATCTACTTCTATTGATGCAACCGTTGAGTACAAATTTCAAAACCATTTCAAATTCATAGAAATGTTGCAAGAATAATTAAGACACAGTTCAACGGCAAGTTTGGAAGATGCTTCTCAAAGGAGAAAGTGGTTCTGAGATGGGGGTGGGGGTGCCCAGCCTCTGGGAGAGATAGTGTTCACAAGAAGGCTAAGCTGGGCGCGCGGTGGCGTATGCCTGTAATCCCCTCGGCTCGGAGGTGGAGGCGGGAGGATCGCAAGTTCGGGACCAGAGGCAGTCTGGGTAATTTAGTGAGACCGTGTCTCAAAAAGTAAAAAAATGGGCTGGGGGTGCAGCTCAGTGGTCCAGCACTTGCAGAGCATGCAAGCGCAAGGCCCTGGGTTCAACCCCTAGTACTGAAAAAAAAAAAAAGAAGTCTGAGGACCCCAGAGGTGGTGGCCATGCAGTGAGAGCCAGATATATTTTGTGCAGAAAAAGAGGAAACCCACAGAAGTCTGAGATGAGATTCAATGAAATGGCCACATGCTATAAGGCCAGGCAAGGGGGCAACCTGTCCATGGGGGGACTATCTCAAGAAGCGGCATGTGCCTTGACCATAGTGGAATGGACAAGCCTGTGTTTACAGATGTGCCAGGTAAGACAAAATCTGGATATCATATTCATGTGGTTGCAGGGAGAAAATAAAAGCATACGAAAGACTGAAAAAAAAGAAAAGAATAATTTGGAGAATTCCAGGTACCCTTTTCCCAGAACCACCTATTTTTAATATTTTGTAGGTTCATTTTATTATCATTTCTTCCTTCGTGGGAATATATTTATAATCAATATTTATTTTTCTGAACCACTTGAGATAGGTTAGGTACAGTTACCCCTTAATATTTCCCAAGAATAGGATATTGTTTTCTATAACCACATCATTGTTGCCAAACTCAAGAACGTTACGTTGATGCACGATATAGTCACGTTGCATAACAATGGGGCATTTCTGAGAAACTCAGCATTAGGCGATTTTGTGGTTGTGTAAGCATACTCTTATGGGACCGTTATTGCTGGTTGTTGATTGAACTGCATTTTGTGGCATATGACTATACTTTAATCTATCGTCCATATTCCCATGTTGTCAACTGTGGCAATAAGATCCTTCTGCCTCGCTCGTTTCCCGTTTTACTTACTTATTTATTTGTGTTTTTTTTCTACTTTTTTTTTTTTTTCCAGTACTGGGGGTCAAACCCAGGGCCACATGCCTGCATGCTTTGCAAGTGCTGGGCCACTGAGCTGCGCCCCCAGCCAATTTTTTTTTTTTTTTTTTTTTTTTTTTTTACTTTTTTGAGACAGGGTCTCCCTAAGTTATGCAGACTGCCTCTGGTCTCAAACTTGCCATCCTCCCACCTCCGCCTCCCAGGCTGCTGGGATTACAGGTGTGCGCCACCATGCCCAGCTTCATTTTATTTTTGAGACAGGATCTTGCTTGCTGTGGAACACAGGCTGGCCTCAACCTTTGATCCTTCTTCCTCAGCCTCCCTAGTGTGGGGGTTGCAAGTGTGCCCCAAAGGTGCTATTTGAATGAATGAGTAAAAGAAAAAAAAAAAACAAAAAACAGTACACTTTAGAGCTCAGTCTGAGGCTGATCTGAGGTTTCTGTTCAAGGTTACCTTCCTGAAATTTCCCTGCCCAGACAAGTCTCCCCCACATGGACAGTCAGGCAGGCTGGGCCCAGACCTTACCGGATGCGGTCATCAGGCTGCATTGCAGGGGTAACAGAAGGTTTGTGGCCAGAGGCTCCAGCCTGGGTGCAAGTGGGGTATTTGTAGGGGAAGCCAACTCCTGTACCTGGAACGGGAACAGAAACTGTGGGGGTGGGGTGAAGAAGGAGGCTACACCTGGACCCTGGGCCTCAGCTGCTGCTGGCTTCCGACAGACCACAGCTACTTTCGGCGGGGTTCTTTTTATTTTTATTTTGTAATCGAAGTGTAATGTCCTTTCAGAAAAGTGCACACATAAGTGACAGCTTGATGGGAGCCACAATGGGAGCACACTAGGGTAACCAGCCCTCAGGCCAAGGGACCAACACCAAAGCTTCCTGGGAATACCCATCTTCCTGATTCCAATACCAAGGCCTACTAACACCTGTCTTGAAATCTGTGTATAGATATTGTACAGCACTAGTCCTTTTGTGTAGGACTTCTTTGCTACAAATTTCATGTTTGTGGCAACAGCCTTTTGACTCTTTGCCTCCGTGAGGTCAAAGAGAGAAAGGAATCTAATAATAACTCACTTTGCATGACTGGTTTCAATGCACCAGCCATTGCTTCAAGTCTCCACCACCCAGTGTGCTGCAACTATTCCTGCCTCCAATCCACAGATGAAGGGACTGAGGAACAGAGAGGTTAAATAATTTTCCCAGTGAGAAGTGAAAGTTTATGTGTGAATCCAGGTCTGACTAACCTTCAAGCTCACATTCTTACTCACTGTACACACCTTATCAACAAAGTAATCATTTATTGAGCACTCTCTTGGGCTGGACACTACTCAAGCTTTTTGTCCATTGTCCATTTTTCCCCTGGTCTCTGTTGCTGTTGTTCTTGGGTGCCCTTAGGTCGGATCTGACTCATAGCAACCCTATGTACTACAGAATGAAACACTGTGCCATGCACCTGATCCTTTTATGTTTGAGCCCATTGTTTCAGCCACTGTGTTTCTTCTCATTTTGAGCCACATCAGCAAAAGGAGGTCCCAGGGGTTTCACTCCATTCCCATCTTTAAGGTTGACTCTACTTTCAGGAGGCAACACTTCTCTAGTCGTTTCTTGAATGGCTTCCAGCTTAGGGGATTCATTTTCTGGCACCATATTTGACAGTGCCTCTCTGCTTTTCACAGGGTCTTCAATGGCAAATTGCATCAGGAGTGGGCTGCTTGGCCGTTCTCCCTAGTCTGTCTTAGTCTGGAAGCTCACCTGAAACCTGTCCACCATGGGTTGCCCCGCTGGAATCTGAAATACTGGTGGCATAGCTTTCAGCATCACAGCAACATGCAAACCCCCACAGCACAACAAGCTGACAGACATGTGGGGATCCCAGCCCCTACATGAATAAAATACCAATATACCTACTTGCCAAGTGATGAAAGCAGAATTCAGAGAAGTTTAATAACTTATCTGAGGTCACACGGCTTAGGAAGATATGAAATAAAGATTAAAACTCCACTGTACTGATTCCAAAGTCCAGTGCAGGATGGTATTAGTACCTAGCATTTATGTGAATCTTTCAAATATACCAGCTGAGTTGTTCGAAGAACAGACCACAATGACAATAGCAGTTATGATCAGAGTCAGACGCCTTGGAGAAAGACTGATTATCCCTACCACCTGTTCTCACCTTTGCTCTGATCTTTAGCTTGGCGCACAGTTTCCTGTGGCATTCTGTCTTACCCCAGCCTTCCTTGCAGCCAGGTGCATCCCTGTGACTAAATTGTGGCAGAGGGAAAGCTCTGAGTCCACAAGCCCTCAGGGCCCACTTGTAGGTCCCACCCCATTAAAGGAAAGACCCATGACCTTCCCCTCCTGGTTCCGGCTGGCTGGAATGGCAGACATGGTGCTGGGCAGCCATCTTGGGCCACATGGACGAGGCAGCCTCTCCCAGGACACACAAGCACCAAGCCTCCCCACCCTGTGAAGCCCTGTCATCTCGGCCCCAGAGGACTGACACACACAGGGTACCAAGAAAGAGTAAAAGAGGAAGGAGAAATACTTCTCTTTTCAATGAATTAAACATTTTTCAGTGGTAAAAATGTGAATTTTACCTTAATTAATTAAGCAAACAAACACAATAACAACAACAACAAAAAAAAACCCTTCTCCCCTATTCAGCTGGGGTCTCAGGCTTTTACTCTGATATGTAGTACCAAAGGTCTGTGTGTTAAAGGAGTGGCCTTGCCATGGCGCTGCTGGGAGGTGGTGGGACCTTTAGGAGTCTGGGCCTAAAGGGGGGTCCTTAGATCATTGGGGGTGCCCTGGAGGGAGATTATGGGCCTCAGTCTGTCCTCACCCTTTCTTCCTTCCTGATTCATGAAGTGAGTAATTTCCTTGACTGTGGACTCCACGCCACCCAGCACGCCCACCAGGGCCCAGAGCAATGGGTCCACCCAGTCTTGGATTGGAGCTTCCAAAACTATGAGTCAGTCTCCCCACCGCCCCCCCATCCTTTTCTTCCTCTCTCTCTCTCTCTCTCTCTCTCTCTCTCTCTCTCTCTCTCTTTCTCTTTTTGTGGTACTGGGAGGCTGAACCCAGGGCCTCATGCACACTAGGCAAGGGCTCTACTACTGAACCACACCCTTTTTATTTTCAGACAAGGTCTTACTAAATTACGCAGGCTGCTTCTGGTCTCTAATTTATGAGCCTCTTGCCTCTGCCTCCTGAGCCTCTGAGATTACATGTGTGAACCATGGTGCCCAGCTAACCTCTTCTCCTTATAAGTTCATTTTCTCAGGTGTTATAGTGACAGGAAGCTGATTAGTGTGTGCGTGTGTGTGTGTGTGTGTGTGTGTGTATATATAATTTGTAATTGTTTTTATTTATCAAATTAGCAGAGAGAGAGAGAGAGAGAGAGAGAGAGAGAGAGAGAAAGAGAGAGAGAGAGAATGGCTCCTTCTTTATAGTTGAGGAACTGAAGCCCAGAGATGAATGGATTTGGCCTGGACCACATAGCTAGAAATTTCTGGAACCCATCCTGGCCCCCAAGTCATGTTCTTCTATTCCACAAGGCCGGCAAACTGTGGTCTATTGACCCTTATGCTAGGGACAATTTTTACATTTTAAAATATTGAAGAAGGAAGAAGAGGAGGAGAGGAAAATGCAATAGACCTGCTGTGGCCTGCAAAGCATGAAAGATTTCCTATTGACCCTTACAGGCAAAGTTTACCAATCTCTATATTACACTGTTTTTTTAAAGTTCTCAACTTCTCTGCCTAGGAAATGGGGGCTTCAAGATTTATTTACTAAAATCAGGAAGATATGTGTGAGAGTCAGATAGGGCATGGATGGAGAGAAGCAGGAGGAGGAGAAGGATGTAGGATGAGGGCTGGTTGTCTAGACCCTGTCTAGCCAGAGACCACCCACTGGCTGCTGGAGCAAGAGCAGTGGGTGAGGACAGGAAGCTGGGCTGGGCTGTCTACCCAAGAGACCTTGGGCACGCCCCTTTACCATCTGCGTGCTGGTTCCTCATCTGCGTGTCCAGGACTGGATTACATCTGTCTTCTTGATTTTGACCAGTTGGTATCAGTTCCCCCAGCCCCTCACAATGGAACCCTGATTTCCCTGGGAGCCCCCCTCCTTCCTCCCTGTCTGTGTGAGGCCTGCAGGGCTAACTCTGTCCTTAGCTCTGGGGAGGGCCAAGTTCTCAGAGCTGACCAGTGAGCGCCTGCCATCCCTCTACCCACAGAGATTGGTTCAGGGATGGGCACATGTCCCAAGAGGGCCAATGGGCCAGCCCTTGTGGTTTTATTTGTTTGTTGTGGTTTGTTGTTTTTGTTGTTTTGTTTTGGTTTGGTTTGGGGTTTTAGTTTTTGAGCAGGGTCTCAATGTGTAGCCCATGGTGGCCTCAAACAATCCCCCTATGTCAGCCTCACAAGTGCTGGGGTTACAGGTGTGCACCATCACACCTGCCTGGCTTAGTCTTTGGGTTTTTGCTGGGATTATTAGGAAAATGTTATTTTCTTTTGGCTGTGATAGGCTAGTATGCTGAGGCAAAAAGCTGAAAAATGGCCATGATTAGAGAAATGGGAAAAAGACTGAGCCCTGATGACTGATGAGCCCCTGGATCAAGTTGTACCTGCAGCCAGCTCCACATCTCCAAACATCTCATTCCCCATGAGCCAGCGTCATTTCTTTTATGGCCAAAGTCACTACATCAGATTATGTTAGTTCTCCGCCTTGGGCATTCACCATTTTCACACCCAGTGACTTAATTGCTTCCAAGTCCCAGCACCTGTGTTCTTCGCCTGAGGGCTTTGTCCCCGTAGGTGTTCAGTGCACACAGGTTGAGAAGGCTGGGCGTAGCCTGTGGCCAACATTCCAAAGGAGCTGGTGGCTAAATACCTGTGCTCTTTTGCCCTCAAGTGGACAATTCTGAGGTGTGTCCTACTGCATGTCCCAGAGTCCCCAGTGGGCTGTGCCCAGTAGCCCACAGTGACAACTGTCTCAGTATCTTCGCTGTTCTGGGCTCTTGCCTCCCTCCCACTTTCCACACTCCAGCCAAGCGTCTTGGGACTTCTTATCTCTCAAAGAAACTTTGTTATTGGGTGCCATTGAGTCGGGTCAGACCCATAGCATCTCTGTCTATAGCAGAATGAAACACTGCCCAGCACTGTGCCATACCCAAGATCTTTTTATGTTCCAGCCCACTGTTGCAGCCACTATATTTCTTCTCATTTCTTCACATCAGTAAAAGGAGGCCCCAGAGGATTTACTCTATTCCCATTATTAAGGTTGTTTCTACTTTGAGGAGGCAACTCTTCCCCAGTCCTTTCTTGAGTGTCTTCCACCGTGAGGGGCTCATTATCTGTATCTGACAGTGTTTCTCTGCTTTTCATAAGGTTTTCAGTGGTTAATTGTTTCAGGAGTGGGCTGCCAGGTCCTTCTCCCTAGTCTGTCTTAGTCTGGAAGCTCAGCTAAAACCTGTCCACCCTAGGTGGCCCTGATGGTATCTGAAATGCCGGGGGCATAGCTTTCAGCATCACAGGAACATGCAAGCCCCCAAAGCACGACAAACCGACAGACACTAAGGGCTCAAATGAACCCCATGCACACAAATCCTGTGTCAGATCTGCTTCTGCAAGGACTGACCTAAGCATTTCCTGAGATTGGTTTCTGTCACGCACAGCCAAAACTGCTCTGGCTGACACACCGTTCCAGCATTCTTTTAAAATATTTGCCTCATAGCTGTATTTTTCCAATCTGCTTTTCAGCTAAAAAGCAGTGTATGATATAAGATGACTTTACTGGTGTGCACGGCAGAAAGGGAGGCAAATAAGGAAATCCCCTAGGATGGCCCTGCACTGGACGCACCCCGGTGGCTTCCTCTCTCACAGCTGACCTCTTCCTAACCCATTCATTGTCTGCGCCAGAAAGAGTCCTTCCTCCACCCTTTCATCTGTGAGGCCTCTGTGTTCAGCCCTGCCAGTGATAAGAACATTCCACATCATCTTCCTGTCCCTGACCTTTGAAAAAACCCCATCCACCCAGGTCCTGTGACGTAGACCCCAACAGAGATGTTCCTTCTTAGGGATAGAGGTAGTGAGAACAGAGAGGTTCCTAAAAGCTCATCATTCAACCATTCATTCATGCATTCACACATTCATTCAACAGAGATTGATCAAGCACTTGGGCAAGGTATTACAAATTACAGGGAACAGAATTAACTACAGCCAGCTAAGCAGCAAGGGGTTTATCAAAGGTACTAGGCAGGCTGGACATGGTGACTTCATGCCTATAACTCCAGCAACTCTGGAGGCTGAGGAGGGAGGATCACAAGTTCGAGGCCAGAGGCAGCCAGCATAATCTAGTGAGACCCTGTCTCAAGATAAAAAATTTTAAAAAGGGACTGGGGGTGCAGTTCAGTGGTTGAACACCTCCATAGCCAGTGTGAGGCTCTGGATTCAGTCCCCCAGTACTGCAGTAAATAAATATCAAGGCATTAGGTAGTAACCTAGCTGTTAAGTGCAAACAGTGTGAGCTTCCAGGTGCAGCAGAGTCAGGACAACCCCACCCCCACTCCTGACCTGTTCCAGCAGGAACGGTCACTGCAGTTGCTGCCACCTCCGCTCAGCGTGAGGAATCTGGGGACTGGCTCCCGGAAATTTCCTGCTATTCCCAGAAGGGCCAGACACCTTTGCCACTGTCCTTGCCAGAAGATTCCAGCACATAGCATCTGCTGCTTGCTTTTGCCTCCAAGCCTCACCAGGGGACTCCAGGTTCAGATGCATTCCTGCTGCAAGGACGTCTGGGAAATAATAGGTTTTTCTCCTCCAGGCTTTCCGTACAGGCAGTCACACTAGCGGGATCAGGATGGGTGTGGAGTGAGCCAATCTGTTACCGTCTGCTATAGGCCTGGAACAATGACACATCAGAAAAATCCCCCACCTTCCGAGAGCTCATGGTCGAGGGGGAGACCCACACCAAAGGAGGAATTCCAGGAGGGATGAGCGGTATTTAAGGGAAATTTTGGAAAGCAGTGAGCATATATTCCAGGAAGACTCACCCCCTTCTAGTGGGACCAGCGGACAGAGGAGCCATTGTACGTGACTGGTGAAGGTGTTTAGAGGGAAAGTGGGCAAGGAAGAGCAGGTGGAGGCAGCACTTCAGGCAAGGGGCCACATCATGTGCAAAGGCCCAGTGGTAAAGAAGAAGATGAGGGTGTGGGAGCAATGGAGAGATCAGCTGGCTGGAGGACAGACAACAAGGGGAGACTGGGAAGGAAGTAGAGGGGTGGGGAAGAAATACACCATGACCTTGTATTGCATGTTGAGGAGTCCACATTGTCTCCTAAGGGCAAAGGGGAGCCACTGAAGGTTTATGAGCAGGGCATAACAGCTGTTAATATTTACCGAGCATTTATTCGGTGACAGACCTTCTGCTAAGCTGGTAACATGTGTCTTTCAGTATAGATTATACCAATCCCAGAACTACCCATAAGGTTCTCATTTGACTCTCCCAGGCCATTTGTGGTAGGGACTATGAGCATCTCCTGTGACACGTGAAGAAGCAGGGGCACAGAGAGGTGAAGTAAGTGGGCCAAGGCCACCCAGCTAAGAATGGCAGAGTGTGGCATGAACCCAGAGCAGCTGGTTCCAGAGCCACTCTTCTAGACTTTGGCATTTCCTGCTTTCTGAATAGCTGCCAGTCCTTGGCTGTGAAAGTTGTGTGAATTTGCCTTGCCTGCTGGGAAGGGACCTTGAAGATGTCTCCGTCCATTCGCTGGCCAGTCAGGTGTCTGCTCTGCAAAAATGTCCTGTGGAGCTTGGCTGCCCCTGAATTTCTGATCTTCGGGGCAAATGCTCCTGGAGGCCCGGGCTGGGTGCAGGCCTGGAACAGGTGGGGCACTTGGTTCAATGTCCCAGGTGGGGCTGGCAGGGTGGCTTCATGGTGGAGTGCTTGCCTAGCATGCATGAGGTCCTGGGCTCCATCCTTTGTCCTGAAAAAGAAGGAAAAGAAGGAAGGGAGGGAGTGAAAAGAGCCAGCCTGACTGGCAGTGTCTCTCCTTCTCCTCCTCCCAGAAGCCAGATGCTGATTGATACACCTTCGCTTAAGTCACTGTCCCCCATCTGTGTAGGCCGCATTAGCAGTTCCCTGGCCCCAAACCCACCCCCTCTGCGATCTGCCTCCATTCTCCCTCCCAGACCCCTCCCAGACCTCCTCTCCTTTGACTCCCTCCTCTGAGTCCTCCCAGCCCTTCAGCCGGCCAGGTTCATTTCCACCTCAGGCTTGGTCACAGCCTGTCCCCTCTGGCCAAAGCACTCTTCCCACAGCGTTGCGTGCCACTCTCCAGGCCTCAGCTCAGATTTGACCTTCTTAGAGTGTTTTCCTGACCCCCCAAGCTGGAGGAATCAAGGCCGTGACGAGACTTAGCACAGTTGCCAACAACTGAACAGCTGGGGTGTTGGTGAGACTTTGAATTGTTTTATTATGTGTCATGGATTCCTGTTTTTCTAAAATGATCCCGTACTCCTTATGTGATTTCAAACCTCAAACTTAAATTCAGTTAGGAGCCAATCTGACATGGCAGTGTGCATCGTAATCCTCGCGCTCCGGAGGCTGAGGCACGAGGACCAAGAGTTCAAGGCCAGCCTGGGACTCATAGCAAGTTCCAGATCGGCCTGGGCTACATAGGGAGACTCTGTCTCTGGGAGAGGGGGAGAGAGGGGGGGGGAGAGAGAGAGAGAGAGAGAGAGAGAGAGAGAGAGAGAGGACAACTAAATTGCTGAGGTTTTCGTTCCTAATCCTCCACATCGGAATGAGATTTTAGCATTTGGTAACCTCTGGAATTTTCTCACGCCCCATCCCACCCTCAATCCACCCATCTGGCTTTAAATCTTAAGCCTGAGAGCAAAGCCCCACTCAGATCCACAGACCTCTTGGCTAAGCAGCCTCCCCCACCCCACTGATGGGTCTTATTGTCTGTTTGTTTAGGGTTTTCGAGACATTGTCTTTCTATGTAGCCTAGGCTGGCCTGGAACTCATGATGTATCCCAGGCTGGTCTCAAACTCATGATCCACCTGATTCAGCCTTTTGAGTGCTGGGATGCCCAGCCACCCCACAAATGTCTCTCCTCTGCAAAAGGGGGCTAAGTTATTATATGCCAATGTTTCCCATTTTTGTGACTGACTTTATAGGGATTCACAGCACTTAACAATGTGTAGTGGAAGGAAGGCTGTCACTGCGTGGGCACTGTACTATGTGCTGAATTTAGAGTCTAACAAACCTTGGATCAAAGCCTGACTCGCTGAGTGACCTCAGACAACCTGCTTGATGTCTCTGAGCTTTGGTTTCCCTATCAGTGTAATAAATATAACAAAATTAGCCAGGCACGGTGGCACATCCCAGGGGCTTGGGAGGTGGAGGCAGGAGGATCGCAAGTTCGAGACCAGAGGCAGTCTGCATAATTTAGGGAGACCTGTCTCAAAAAGTAAAAAACTGGGCTGAGGGTGCAGTTCAGTGGTCCAGCACTTGCAGAGCATGTAAGTGCGAGGCCCTGGGTTCAAACCCCAGTACCGAAAAAAAAAAAAATTGTGTGCTGTCAAGTCATATCTGACTCACAGCAACCCTCATAGGGTTTTCAATGACTGTCTATTTCGGGATTGCCTCAGGAGTGGATTGCCATGTCATCCTCTCATTTTTGGGGTGTTGGGAATTGAACTTGGAACCTCAGAGACTGCAGAGTAGCGCTCTACCAACTGAGCTAAATCCCAGTCCCATAACAAAAATACTTTGGGATCAGATAAAATTTTTCTTTTTCTCTTCCTGTGTTTTTCAATACCAGGGGTTTGAACACAGGGCCTTGTACATGCTAGGCAATCACGCCACCATTGAGCCGCACCCCAAGTCCCTTCTTTGTTTTTATTTTAAGGTAGGGTTTCATGAAATCGCACAGACTGCCTCTGACCTTGAACTTGCCATCCTCTTGCATCAGCCTCCCCAGCCACTGGGATTGTAGGCGTACACCGTGGTGCCCAGCTCAGATAATATTTCTCGTGACAGAAATTCACTGACATTGTTTGCTTGTGCGCTCTCCCTTCTGCCAGAATGTCAGCTCTGGGGAGGGTAGAGATTGGTTGCTGATTGTTTTTGCTGGGTCCTCAGTGCCTTGAATAGACTGGTTCAGTATTCAATACATATCTATTGAATGAATGCTATTCTGTAGTTGGTTGGTTTTAACTTTTTAATTTTTTTTTTTTTTATGTAGTACTAAGGGTTGAACTCAGGGCCTCACACATGCCTACCACTGAGCTGCATCCCCATCCCCTTCTTACTTTTTATTTTGTGACAGGGTCTTACTAAATTGTTCAGGTTGCCTCTGCCTTCGAACTCTGGATCCTCCTGCCTTAGCCTCCTCAGTGGCTGGGATTACAAATATGCGCCAGGGCGCCTGGTGGGTTTGTGCGATTTGAACACTGTGACCACAGACCTCTTTCTGGGGTAACAAATGTCTATCTATGTCTGAGCCTTGGAATGAACGCATGGAAGTCTGATCGAACAGCCCATGTTTTTTTCCCAAAATCCCATTAAACAACTGTGGGTGAAATAAATGGTCAAACAAAACAGGAGGTGGGAACCGGGTGCTGTGGTACATGCCTGTAATCCCAACCCAACCCTCAGGAGACTGAAGCAGGAGGATCGACAGTTGAGGCCAGCCTGGGCTACATAGTGAGATTCTGTCTCTGGGGGGAAAAAGTCTTCAACCCCCCAGGAGGTGAGTGAGCTAAAACCACTCATCCTGAAACAGAGTAGGGCAAGAGTGTAGTGGAAGGAAGGCTGTTACTGTGTGGGAACGGTACTCTGTGGTGAATGTAGAGTCCAACAAACCTTGGATCAAAGCCTGACTGTCTGGGTGACCTCAGACCCCAGCCTTTAACAGGTTACTCCTGTTTCACAGGGAGAGGGCTTGGGCAAACAAGGGTGACTTCATGTCCAAGCAAGAATTGCCCAGGCAAAAACAGTCCCTCCACCTCACAAAGATGAGAACAAATAGTTCATGGATTGCCTCAGTACTGCAGGGTGGAGTTGTTTATTAAGTCCTCACTCTCAAATAGAATTTTTTTTCTGATTATGAAAGTCATATCGGCTTGTTATCGTAAAAAATATTTTCAGACAACATGGAAAAGTAATGAAGAATGTGAACAACACAAAGTTTAGAGTATTTTGTAAACTAGCCCAGGCTTTTTCCAATGCATGGGTGTATATTTAAACTCTAAAGTTTTTATTAAATAGCACTACTTAAGATTTATGGAGTAGTTCAATGCATATACTAGTTGTTCTCTATGTATTAATCCACTAGATCCTTACAATAATCCTGCATGATAAACACTATTATTAACCTCATTTTACAGATGAGGAAACTGAGACAGAGAGCTTGAGTGATTAGCCCAAGGTCATAGGTGTAGGTGACCAAACTGAGATTAAACACAGGCAATCTGGCTTTAAGACCCATGACCTTAATTCACCACCACACTACATGGCCAAGGGGAAGTAGAGGCCCGTTCCCACACAGATATCTATAGACACAAGTCATCATCCCCTGCATCTGTGCCTTTCTGCTATGAACAGATAACTGGGTATTTTCTACTTTTCCTCTATTGTTGTTGTTAGGTGCCCGTCGAGTAGGTATCCAACTCATAGCAACCCTATGTACAACAGGTGAAACACTACTGTCAGTGCTTCTCTGCTGTTCGTAGGGTTTTCAATGGTGGATTGATTTTTGGAAGTGGGCTGCCCAGGTCCATCTCCCAAGCCTATAGCACCCGGTATTCCCTGGCAGTCTCCCATCCAAGTACTAACTAGGCCTGACCCTGCTTAGCTTCCAAGATCTGATGGGATCGGATGCCACAGGGCTAAGGCTGTAGAACCTTTCTTCTATTAGAAAATACAAAAGTCTCTTTGGGGCCTCATATGAGTGAAGAACTATGGTTAGATGACCCCACAACCTGTACTTCTGACCCAGGAGAAGTAATACAGGGCTTGGCCCCACCTTGAAGCAGTTACCCAATTACGCACACATATTTTGATGCAGGGGGTACTTTAATTTTTTGGCTGTACTTGGGGGTTGAACCCAGGGCCTCACACATACTTTGCAAGAACTCTACCACTGGGCTGCACCCCCAGCTCATTGTTTACTTTTTATTTTCAGACAGGATCTTTCTAAATTACACAGGCTGTCTCTGGCCTCAAATTCCTGATCCTCCTTCCTCCATCTCCTGAGTTGCTGGGTTATAGGTGTGGCCAGAGGTTACTTTTACTTGGAGAAGCCTGACTCGCTGGGTGACTTTAGGCAAATTGCTTGATTTCTCTGAGCTTCAGTTTCTCTATCAGTGTAATAAATATAATAAAAATACTTTGAGATCAGATAAAATTTTTCTTTTTCTCTTCCTTTTTTTTATTTTAAGTATTAGGGGGTTGAACCCAGGGCCTGTGCTTGCCATAAAGTACAGGTGTGGTGCTAAGCACTTCATGAACACTGTTATTAGGATCATAGTGGAGTTGGATCATAGTGACCCTATGTACAACAGAACAAAACACTGCCCGACACTGAACCCTACATTCAATCTTTTTATCTTTTATCCCATTCTTGCAACCACTGTTTCTTCTCATTTTGAGTTGTGCCACATGAGCAAAAGGAGGTCTGAGGGGCTTCACTCCGTTCCCGTCATTAAGGTAGACTTTACTTTGAGGAGGCAACTCTTCTCCAGTTATCTTTTGAATGTCTTCCAGCCTAGGGGTGGGGCTTGTTTTCTGGCACTCTATTTGACAGTGGTTCTCTGCTATTCATAGGGTTTTCGATGGCTAATTGTTTCGGGTGCCTGCAGCTGTAGCCCTGTGGCATCCGATCCCGTCAGATCTCAGAAGCTAAGCAGGGTCGGGCCTGGTTAGTACCTGGATGGGAGACCTCCTGGGAACACCAGAAGCTGTAGGCTTGGGAGAAGGACCTGGAAACCCCCTCCCAAAAATCAATCTGCCATTGAAAACCCTATGAACAGCAGACAAGCACTGACAATGGTGTTCCCCTGTTGTACAAAGGGTCGCTATGAGTAGGATACCGACTTGACGGCACCTAACAACAACAACAACAACAATTGTTTCGGGAGTAGGCTGCCAGGTCCTTCTCTGTTGTCTATTTTAGCTCATCCAAAAATAAGGCTCTGAAATGCAAACTGGGGAAGTTGAGGCACAAAGAGGTTAACTTGCCCAAGATGACAGAGGCAGTATGTAGCAGTTCAGGGTCCAACCCAGGACTTTGGCTCTTATGACTGGGTTCTGACCTTATGTTCATTTGCCCCTCTGTCTACTCCAGGCCCCAGGGAGATGGCCAGCCTTGGGTCCTCCAGGGAGGCCCACCTTCAGCTCTGGGCTGATAGCAGCAAGGCCAGGATATGGGTGTTTTGTTTTGTTTTGTTTTTCTTTTTTTTCCCCCTCTAAACAACATGCATTAAAATGGGGCATGGTGGCACACCCTTATAATCCCAGCACTTGGGAGGCTAAGACAGGAGGATTGCAATTTTGAGGCCAGCCTGAGCTACATAGTGAGTCCCAGGCCAGCCTCTGTTACAGAGTGAGACTCTGTCCAAAAAAAAGAGAACAAGACAGTATATTTTCACATGGTTCTATGTGCCATGAAGACAAGAAAATAAAATGTAGGAAGAGATAGTACCTGATTGGGACAGTTGTGAGGACTACCTCAGAGCAGGTTCCTCTGAGAAAGTGACATTTGTGATGGGACTTGGATTAGGACTAGAGGGCAGCTAAACGAAAATAGAGGAAGACAGACAAAGGAATGGCAGGTGCAAAAGTCCTGAGGTGGGGACAAATTCTGTATGTTCAAGGAGCAGATAAGTAAGTGAAGCTGGAGCCCAGTGAGCTGGAGTGCAGGAGAAAGGTACAATGGAGGGCAGAGATGCCTGCAGCAGGAAGTAGACCAAACAGGGCCATGCAGACCACTAACGACATTTGGGTTTTGCTCATAATAAAATGGGGAGCCGTGAGATACTTTTGAGCTCATGTAACACCAGGTGATGCATGCTTTGAACAGTTGCCCAGACTGCTGTGTAAAATAATGGGAAGGCGGTAGAGAGGAACAGAAGCAGAAGACATAAGTAAAGCCCTTTGACACTGTACTAGTGGCCAGCAGCACTCAGCAACCGCCAGTCACCTTTCCTAAGCTAGGACGATGCCAGCTTGTCATGTTTAGTTAAACACAGGAAGCCAGGCTGAGTATTTTGACATTTCTGCCTTGACACAGTTGCACCATCCTACTCCCTGAGTTACCAAGACCCCCACATTCTTCCTCGCTCCTCCCTGAAGATCACTCTTGTATCCTCGCCACCACTGTTGCCACCCTGGGACCTTCCAGGTGACCCTGGATTTATCTCTTTCCTTTCTTCCTTTTAAAAACATCATTTTTCTTGTATCTCAAACTATGTCATTTGCCTAAAAATACAAATGAGCAACAGGAAGAAAAAACTCTACGTGATGCACTGTTTAGAGACACCCATTGTCAAAACACTTTAGTGGACGCTATTCCTGTCCTTTTGAAATTTTTGGTTTTCAATTTTTAAACTTTCCTCTCCAGATACTGGTTATAAGTTTTCTTTGTATTGAGGTCATACATGCAACATAAGTTGAAGAGGCAAGTTTTCTAAAATCAGAGAGAAAAAAGTTTGCAAAGATAGAAATCCCTCCTTCAATTCCTCCTGCCATTGCCCGCTCCCCAAAGACAACCACTTTGATCTGAGTTGTTGGTATTTGACTACTTGTCTTAAAACAACACTCCTCTGTGACTGCTGCTTAATTCTTCAGTCTTCAGTACAATCTGCTTTTCCACTTTAGTGCTGAGGTTCTGCTGGCTCTTCTTGCCAATAGCTGGTCCAGCGCACATGCAGGCGCATGTGCACACACACAGACACACACACACACACACACACCCTTGTATCCTCCCATCCTCTCCAGATAGTCATATGGCAATTTTAGTGAGATCAATATTACTATTTATTTTATTGTGACCATGTAAATGCCATTCGCAGCTGAGTTCCAGGGTAAACAGTGGTGGCCTTTGTTTTTCCACACAGTTTTTCATTTGTCCTCAGTTAATAATTGTGTTGTTCCCCTCCATCCCAGCCTGGCTTAGTTTTCTCAGTATTTATCAGTTCAACTCCAAACTCTTTGCCAGGAGTATAAATGTCCTCTCAACCTCTTCCATTGCATCAGAAATTCTACCCATCCACCTTCTGAAAGGGTCTTCAGACCTGCTCACATCTTGACTGTTAATCCCTCTGGGGCATGGCCTCCATCCTAGGATCTCCCTCTACTACTATCTAGGCATTCCCTTTGCATTTCTCCTGTGCTAGGTAGGTTTCCATTTCCTGGGTCTCATGTCTTACTTTTCCTTGTTTGACCCCCTCTTTTTGGTGTAGCACAGCATCTACCTCCCTGAGAAAGGGTGTGTGGGCAGTAGAAATTTTGAGACTTTCCATATCTGAAAGTGTTCTTATTCTACCTGTTTCCTTGATGATGGTTTAGCTGGGTATAGAATTCTACGTTGTAAATCACTTTCCTATAGAATTTTGAACACACTACTCCATCCCCTTCTTGCTTCCAAGTTGTGATTGAGAAGTCCAAAATCCTTCTGATGCTTTCATTGTAACCTGTTTTCTCCCTCTCTTCCAGAAGTTTATGAGGACTATGTCCTCAGCATTTTTAAGTTTTACAATGATGTTCCATGGCAGGATCTGAAAGTCTCAAACAGACTTTTAGTCAATTTTCTTATTTATACCCTCCTCTCTGCAGGTTCCCATCATTCTTTCAGAAGTATCTGGTGCACCAATTCTGGAGCCTTTGGGAATTTTGGGAAGTCAATCAGGTTGGTTTTCCCCACTTCTTGTTCAAGATTTATTTTCCTGGTTCTGCTGAATTGTTGACCCATCTGCTTTCTACTCTCCAAAATGTTGTTGTTATTGTCTCTTCTCCTATTCTCCAGTCCTTGGGGTGGGGGGGTCGCCTTAGGAAAAAAAAAACACCTCATATTGTCAGGTATAGCAAAAGTAAAAGCACATATATATTCTACTGTCTTTCCCCAAAAGTCTCCCTGGCTAACCTTAAAATATCACTTTCTCCATCTGCTGAAATCCCTCATTTTCCCTAGAGGACTTTGCTGACTCACCTGGCCATTCCCCACCAACAATGGGGCTGGGCCCACAGTAAGCTTGGGGGATATTTATTAACATCATTGTCTTCCGTTGTGGTTACCAAGAGTGATCACTCTCTGAAATCCTTGAGGGGAGAGTCCTACTTTGCTTTGCCCTGGTGCAGAAGTAGAGAATTAAGACAGGAAGAGAAAGGAGTCAAGATAGCATGTTGCTGAGCAGGTCACTATGGTGGGCGGCTGGAGCTTGAAACTGCTGGAAAGCTCTGGGGAACAGTTCAGAACACATACCACAGGCTGGCCCCTGGAAGAGTGAGGGCGTGGGGGCATTTGTCCTCCACTGCCACCAGGTGTCTACTGAGGAGTGTTGGCTCCCTAGCACAGGGGCTTGTGCTGTGCTGACAGGAAGCCCTGACTGAGTCCATTCCTGCTGTTAGAACTCCAGTACATCGGGGACTGGGTCACTTATAAGGAAAGGAAAATTGCTCCTTGAGACTCTGGAGGCTGAAAAGTCCAAGACTGAGGGTCCACCATCTGTCAAGGGCCTTCTTGCCATGGCATTGAAGCACAAAGAGAAGGTGAGAGAGAGGCCAAAGGGGCCCAAACGTGTCCTGTTTTAAGAAACTCACTCCTACAATAACAATGGCACTAAGCCTTTAGTCGCCTCTTAGAGCTCCCACTTCTGAGTATCAGTGCATCGAGGATTAAGTTTCCAGTGGGAGCTGTTAGGGAGACGTACTCCAGCTACAGCAATTGGGGCTGGGGTGCAGTTCAGCCGTAGAGCGCCTGCCTAGCATGGGCTCCCTTCCCAGTACTGCAAATAAATAAATAAACCAAATAGACCCAAAAAGTCACGCAGTCCATATGGAGAGTGTCACAGGGGCTTGGAGAAGGACCCTGGAAGAGGTTTTGAGCTAGCACCAGCAGAGTCTGCTATCTGAGCCTGGGGGTGTGGAAAAGAAAGTAGAAATTCAGATTTCTAGGCCTTCACCTGAGAGGCAGTTGGCCTATGGCAGTCTGGACTCTATTTTTTTCACCCACTCTCTCCATGTATCCATGGCACCTGACTCCACAGAATTCTACAATCACAACTTATTGATTTCTGTCTGGTGGTTCTAGTGCCATTTGCCTGTGAAGTAGCCAGCGCCAGAGGAAAACATTTGAGGCCATAGGCATTAAAGAAATTATGTGGCTGGGTATGTGGCTCAGTGGTGGAGCACTTGGCAGTATGTACAGGGGCCTGGGTTCATCTCCAACACTGAAAAAGAAATTATCCCTTACTCTCTCCCATGCGTATATCAACGGCAAGCAACACTTAATGATATAAGTGAATGAAGGGGAATCCAATACAGATCTGATTTTTCCTATGGTGTGGTGGGCAGAAAAATGGCCCTACCAGAGATGTTCATAAGCTAATTGTGGGCTCCTAGAACCATATTATGTGACAGGGCAAGGAGAGGGCAGGGTTGCAAAGGGAATTAGGGCTCCTGATCAGTTGATCTTGCCAGGGAGAAATTGTTCCGATGATCTGAGTGAATCTAAGGTCATCACAAGGGTCCTGCATAAGAGAAAGAGGAAGGCAGGACAGGCAGTGTCAGAGGGATTGAGAAGGAAGTGGGGGGTGGGGCCATGTCATCTCTGGCTTTGAAGAGACACACTAGGCCCCCAGCCATGGACTATGGGTAGCCTCTGGAAGCTGGAACAGGCAGGAAAATGGAGGACAATGGAGCTGCCCCAGCGCCTCCAGCAAGAACACACCTCTGCTGACACCTTGGTCTCAGCCCCTCAAAGCTTCTAAATAACAGAACTGTGGGGTCATACACCTATGGTCTTTTAAGCCAGTTTCTTGCATACATCTCTAAATATGTATCTCCTATTCATCCTGCATCTCTGCTTGAATCCTGACGAATACATGTAATAACCACTTCGATTCCCTGTTTTATTTATTTTTTGTTGTATTTATTTATTTTTTGCAGTGCCAGGAGTCAAACCGACAGCCTCACACATGTGGCTCCACCACTGAACTGCACCCTGGACCCTCTTTTATTTTTTATTTTGAGACAAAGTCTTGTAAACTTGTGCAGGCTGCCTCTGGCCTCGAACTCACGATCCTTCTGCCTCCCAACGCAGTGGGTCAAAGGTGTGTGCCACAGCATCTAGCTTACCATCTGCTCTTTAGAGAAAAAGGTTGGTGAACCACTCGTGGTCAGGGAGGGCCTCCGGAAGGGGTGACATTTGAACTGAATAACAAGGAGGAGGAGATGGAAGGGAGGTGGGCAGAGCAGCCCAGGCAGAGGGAGCTTTCTCCCTAATCTAATAGCCACCTTTTTTCTTTTTTGCAGGACTCGGGGGTTGAACCCAGGGCCTCACACATACTCTGCAAGTGCTCTACTACGGGACTGCACCTCTAGCTCATTGTTTACTTTTTATTTTCAGACAGAGTCTCTCTAAATTATGCAGATTGCCTCTAGCCTTGAACTCACAATCCTCCTGCCTCAGCCTCCCGAGTCGCTAGGATTAGAGGCCTGCACCACCATGCCTGGCTCCCATAGTAGCCTTCTAAGGAGGGGCCCTTCCAAAAGATCTCATGGGGCCCTATGGGGCTCTTAGGGCGCTGCAGCCTCCCAGGCTCAGGAGCAGGATTGCCTGGCACCAGCGCTTGCTGTGCCCTGTGCCAGTGACCTCTCCACCTGGCACAGCACAGCTGTGCAGAACCTTCCAGTCGAATGGCTTTATTTGTCTTCCTGGGGCAATGACCTGGGAGTTAAGATTCATTCATTCCCAGGAATAGGTGAGAAGAGCCTGGGACTCGCCCAGATGCCTGAGGGCAGGTGTTCTGCAGTCTGAGGCTTGGTGGCAGGCCCAGAGGAGGCCAAGGCCAGGTGCCCATGCCTGTCACAGTGCCTTGGCCTTGCCTGGTTGCAGGCTCTGTGGCGAGAGCTATGGCTGGGAAGAAAGGGGCGGCCCTTGTTGAATTCTAGTCAGCTGCGGTTCTCCGGGATGAGAGAAAGAGTGCTAGCTTCATGCCCTCAGTTACTAGGTACGAACAGAAAGCCCAGCTCTCCATTGTTAGGAGCCCAGCTCATTGCCCACCAAGAGATACACCAAAGGTTGGGAGGAGGTTATTAGCCCCATTCTAGAGCCAGAGAAACTAAGGCAGTATTGAGCAATGGGGCTACCTTTTTTTCTTTTTTTGGCAGTACTGGGGGGCTTAACCCAGGACCTTGTCCATATCTTGCAAGCACACTACCACTGAACTGCACCCTCAGGCCCCCTTTTACACTTTTTATCTTGGGATAGGTTCTCAATACTTAATGCAGGCTGCCCCTGGCCTCCAACTTGCAATCTTCCTGCCTGCACCTCCCAAGTTGCTGAGTTTACAGGCAAGTGCCAATGCACCGGCAACAGGGCTACTATTTTTTTTCTTTCTTTCTTTTTTCTTTTCTTTTCTTTCTTTCTTTCTTTCTTTCTTTCTTCTTCTTCTTCTTCTTTTTTTTTTTTTTTTTTTTTGTGGTACTGGAGGTTGAACCCAGGGCCTCGCGCTTGCGTGCTTTGCAAGTGCTGGACCACTGAGCTGCACCTCCAGCCCATTTTTTACTTTTCTGAGACAGAGTCTCACCAAATTACACAGACTTACAGGGCTACTCTTAAAACCAGGCTCTGTGCCTACATCCCACCCTTGATAACTGTGTGCCTGCAGGAAAACGGCTTGACTTCTCTGTGCTTCAGTTTGTGGATAATAACAGCTTCTCTGCTGCAAAGATACCTAAGGAATTAAGGAAACAACAGCCTCACCCCATCCCCTTAGGAAGGACTCAGTCAACCCACCCCTGAGCGGATCCTAAACACATTCTCTTCGTTTTGACTCTACTCACAGTAGGCCTGGGAGGGCGGAGGACTCAGGGTTTGGGCTGGACAGACCAGGTCTCACCCAGTTCTCGGGGTCAACACTCTGATCTCATCCTTGACTCCTTTCTTGTATGTGCCACAGTCCATCAGTAGACCCTGCCTCCACTCTGCCCTGAGTCCAACCATTCATGCCACCTCCACCGTATCACTTGCATACCATCTGCCATCGGCTCTCAGCTTATTGTTAGGTGCCACTGAGTCAGGTTTGACTCATAGCAACCTAGGTACAACAGAAGGAAACACTCCCCAACACTGTGCCAGGCACAGGATCTTTTCTATGTTTAAGCCCGTTGTTGCAGTCCCTGTGTCAACTCATCTACTTGAGGGTCTTCCTTTTTTTCATTGACCTGCCACTCTCCCAAGCATGATAGCTAGGTCACTGCAAGGTTTCCTGGCTGGTCTGGGGGCTTCTTCCCTCCCAGCTCCTCCATCCCCACTCAACTCTGCAACAGCAGCCAATGTCACATCACTCTTGGTTCAAAAGAAAGCCTTCTGTGGCTTCCTACCACGTTGTTGTTGTTGTTAGGTGCCATTAAGTTGGTATCTGACTCATAGCGACCCTATGTACAAACAGGCCAAACACTGTTGTCAGTGCGTCTCTGCTATTCATAGGGGTTTCAATGGCGTCCTAACACATAGAGCAAATATACTCATTTATGCAGTGATTATTGCCGAGTGTCTACTACGCACCTGGTGCTATTTCAGGCACTGGAGATAACAGGGAGAGCAAAGCAGACACATCTCTGCCTTCATGAAGGCTCCCCTCTCCATGTGGCAGAAGGGGAATGAACATCTGGGTAAAACATACATTATAGTATTTTTGGAGACCTATGGAAAAATAATTTGGAGAAGGTGGGGGGCCATAGGCTTTTAAGTAGGCTGGTCAGGGAAGGTCTAAGGCCCAAGATAAGGATTAAATCAGAAAATGGGAAGGGTGGGACCCAAGGGGTTAAGAAGACCAGAGCATTCTAGGCAAAGCACACTCAAAGGCAGAACTGGTTGTGGTGTTCCAGCACATACAGGAAGGCACTGTGACGACAGTGCAAGCCAGGCTTCAAGCCTCTGAAACACTGGGTTCAAGTTCAGGTACTGATTCAATATGTTAAAATCTAGAGGGTTCAGGTTGTATTTAAGTCCTATGTGTAGATAGTGGGGCTTCAAACTGAACCGGGATCTCAACCCTGAAACTGTTCCCATGCAAGCATTTAAAAATTTTTTTCTGAACCTGAGCCCAGTGAATAACTGGGTTTGGGTTCAGCTCTTAATGGTGCTTTTTGCTTGTTTGCTTTTGGTATCATTAGCTATTTCATTATACATAACAACTGGAAACAAATGTTATTCGTCTATCTCCACATGGGATTAAAATTTTAAACCTGAGCCTGAATCAAACTCAAACCCTCTACATGTTAACATTCTGCAACCACACCCAAACCCTAGCTCAGTTTTTCGCAGGTTTGAAGCCCTGGTGGATGACGCAGAGGTGAGCCCTGTAGGTTGGCCCAGTTGTTTTTCTGATTGGAGCTTCTGAGCAGAGGAGCCACTGGAGTTTTACAGGCTCACTCTGGCTGCTGCATGGAAGACCCTAGGAAACCACATGGGCGTTAGAGACCATTCAGAGAGCTGTTGTGATTACCGAGATGTGGTAGTAGGAGCTTTGACTAGGAAAGGAGGAAGCAGCAGAGCTTCTCGGTCATACTTGAAGACCTTACAATAAGGTACCAGCCCTCCTGATGAGGTCCCAGTTCCCCTCCAACCTCACCTTGTTATTTCCTATAGTCCCCAACTCCTCAAGGCACTGCTAGGCAAATAGTATGACTATTTAGAATTTGTTGAGAGGCTAGGTATGTTAGCTCAGTGCTAGTGTGCTTGCTTAGCATGTGTGAGGCCCAGGTTCCACCCCCAGCTTCCAGACTGCTAAATGAATCAACTAACTAAAAAGAATTTGTTAAAAGTCTGGCATGGTAACGTATACTTGCAATCTCGGCTACTCAAGAGGCTGCGGTAGAAGTATCACTTGAGCCCTTGAGTTAAGGGCCCACCAGCCTGGGCAACATAGCAAGACCTTATATTAAAAAAAAGAAAAAGAAAAAGAAAACGTTTAAAAAGAATTTGTTGCATTGTTGTACCCAGCAGCTCGAATCCAGAGAAATACTCCAAGACACAAATGGATTGGGAGCAGAAGGAAGCTTTAATAGACCTGCCAGAGGGCTGCCCCTAGCCCTGGGAGTGGACTTGGAGGGAACAGCAGTTCAGGTCTGTTCAGTTCGGGTTTTACAGGGCAGTTTAAGGGGTGGGGGAGTACAACATAAATTTCCATTTTCCAGAGCTCAGCCCTTTACAGAAATTCCCTGAATTTGACCTTTTACAAGATTATCTTGAAACACCACCTTTTTCTTAATCCAGCCCTTCGCAGGCACAGCCATATTGTGACACAGCTGTCCTTATCAGCTTTTGTTGAGGGCTGGTTTTCAAGGAACCAGAGTGATTTTAAAATGACCTTAGGCCTGCTCTCACAGCATCAATGAATAAATAAATTAATGAATAATGCCTCCCCAGAACTTCAGCACCTATTTTAACACCAGGTATATGGTTTTTGTTGTTAGATGTAGCGAGTTGGTCCAGCTCATACAAATGCTATATACAACAGGACAAAACACACCCTGACACCTGCCAGGCAAACGATCTTTTTTATGTTTAAGCCCATTGTTGCAGCCACTGTGTCAATCCATCTAGTTCAGGGTCTTCCCTTTTTTCATTGACCCGCCACTCTCCCAAACATGATGGAACACTGAACCATTCTGCAAAGTCCACCTGGTTACCCCTCTCAACAGCAGTAGGCCATTGAGGCTAACATTTGGGAAGCGCCCTCCTGCAGTTAGTCCTTGGCGCACAGTTGACTCTAAACTGAGCACTCTTCCTCCCCCATTCTTATCAGAGTGCATTCCAGGGAACTGGGTGGAGGTTGCTTGCCCTCAGAGTGAGTCACAATAACTGCACCAGCGCTTTCCTAAATCGTTCCCGCCTTCAGAGGGGCACAGGCCAGCCTCTCTAGGTGCCAGAATGTCACGTGGCCCAGGCCAGACAGGCGCCCTCAAAGCCCCGGGGAAGGTCCTCCCACGCACCGCCTCCCACCCTCGAGCCACCGAGACGTGGGACAGAGGGTCGGCTTGCGCGGCTGAGGCCCCGCCCCCCCGCTCTGGCCGGCCCGCGCCTCTAGCGGAAGCCGGAAGCGACTCGGGGCCCCGCTAGCCCTGCGGCTCTGAACTCGGTGGTGCTGGCTGCGCCGCAGGATGGGAGAAGATGGCGGAAGAGGAGTGAGTGGGATTTTCTGGGGCGGCCGAGGCGGCGGGGCCGGCCCTGGCGGGTGACAGCGAGCCTTCGGCCCCGCAAGGCAGAGCTCCTGGGGCCAGCTGGCCAGACGGATCGCTCTGGCGCCTGCGAGGAGGGCGGGCTGGGGGCCCAGGGCCCCTTCGGCCCCCCCACCTCCCTGTGGTCAGCCCCTCGCTCTGGGAATTGGCCGCCCGGCGCAGGCCCCAGAGGCCGGCGTGCGGAAACCGCTACTCAGATTCGGTTCTCGCAGTTTCCGATCGTCTGAGGTTACCGAGTCCCCCCGCCCCCAAAAAGTCTTCGACGCGCGGCCACTCACATCCTCCTCTCTGACCGTCAGTTTTCCGGGCTGGCTCCACTTCCTGTCATTCATTCATAACTTGGGCTGCCTGCTCAGCTGCAGGCCCTGGCACACAGACGTAGGAGAGGCGGGCCCTGGAGCTGCCCTCGGGGCGAACATTCTAGTGGCAAAGGAAGACAGCGTAGACCAGGCTGCAGTTGTGCTAAGCGCTCTGGAGGGAATGGAATAGTGTGAGGGTCCGGAAGTCTCCTTAGGAAGAAGTGACATTTGAGCTGAAACTTGACTGAACGGAAGGAGGGATAGAAGGGGTGGCATCAAGCTGAAAGGGTCTGAATCAAGAAAGGGTTTAGTGCTTTAGACTGACGGGCAGAATGGTAGGCGTATGTAGAAAGAAGGGAGCTGCCGAACTTGATGAGGTAGGGAGGGCACTGTATCCGCCAGGTCGTTCTGGGGCACATGCCATTGTTAATCTATCTCCATACTTTCAGGGCACTATTTATCGCATGTTATAGATCCCCTGTCTGTGGAGTGTGTGAAAATTAACAAGGAACCCCTTAATTGATACTGGGCTCCCTCACCTGGTAACGTTTCAGATGTCTCTGGGCCAAGTGGGTGCCAAGTCATTTCATCACCTTTTAGTTGGGCATCTGCTCTGTGTCAGACTCTAGGCTTCAGCAGCCAAAAGAAAAAGAGGTAGTGTAGGTTTGTGATTTCAAATTTGGATTTGAAGCTTGATTCTGCCTCTGACAAACAGATATTGGCCAATGTATGGAATCTAGAGAGGGGGTATGTTACCTAGCTCCTAGAACGCAGGGGTGCTCCATAGATAGCAGCTGTTAAAATCACAATTACAATTATTATACCAATATCGCACTAGTTCACAATCCCTACACAATGTGAGAAGGAAGGGTGGGCACATAAGCTGTGAGGTGGGTGAGCTGGATTGGAGTAGGGTGTTACGCAGCAGGTAACCTGACTCTTTTGAAACCTAAGAAGGATTTTGTAAGGTAGCGTAGGGCATTCTGACTAGATCCACTGGGCAAACTCAGGTGGCTTCTTCAACTTGCTGAAATAATCAAGGAAAACATAAACTGGGGAAGTAAAGGTACTAAGTAAAAAATGTTGGACCTGGGGATGTGATGACGCTCCAATTTGCCCCACTCAAGTGACAGGGGCAGCAGCATTTCCTTTCTACACCAACCCTGACTCCCCCTTGTTCACATCATCTACATAGCTATATTCAAAAGCACCTGAGGCCACTAGCACCCAGGTCCTGTGCAGACACAGGTTCCCTTCATTTCTCTCCCCAAGGCATGCCTGCTGTTGGTAAGACTTATTAATCCCGTAGAGCTCTTTGCCAGGCTCTCTTTCCAGTTTGAGGTGTGCATATTGATGCTTCAGGGCCCATTTTCCTTGATCTAATTTTGCTGCTTTTTATGTCCTCCAACAGGTTCTCCAATACTACTCACGAGGGTTTCAATGTCACCCTCCACACTACGCTGGGTGTCACAACAAAGCTGGTGCTGCCAACCCCAGCCAAGCCCATCCTTCCTGTGCAGACTGGGGAGCAGGCTCAGCAGGAGGAGCAGTCGAGTGGCATGACCATCTTCTTCAGTCTCCTTGTCCTAGGTGAATACGCACTGGGTGCATCTGGGTGGGTAGCTCTCTCCCTACAGGTTATTTTGTGACACTGTTCACTTTGCCAGATCTTCCTCCTAGGTGGTTTTCAGTTCAAACACCAAGGACAAACCTTCAGTTCATAACATCATCACAGAGGCCTGTCTTGGCTCTGTGAGATCATAGACCCTAGCAATTCTGAAGAGCCCTTAGTGTGGTATCTTAGCCTTTGAAAGAAAGAATTAAAGAATTTTTGGCCTGGGCAGAATCTTGAACATCTAAATTAGTGGATTTCAAACTGCTCCTAGAGTGTGTGTGTGTGCGCGTGCTCGCAGGTAGGAGCATTTATGATTAGCTTGTGCCAGAGACCACAAAATAGGTTTCGGTGCTGTGCCTTCTACTTTAGGTAAACTCTGCCTAGTGTTACTACATGTTAGGGGCCAAAAAGAGCTGGACTGTACTCAGCAATGCTGTATATTTCTTTTTGGTTGTCTTTTCAAACTGATCATAAACCTGGACTCCAGATTCACACTAAGGTTAGATGGATTTTGTTTTCATCACATTCTTAGCAGGTTATGAGGTGGTATCTCCACTTATTATGTGTACATCAGCCTGGATGAGCAAATGGAATGATGCTTTCTAAGTAAATTTGAGGGTATTTTTGTCTCTGATCTATGATTATCATTTATTCTTGATTTAATGTCCAAACAGTGTAAATGTGATAAAGTAAAAAAAATACTGTTAATAAGTAACTTACTACTTACTAAATACTGTACATGAACTGTAGTGAATTGAGGGAAATTACTCCATAGTTCTTTCTAGCCCTTAGAAAACTCCTGGCCTGTAACATATTTGCCACTTTTATTTACTGTTTTAGTTAAGCCAAATGAAATTGTAACTGTGCCCTATAAGCATATGGTGCAAGATTATAGTGTATACCCTTTGCTAAGAAAGATTGGTGAAGTTATAGTTACTTTTGATTTTTAAAAGCTTGAAATAAAAATCAGTTGAAAAGTCAGTTGACTTGCATTGAACCCTTAGTGATCTGTAAATTCACAAAAAAAGCAGTTACTTATTGGTTATTGACTATAACAATTAATATTTGGCACACACATTTCATGAGCCATTAAATTTCATGAAGTTATTAAAGTTGATTTGTCTGTTTTAATATACAGTTGTTGTTGTTGTTAGGTGCCATCGAGTCGGTATCTGACTCATAGCGACCTTTATAGGGTTTTCCATGACTGACTGTTTTGGGATTGCCTTGGGAGTGGATTGCCAGGTCCTTTTCCCATTTTTGTTGTGCTGGGAATTGAACTCGGGACCTCAGAGACTGCAGCACAGCGCTCTACCAACTGAGCTAAATCCCAGCTTTAATATACTGGGGGGGGGGGCAAAAATGTGTACACATTTAAGTATTAAATTTGTAATACTCAACATATAATTTTGTTCTTGCCTGTCACTGCATAATAAAAATAGTGCATATCATAGAAGTATAACTTTACTTGTCACGGAAAGAATCTGATTTTAGTGTCAGACACAATTAGGTTTTCATTTTTGCCCAATATTTAAATAAGACTTTGAGTAAATCTTTTATTACTCAGAGCCTCAGTTTTCATTATTTCTGAATGGGAATAAATAATTCTTATCTCATAGGGTTGTTAAGATAATTACATGTTCTAAGACATGAGATGGGAGAAGGACCTGGCAGCCCATTCCCAAAAAACAGTCAGCCATTGAAAACCCTATGAATAGCAGGGAAGCACTGAGACTGTGCCAGGCATGACACAGAGTCAGGGAGTGTTTCATCTGTTGTACATGGTGTCACTATGAGTTGGACTTAACTTGATGGCACTTAACAACAAGAACTCAATACCAGTAACAAAAGATGAACACAAGTCACGTTTGACTTCTGCAGTTATAAGAGGTGCTCAAAGTAGTGACCACTGTAATTGAATTCAACTTCGAAAAGTAACACATAGATTAATGTCTCTGAAACAAAATGTGTATACATTTTTTGGCACCCCATGTTTTCTGTAATTACCACTTCAGGCATGAAAAATGAGAAGCACATTAACTTATGGTATATGTACCCTCCATGCCTCACAGAAGTTTTTATCACTTCTTGCTGTTTTTTTTCCTAAAAGTATTTGGAAATGTGCTCGCATGTGTATATACATGTGTACATCTAGAAGAATGTATACATACAGGTGTACATACAGTTTGGATTTTGTTTTAACATAAATGGGGTCCTATAATTTGCTTTTTTGTCTCACAGAATGTGTAGTGATCTTTCTATGTTAGTTTATTTTGTATCTACCTTTTTATTATTATTATTATTTTTTTTAATTTTGAAGATGGGGTCTCACTGTGTAGCCAAGGCTAGCCTTGAACTCGAAATCCCCCTGCCTCAACCTCCAAGTGGCAATCACAGGTGTGTGCCACCACACCCAGCTCTACCACGTCTTTTTTATTGTGGTAAAATAAACAAAATTTAAACTATTTTAAAATATATGATTCAGCAACATTTATTACATTCACATGTTGTCCAACCATCACCACTGTCTGGTTCCAGAATATTTTTATCACCCCAGAAGGAAGCCATTAAAACCAGGAAAGTGTTGTAAGCAGTTACCCCATGTTCCTCCTCCCTCTAGCAACCACTGTTCCACTTTCTGTTTCTAGCAATTTGCTTACTCAGAATGTTTCCTATAAATGGAACCATACAACATAGGGCCTGTTGTGACTGGCTTATTCACTTCAAAGTCCATCCATGTTGTAGCATGTGTTAGAATTCATTCCTTTTTATGGCTAATAGTCCATTGTGTGCTTTTACTGCATTATGTGTATTCATTCAGCTGATGGATGCTTTGGTGTTTCCACCTTTTAGGGATTGTAAATAATGCTGGTATGACCATTTGTATACAGGTTTTTGTGTGGATGGGTGTTTTTATTTCTCTTGGGTATATACTTAGAGCAGAACTGTTAGATTGAATGATTACTCATGTTTCACTCTCTCAGGAACTGAGAAACTGTTTTCCATAGAGTCTGTACCATTCTGCAGAGGTTTTGGTGTCTCCACATCCTTACCAATGCTTGCTGTTTTCCATTGCTGTTTTTATCCTAGTGGTCGTGAAGTTGTGTCTCATTGCGATTTTGGTTTGTATTTCTGTAATGATTATTGATGTCGAGCATCTTTTTTTGTGCTTATTGGCCATTTGTACATCTCTTTTGGAAAAATGTCTCTTCACATCTATTCAGGTCCTTTGCCTTTTTTTTGTTGTTGTTTGTTTGTTTGTTTTTGTTTTTGTTTGTTTGTTTTTTTGAGGCATGGTTTCATTGTGTAGCTCAGGCTGGCCTGGAACACATGTCACTCCTTCTGCCTCTGGCTCCCTAGTGCTAGGATTATAGGCATGCATCACCACGCCTAACTTTAAATGTTTATATTAAAATAACATCACAGATTGAGAGACTACAGTGCAGAATGAAAAGAAGACAAAATTTCTATATTTACAACTGTTTCTTTTCTCTGGCCACCTGGTACTTTTTGGTAGGATTGGAGGAATCTAATTTGTCAGTGTGGACTCTGAAGGTGGCCAGTTAACAGCTGTACACATTGTTGAAACATTTTCTTAAAAAATTATTTCAGTACTATTAAAATAATACTGTGATTGATGAGATGATTTACAACCTCGGTGTCTAATAAAAGAGACATACATACTAACATTGGGATCATGAGGTTACATTTGGAATTATTTATGTGAAAGTTCATTTTGTGTATGTGTTTGTGTGTGTGTGTGTGCTGGGGGGAGGCAGAAAAAGAGAAAAAGAGAGTAACAGAGAGGGAGAGAGAGAGAGATGGAGAGAGAGAAAGACAAGGTCTTGCTAAGTTTCACAGGCTGCCTCTGGCTTCACACCTGTGATCCTCCTGCCTCTACCTCCTGAGTCACTGGGATTACAAATGTGCACCATGGCTCCCAGCTTCCTTCCAAATAGTTTCGCATCCTCTTTTCTTTCATGGCAGAACTCCTATGAGGAGAGAGAGGCATTATTCTCCTTTTGAAGGGTGAGAAAAGAAGGCAGCCAGCCAGGAAGAAGGCAGAGCACCATGGTTCAGAGCACAGGGCTCATCTCCGACTCCGTGCTGCCACACTTGCCCATGGCACAACATCCTTAAAGCCTTGCTGTTCTCAGGCACAGGCAAAAGAAGAGAACAGTCATAACAGCCAGTTTGGAGGGGCATCAGAGGACTAAATGGTGACATTTGGGAAATGTGCAGCATGGTTCTAGGCTCCAGGGGCCTGTGGTACCCACATGTGGTTAGCTGGAGAGCAGGACTGCCCCATCCTTAAATCTCTTTGCTATTCTTGTCTCCAAACCAAAGTGTTCACCTTTTCCCGTTTGTAAAACACTCACTTCTCTGTATGTTAATAAAAGAGTCCACCCATGTACTTCATGTCTGCATAATCAGTTGCAGTTATATTTATGTAAAAGTTAGTTCACTGACTTCCTCTCCACTGTTAGTTTTCTAGTTGATAATTTTTATTTATTTATTTTTTGTGATACTTGGAAGTTGAACCCAGGGTCTTGCACATACTTTGTAAGTGCTCTACCCCTAATCTGCTCTCCAACCCATTTTCTATTTATTATTTTGAGTCAGGGTCTCACTAAGTTACGTAGAGTGCCTCTGGCCTTGAACTTACGATCCTCCACCTCTCAAATTGCTGCGATTATAGGTGTGCACTGCTGCACCTGGCCTGATTTTTTAAAAGTAGGACCATTTCTCTTAACCAGGAAAATCCAAATAATTGTAAATGGTTGTATAAGGTTTTATAGCTTAAAAAGTTAACCACCGGAAATGGAAAACAAAGTAGTTCGGGCAAAGTATAGAGAGCATACAATAAACACTAAGTCTACCTCTAGGTTCAGAAATAATAAAAATGCCACTGAAGTTCACTGTCATTGCCAGTTGTCTGTTGTCCTGACAGCTCTGCAGAATTAGCTACTGCATTGAGCTTGGCATTCATTTTTAAAAATTGGATTTTATATTTTTCTTTCTAAACAATGGTTTGTGTTTTCCCACAGCTATCTGCATCATATTGGTGCATTTACTGATCCGATACAGACTGCACTTCTTGCCTGAGAGTGTTGCTGTCGTTTCTCTAGGTAAGTGCTTACTGGCAGTTCCATAATAACAGCAGTCCCGAGAGCTCTTTCTTTTTTTTTTTTTTTTTTTTTTTGCAGTACTGGGGGTTGAACCCATGGCCTCGTGCTTGAATGCTTTGCAAGTGCTGGACCACTGAGCTGCACCCTCAGCCCATTTTTTTTTTTTTTCCCTTTCTGAGGCAGGGTCTCGCTAAGTTACCCAGACTGCCTCTGGTCTTGAACTTGCGATCCTCCCTCCTCAGCCTCCTGAACCTCTGGGATTACAGGCATGCGCCACCGCGCCCGGCGAGAGCTCCATTTTTTCAAATGCCTCCTTAGCCCCAAGAACCCTAAGAGATTTGTTACCTACCTGATTCCATTTCACTGTCACTGCCACAGGCGTTAATGTTTCCATTTTACAGATGAGGACACTGGGGCTCCGAGAAGGGTGCTGACCTAAAGGTCAGGTACAAGTTCACCTGTACACACAAAGGCCTTTCTGTGGCCCCCTGCTTCTCACCACATCAGCAAAAACAACAAATGCTGGCAAGGATGTGGAGAAATAGGAACCCTCTTATACTGCCAGTGGGCCTGTGAACTAGCACAGGTGCTGTGGGAGTCAGCATAAGGTTCTTTCAATGATTATATATAGAATTACTGTTGGAGCTGGGTGCTGTGGCACACACCTGTAATCCCAGCAACCCAAGAGGCAGAGGCAGGAGGATCGCAAGTTTGAGACCAGGGGCACTCTGCGTAATTTAGCGAGACCCAGTCTCAAAAAAGTTTAAAAAAAAAAAAAAAAAGGCTGGGGGGGTGCAGCTCAGTGGTCCAGCCCTTGCAAAGCATGCAAGCACAAGACCCTGGGTTCAGCCCCCAGTGCTGCCAAAAAAAAAAAAAAAAAAAAAAAGAATTGCCCTTGGATCCAGCAATCCCACTACTGAGTATTTACCCAAAGCCAAAACTTTGTACTGCAGAGACACCTGCACATCTATGTTTATCACATATTCTTGTTGTTAGGTGCCTTCAAGTAGTGCCTGACTCATAGTGACCCTCATAGGGTTTTCAATGGCTTATTGTTTAGGGATTGCCTGGAGAGTGGATTGCCACATCCTTCTCCTATTGTTTATCACATGGAGTGCTTTAAATAGCATTGTATTTAAGGCTAAAATGTGGGTGGGTGTTGCGGTTTTGGCTCTAGCCTGGCTAAGATTAGAGCCAGCCTACAACATAACCAGTTGAGCAGTGACGCAAATGAAGGACTTCGGGAGACCTTTAGTTGGTAACACAGGGAAGGTGAGGTTTATTGGGTGCTCCCCTGATGGGGGTGCAAGGAGCAAGCAACCCTTATAGAGCAGAGCTCTATGTGTTCTTTAAGTGCTGGCTCTCAGCCTACAGCATGGAATGCTGTAGGCTGCGTGCTGGTACAGCTCAGCCTTAAAGGCACAGCCACAGCCGCCTGTGTTCCGTAGAGGTCAGTTGGTCTTGCCTCTTGCAGCTCGCCTTCTCTACCTCCCTCTTTCCCAAGGATGGGAGGAATTGGGAGGCTCTTCGTGGCTTGCTTGAATCCTTCGGCTCTTTGGGGCCCCTGGTCTTGATCCCGCCGGCTTGCTTGCAGATCTTGCTGGAGTTGGGAGCGCTGGTCCAGGTGATGGGGGTCAGGTGACAGTTGAAGGATGGTCAGAGAGGTGAGGGGTGAAGGGGGTCCAGGAGCCCTACTTTTATAGGGTCCTGGAGGGCTCACATGTTGGGATTGAGCCATTCAGGGCACACACCTGACAGGTACAGCAGGTAAACTGACATACCTGCCAGGGGGGGACAGTTATTACCAGAAAATGCTGAGGGGAGCCAATCAAATTTAGGGTGGTTAGGGCAGGTCAGACTGGCCAGGCGCCATCTTTACTCACTCGATGGGAGGGGCTGGTTTGAGTGAGTGAGATGAGCCCTGGCGTCAACTAGGGGTCAGCCCCTCAGGTTGTCACAAGGGACCCTAGTTGTGGGATATGATTTTAAAAATCCCCAACAGGTGGGGATGCTTCAGGCACAGAAGACAGTTTTACTAAGGTCACCCAAGGCTTTTTTCTGTTCATTATGTGGCAGTTACTTTTACCAGTTTTCATTTGTCTACTGATATTTAATTTTTCCTTAACACCACTGATACTTGATAAGTTAATCTGCTTTGCCTCTTAGACCTTGTTTAGAGGGTAGTAATTCTTTCACCGTGTAGCTGTGGTTTAGGTTAGTCTTGGAAATGGAACACTCAGCCTCTGCTTACCAGCCTCCCCTTCTCCCATCACCACCTGCATTCCTCCTTGCCTGGTGCAGATCCCTATGTTTTTCCTGGACCTTACAGTACTGCTAGGTGCCACATTCTAGCTGTGGGCTTTCGTGTTGCCATCTCTTTTAAGCCCCATAACCTCCAGGTAATGCTGTCCAGAGTTGGAAAGAAGTTTTCTTTGGAGAGTTCTTATTCTGCATTTAGCAGATTCTTCAGATTCTTTTTCTTTCTTTCTTTCTTTCTTTCTTTCTTTTTTTTTTTTTTGGTGGTACTTGGGGATTGAACCCAGGGCCTCACGCATACTTTGCAAGTGGTCTACCACTGGGCTGCACCCCCAGCCAGTTTTTTAATTTTTTATCTTGAGACAGGGTCTTGCTAAGTTACATAGGCAGCTTTGGGCCTTGAACTGATTCTCCTGCCTCTGCCGCCTGAGTCACTGGGTGGGCCACTGTGCCCAGCTTGAGAATGAGATTCTTATAATTTGGTTTGGAAAGTCATGTTCCTCGCTGACTCTCAAATGTGGGTTGATACTCCTCACTGATCATAGCATGCTCAAGGAAAGAAGGAAGGTCCCTCCAAGCCAAGTTTCATCTTTGCCATGATGGCATTTCCTCTCTCCTTTGCCCACAATTTGTTGAGAGGAGGAGCAGTGTGAAATTCCCTTCTGGCCAGTGACATCAAGGGTTGCTGTGAGTTAGACACCCACTCAGCGGTACCTAACAACAACAACAACAACAAAAGCACGTTAACTAGTACAGAACTCTTTCCATTCAAGTGACAAATTTAAATGGACACAAACAAATTGATGGGGTAGGGGCTGCATCCCTGTTGGCTTCTGTAACCAAAGGCCAAAGGTAATATTGACTTCTGACTGAGCTAGATTAAGTCTTCTGGACCAGCCGCCCCTTTCTCCACAGTGCTGACCCCTTGTGTCGGTTTTGGCTGCACTCTGAAGCAGGCTGCTGGGTAAGCAAGCCCTTAGGACAGCAGCTGCTGGGTGAAAGATGGCCTCCTCTCTTTCACCCAGAGTTGTAGGATGAACTCTACATGGAACTTAAGACTTGGGGATGGGGTCGACGGTTGGGGGTCAGCCAGAGCTCTCCATCCAGAGGGTTCACTTCTTTGTTGATATGACAGGAATAGTCCTCACAGCCTTTAGAGCCAGGTCTAGGGATGAGTGGTTGGGTCATCACGTTTTCCTTCTTTGCTAATTCAGGTGACTGGAAAACTGAGAGGGTGTCCAGGGAAAGGGCTGGGTCCAGAAATAATATTATAGTAGAAGACACTTGGTTAGAATTTAGAAGTTCTAACAAGCACAATCAAAACAATTAGAATAGTTTTTTATTTCATAAAGCCATAGAAATTGAAGGACAACTTCTCCAGCTAGAGCACAGTATAACAAAATACTGAAATAACCACCATTTCAAGAATGTCCCCCTTTTGTGCCAAGAAATAATCCATATGGGAGATACCTCAGAAAACTAAAAATAGAACTGCCACACCACCCAGCTGTTCCACTCCTGGGAATATACCCAAAGGGAGACGAGTCATTATACCACAGAGACACCTGCTTCTCCATATTCAATGTAGGACTTTTCATAATAGCATGGATATGGAACCAACCAAGCTGCTATCAACAGAAGAATGGATAAAAAAATTATGGCACGTATACACAATGGAATACTACTCAGCAATAAGAAAAAAAATGAAATAATGTCATTTGCTGCAAAATAGATGGAACTAGAGAACATCATCTTAAGTGAACGAACACAAGCTCAAAAAGAGAAATACCATATGTTCTCACTCATGTGGCAGCTGAATCAAATTTAAAGGAAGAAAATATCCTATATGTAAATTGATATATAAAAATGCACAATTAAACTTAGCAAAGAATAGGCAATGTAAAGAATAGAAAGAAGGGAGGAGGGAACTACCAGAGGGAAGCGAAGATTGCAGAAGGTGGGATGGGGAGGAAGGTCGATGTGGAGGTGTGGAGGGGCAGGGGATGATCTCAATATTAACAGCACAACTTAATGAGTACATTGGAAAAATAGAGGAAGATAACCCAAATATGCATTTGAGTTTTACTACATTTTATCCATAAGGCTCCATAAACCTTGTGGGTTGATGAAAGTGTTGCCAGAAGTGATGTAAAGGATGCATAAATGGAAAAAGCAAATGCTATGTTACTCTGTACCCCATCATCATTTACTAACGAAGGGAATTTTTTTTGTGTGTGTGGTACTAAGGGTTGAACCCAGGTCCTCGCGCTTGCATGCTCTGCGAGTGCTGGACCACTGAGCTGTGCTCCCAGCCCATTTTTTCACTTTTGGAGATAGGGTCTCGCTAAGTTACGCAGACTGCCTCTGGTCTTGAACTTGCAATCCTCCTGCTTCCGCCTCCCTAGCCGCTGGGATTACAGGTGTGCACCGCCACGCCCGGCCAGGGAAATTTTTTAAAAAGCAGAAAGGAGCCCTATGAGGAGTGGGATTCATTCTTTCAGGGTAAATTTTCTTGGCCAACCAGAAGTTACAAATAGCCTGTAGTTGCTTACAGCCTCAGCAGGACTTTTGTGTAATGGTTAAGCATTCTGAGTTCTCAAGAAACTGCATAGAAGCCAGGCAGAGTGATGCACACCTATAATTCTAGCTACTTGGGAGGCTGAGGCAGGAAGATTGTGAGTTTGAGGCTATAGGCAGCCCACACAACTTAGCAGGGCCCTGTCTCAAAAACTGGACTAGGGGTCTAGCTCAGTGGTAGAACACTTGCCTAGCATGTGTGAGGCCCTAGATTCAACCCCAGTATTGAAAAAAAAAAAATGCATTCTGAAACTTGATTTCTACACATTTCTTCTTTCACCACATAAATGTTCTCCTCATCAGTTGATCCTTAGAAAGGAATAACATTTCTCTTAAAAAGAAAAAAAAAAGGAGCTATTTTAGAAACAAAACATGCCGTGTGTGGTGGTGCACACGTGGAACCCTGGCACTTAGGGGTTAAGGCAGGAGGACATGCAAGTTCAAGGCCAGCGTGGGCTGCACAGTAAGACCCAGCCTCAAAACAGGTGAAAATCATTGAATACTCACTCCCTTGTCAGTGGCAGGACCCCTGTGTTTTAGGGTTTCTTGAGGGGCATCTACTTTAGAACATGTAGCAGAATCAGGACAGATTTTCAAAATCACCTGGGTATAACCTGATTCTGTCATTATAGCTGGCAAAACATGTTTTAAAAAATATTTTTTAAGGAGCATGGTGGCACATGCCTGTCATCTAAGTACTTGGGAGGTTGAGGCAAGAGGATTACGAGTTCAAGGCCAGCCTGGGCTACATAGACCCTGTCTTTAAAAACAAAAAACAAATAACCCCCTCATATATGTAAATAATATGTATACAATAATAAATACATCTGTTAAGGGCTCAAATTACATAAACTGTTCTCAAAAAAATTCTTCATGGTTTGTTATGAAGTATCACATGAGAGGGGGAACCCAAAAAAACCTACAGTTTATTAAAAATTATGTGTTTAGTTTTATATGTTCAAATTTCAGTCACATTGAATATACCTATCGACATTTTTTTCTACTGCTCAAAACCAGGTTTGAACTTGTTGATTTTGATGCCTTTTAGTCCTTCAGCTGTTTTTTGTTTTATCTTCTCCACATCAGCAAAACATTTCTCTTTGAGGCCTTTTGCATCTGCAAAAACAAAAAAAGTCACATGGGGTGAGACTGGGTAAATAGAATAGGGCGCAGGGATTATGCTGGCTTGGGTCAGAAACTGCTGGACACTCAGTGTGGTGTGGGCAGGTATGTTGTCCTGGTGAAAGAGCTGGTCACCTGTTCACCACATTTCGTGACACAACCTTCTCAAAACTGCCAGTTAGTGAAACTTCGGCTGACCACTGGGCCTGGAGGAACAAATTCTGAGCGCATAATTCCTCTCACATCAGAGAACAGACGATCGTGGTTTTCACATTTGTTCTTGGGTTTTGTCGGTCCCCCCATAGGTGATCTTATTCCCTTTGTTGCCTCCTCATGCTCAGTGTCCTTTATTCCTGCCAGTGTGGTCCCCTGTTTCTAGGTCTACTAGTCTGTTGGCACAGCAAGAGTGACCAGGAAGGCAGCCATTGTGACCCATACTAGGTGAACGCTGGTAAAGATACTCCCTTCTGGCCCACTGAGCCTGAAGCTCTAGGCTAAGAAATCCCCTCAGTAGGAATCCCTACTCCCAATGGGTCTACTTCTGCTTCTACCCACTCTCTGTGTGCTGTAACCATGCTTACCTGTTGGGGAGTGGTCATTGGGTTAAGGACCGAATCCTAGGTCCAGTTCTCACAGGACGGTATCTCCAAGCCAGTGGCTCAGCTCCATCTTTAAGAGGCCATTTCCCTATTCTGGCTGGTTGGCAACTTCTAGATGATGTGGTATATGCTGTAGGACCAAGGAGAGTCCACTGTCGTGTGCCCACTGCTATACTTCCTTTGCCGTGAATTGAGTTTCTCAGCTTGATGTGGTTCTGCAGGATCAGATGCTTGGGAACCCTTGGGTGGTAGTGCTAGTTGAAAGACATACTGGCTGATGTGTGTCGGCGCCAGTCAGGATGAATTGCTACCCTCTTCAGGGTGGAGGTGTCTGTCGTTGCCAAGTTGTCCCACGTCCCAGCTGGCCTTTTCAGGGGATGGTGCTGTATCGGATGATGACTGGTGGTCCCTGGGCTGTCCAGGGATCCATTCAGCATGGCAGTGGTTGGATCAGCTCTCATGTGAGGGAAGTCATGCTTTTAAGCCCATGCATGTCTTCTAACTCTGCCATCACAGCTACTGTCATGAGTCCATTGCATAAACACTAAAGTGGTCAGGGTCAGAGGCCGTGAACCAAGCTTGAGCTTTTTTCTCCTCTATCAGTTGGTCATAAAACACTCCCAATGACGCTGTAAATAGGAGAATAGGAGGTAAGGGAGAGGTGTTGCTGTAACAGTGGTAGATGACGTGGGAGTCTGTGGTACCTGTTCCTGCAGTGTACTTTTTTTTTTTTTTTTAAGATACTAGGGCTTGCGCATGCTTCGCAAGGCCTCTGCTACTGAGCTGCACACCCAGCCCCTTTTTAATTTTTTTATCTTGACTCAGTCTTGCTAAGTTACAGAGGCTGCCTCTGGCCTCAAACCTGCCTCCGCCCTGCCTCCACCTCCCAGATCAGCTGGGATTACAGGTGTGGGCCACCATGCCCAGCTCATGCAGTGTACTTGTGCCTTCTAGACCTGAACAGGGCTTGTCTGTGATGTCACACTTTGATTTTACAGTTGGATTGCTACTGGGTACACCTGGCCTTATAACTTTTTATGACAGCCCTGCTTATGAAGGACATTTCTGACTATATGGTCAACCTGATGTCCCTTGGTCAGATACTTTGTTTCTGCCGGGCTCCAGTAGCAAGCCAGGGCAGCTTTTTGAATGGCATGTAATTCTCTGCTGCAAATGACATGTCCTTGCTTCAGAACCCTAGAGACCTGTGCTGAACTACTCCTCTTGGGACTTGCTGGAGATGCCATCCAGCATCCCTTTCTGTTACACACACCTCCAGGCTCGTGGAATCTGCCAGATCACGTGCCCACAAGGCAGGAATGCTCGAATAACAAGGCCTTTCCCCTGGGCTGTATGCAAAACTGTCAGCCTTCCATGAGCCCAGTAAGTAGGAAGTGGTTTTCTCAGTGTGGGATGCTGCCTCCTAAATCTGGAAGATGCTTATGAGGCATCATGTACCTTTCAAGTGCTTGAGATAGAAGGTGCTGTCTCTTGTCCTTCACTTAGTGGGAATGTCATGGCATGTCCCACATCCCTCAACAGCACTCATGGGCAGACCCCTGAACCTTTCTATTCTCTGAAGCCCACCTCTTACATCATCCCAAGAAGGAAAGGATCCCCTGTACCCTTTGGGTATCATCCCCAAACCTCTCTTCCCTAGGCCTGGGCAACCATGTCTGCCTTTATAGATTTGCCTGTTCTGGACAGTTTATGTCAATAGAGTGGTAAAATGCGTGCTCCTTTATTTCTGGCATGTTTTCAGGGTTCATCCATGTTATAGCATCTGTCAGTACTTAATTCCTTTTCATTGCCAAATAATCCCTTGTGTGGATATACCACATTTTCTTTATTCATTCCCTGGTTATGGATATTGGGGGGTTCCCCACCTTTTGGCCATTACAAATAAAGCTGTTTTGAACATGTTTATACAAGTTTTTGTATGAAATTATGTTCTCAATTTTCTTGGAATTGCTGGATCATGTAACCATATGAGGACTTGCCAGACTTTTCGGCAGTGGTTTTACAATTCTATCAACCATGTCTGAGGGCTCCAGTTTCTTTTCTTTCTTAATGAGGTCTCACCATGTAGTCCAGGCTAGTGTGGGACTTGCTGTGTACCAGGCTGGCCTTGAACTTGCAGCAGTCCTCCTGCCTCAGCTTCCTGAGCGCTGGGAATACAGATGTGTGCCACCACGCTTGGCGGGGTTTCCAGTTTCTCTGTATCTTGCCAACACTTGTTATTTTGCTATTTAAAAAAAAATTACAGCCATCCTAGTAGGGGTGAAGTACAGTGTATATCATTGTGTTTTTGGTTTGCACCTCTCTGATCACATATGATGTTGATCATCTTTTCATGTGTTCGATGGCCATTTGGGTGTCTTCTCTGAGGAAATACCTATTCACGGCATGGCATTTTTGTGTTACGCAGTAGAACTGTTGAAGGGAACGAGGCAGCTCTGGATGTAATCGCCCAACTAGATCTTTACAATGTCACGCTGAGCAAAACAGCAAGTAGTAGAATGGTTCATCGCAGGAGTACATTCGGGGGTTGTGACACCCACACGCCGGTGGTGTGGCATGGTTAAACATAACACGTGTAAGCGGAGGGAGCAGCGGGTAGAGTATTCCCCAAACTAACCAAGATGGTTCATTGCCTTTGGGTTGAAGAGAGAGAATGAAGGTGGGGATGGGGTTGGACTATGATCAAAAGTGACTTTTGTTTTACTTATAACATTTCACATAGTATCCAAGACTGTTTGGCAGTTGAAAAGTTTAAAACTCCTTCAAACATCATATGCAATTTCAAAAAAAAATTCAATGGAAAGGTACCCTTGGGGAGCCCTTGTAGAAAGGGGCCTGTTGCAGGTGAATGCTCAACTACTGTCCTGAAAATATGTTAATTGACTACCTTTGAATTCCATTTTGTCTTTCTTGGTCCCTTTCTTTTTGTCACAGTGTTTTTATTGGTGTTTACTAGTGTATAGCAGTTCAAGTAGTGTTGTTGTTGTTAGGTGCCAGTTGAGTCCAGTCTGATTCATAGCGACCCTCATAGGGTTTTCAGTGGCTGTTTCGGAATTGCCTTGGGAGTGGGTTGCCATGTCCTTCTCCCATTTTGTGGTGCTGGGAATCGAACTCGGGACCTCAGAGACTGCAAAGCAGCGCTCTACCAACTGAGCTAAATACCAGCCCATTCAAGTAGTGTAGGTGTTTATAAAGTTAGAATAAACTTTTCTGCATGCCTCAGACTCCCTCAGCATGTGCGTGGGGGGACATGGCCCCTGGGTGCATCCTTTTCCTGATACATTGCTGTGTTTGGGATATTGTCTCCCTTACGCAGTGAGGTGCCTGTCCTCAGCGTCTGTCAGCACTGGGAGAGCTCCTTCCTCTGCAGCAAGGGGCGTTATGGCTAGGGTCTGCAGGGCTGGCTGGCATCACACAAACCCCACCCCCCTGCCCTTGCTGTTGTGATTTTATAAGTAGAATTCTGCCTAGGCAGCCCTATCTTATAAAAAGCTCCTATGGTGAGTCTGATGAACCAGCCACGTGAGAATTGTTTATCCAGTGAGTGAGCAAGCCATCATACATTGTACCCATGAACTTCTTGCAGAGTGATTTTTGGTAGGTGCTTTAGGATGCAGTGATGAGCCTGTCAGCTTTATGGAAACACGGTGAACTTTGGTGGTCTGTTTTCTTCCAGGAATTTCACAGAGCTTTTACTTTGGGCTATTTGCAGCATTTGGGTTTCATCTCTAAATACTCAACATAAAGCTGCCATCTGAGTCTAAGAACGTGACCTTGGGTTCTTTTTTATTTTGTTTCATGTTGGGTTTTATGAAACAGTGTCTCCCTGTGTAGACCAGTCTGGCCTCGAACTTCCGACAATCCTCCTGCCTTGGCCTCTTCTGAGTGATGGGTTTTGTGATGGTAGGGAACACACAACATACGGCAGATTTGGCTTGTGTGCTTCTGCCATCTCCTGCTGACGTGAGTGGGCGTGGGAAGAACAACAGGTGACACATTTTCCATGCTGGGCATTTACCCCTGGAAAGTTTGTTCTCCCTCCCAGCTTGCTGGAGATTTTGTCACAGTGTGTTTGCCTGAGATGCAAGTGAAAAATTCATGTGACTCATAAAAGTCACACTAATCCCTGTTCTTGTTTTCAGACATAAAACTTGCCAGACCCCTTGACAGTCATTTAGAGATGTAATGAAGAGTATTCCGCTTCTCGGAGAACGTTTGTCATGTCTTAAATTTATGTTAAATTTTACATTTTCTCTTCTAGGTATTCTCATGGGAGCAGTTATAAAAATTATAGAGTTTAAAAAACTGGCAAATTGGAAGGTAGGTTTGCCCACTTGTTCATTTTGTAACATGGTTGTAATTTGGGGTTGTCATTAAATTGAATAGAATTGATGCTTCTTCTGGCTTTCTTATCATTACTTATCAGTAAAGTGATACATACATATCAGTAAAATGTTACAACCCATGAGGGTTGGTTTTTTTTTTTTTTTTTTTTTTTTTTTTTTTTTTTTTTTTTTTTTTTTTTTTTTTTTTTTTTTTTTTTTTTGTTGTTGTTGTTTTTCCTATATTTAGGGGTTGAACCCAGGCCCTCGCATATTCTTCACAAGTGCTCTACCACTGAGCTGCACCCCTAGCCCATTTTTTACATTCTATTTTGAGTCAGGGTCTCACCAAGTTATGCAGGCTGCCTCTGGCCTGGCTGGGATTACAGGTGTATGTCACCGTGCCCGGCCTTTGTCCCATTAGTTTGTGAACATTGTGTTAGATTCAAGTTGATACCTTACATCTGAGCTTTTGGAAAAAATATATGTCACAGTGATCACAGTGAGGGTACTCAAGGGTCATATTTTGTTGTTACTTAGACTTTTGTAATCCTAGCTAACCGTTATTGGAGGACAAGACTAGCATCAAACAGTAAACAATATTTATTGCCCCCATTCCATTCTGACTGCTGAGGATAATAAAATGTGTTTGTTCAGCCCTGTGGAGCTTACAGTATTTTACACACTTTCGTTCATATTGAACAGGTATTATCCCTTCACTTTTACAGATGAAGAAAGTGGTACCCAGAAAGCTTGATCTATGCCCATTATCAGAGCTAGAAAGTGCTGAGTTAACTCTGACCCTTGCTGTGTGTATTCAGTATTTTCTCCCCCATCTCATGCTGCCCTCAGTTTACTGATGTGCAAATCCTGTGTTTATGAGGAGGCTGTTAGGATATGAGCATCATCTTGGGGTATAAGGCCTAATGGAAACTTGAATTTCAACTTCAGTTTGAGCATCCATACCGAGGAGGGAGAGATTAATGAGCGTGTTAGGAAATGTGATTTTGTGGAGGAAAATTCCATTCATTATGAAGTAATAATTCCGTGATTACCACTCACCACATTGGAGCCCCTCCTGCTTTCACACAGCTCCCAGGGGCTTGGGTTAATTACCTGTGAAGCCACAGAGTGCAAAATTTGCAGAATATACTTTATCGTCTGACCTAAAACACAATTTGAAACTGTTAAAAATAATATTCAGGAAATAGCAGGATGCTGTTGTATATGCCTGTAATCCCAGATACTCAGGAGATAGAGGAGGATCTCAAGTTGGAGGCTAGAGGCAGCCTGCATAACTCAGCAAGACCCTGCCTCAAAATAAAAAAATTAAAAAATGGGTTGGAGGTGCAGCCTAGGGGTAGAGTACTTGCAAGGCATGTGTGAGGCCCTGGGTTCAACTACCACATACCATAAAAAAATAAAATAAAATAAAATATAAACGGGCTCCTTCAGCCAGGCAGAGTAGCACACGCCTGTAATCCCAGGATTTGGGACGCTAAGGAAGAAGGATCAACTTGAGTTTGAGACCTGCCTCATCTACATAACGACTTCCAGGCCACCCTGGGCGACACAGTGAGGCCCTGTCTGAAACAAACAAATGAACAGACAGAAGAGTGGCTCTTTCTGGGCAGGGATCACAGGCTGGAAACCCTCTCTCTAGTCCTGGGTGGATACATAGAGATCACCCATTAATCCATTTTGTTTGATCAGATGAATGTGGGGCACATGCCCACAATCCCAGCTGTTTGGGAGACTGAGGTGAGAGGCTCACAAGTTCAAGGCCTGACTGAGCAACATAAAATCAATTGATCAAAATTTGAGTTGGTTTTAAAACAAAGGAAGGGGCTGAGTGGCATTGTACCTGGGGAGGCTGTCTGTTTTTAGGATCTGTGCATTTTGGCTGCTGAAAGATTCTTTTAGGGGTTCAAAAACTAAGCCAGCACCAACCTCACACAAGGCAGGGTTCCTGGGCTGGAGAATTGCTCAGGCTTCCTGGGGAGCAGGCTTCTGTGAGAAGGCAGAGCAGGAAGCAGGACCCCGTGCAGAAACTGTGGATGTGCAGGGTATAAAGGAAGATGAAGAAAGAATGAAGGAGCCTGGTATTTTCCTTCCCTGAAATTGTTTCCAAACTGTCCAGCCTGGTCTGCCTTCCTCCTGCATGGTCATATGCTGCAGATTTTTCTTTTTTTTTTAAGTCTTGGGAATGGAACTCAGGGCCTCCTACATGCTAGGCAAGCACTCTTCCAGAGACCTCTATCCCCAGCCCATATTTTTCTTTATATCAACTTACTTTTTAATTTATACATACATATATGTACCAGTTTAAATATATATTTTGTTGTAAAACATACATAACAATTTACCATTGTATCCAGTTTTAGGGTACAATTCTGTGACATTAAATACATTTACAGTGTTGAATACCCATCGTCACTTTTTCATCATCCCGAACAGTAACTGTTCTTCCTTCTCCCAGCCCAGATGTGCTCTAGTCTACTTTTAGTCTCTTCTGAATTAGCCTACTCCAGATACTCCACATGAGTGCAGTCATAAAGTAGCTATGCTTTTTGTCTGGTTTATTAATTAGCATAATGCTATAGCGTGTGTCAGAACTTCATTTCTTTTTATGGCTGAATAATACTCCATTGTACAGATATACCACATTTTGTTTATCCCTTCATCTGTTGGTGGAGTTTTGAGTTATTTCTACCTTTTAGCCATTTTAAATAATGCTACCACAAACATTGGTGCACTCTATAGATTTTTAGTTAATTAATTAATGGTTCTGGCAGGGGGTTGAATGCAGGCCCTCACCCATGCTTTGCAAGCACTCTACCACTGCTGTACCCCCAGCCCATTTTTTACTTTCTGTCTTTGAGACAGGGTCTTGCTAAGTTATGCAAACTGCCTCTGGCCTTGAACTTGGAATCCTCCTATCTCAGTCTCCTGAGTTCCTGGGATTATAAGTGTGCACTACTGTGCCCAGCTATATACAGTTATTTTAAAGGAAACGTTATAATCTGCATTAGGTCTGAGCTAATAATAGGTGTTTTTTTGTTTGTTTGCTTATTTTGTCTTGTTTTGTTTTGAGACAGGGTCTCATTGTGTTGCCCAGGCTGGCCTTAAACTCCTAGACTCAAGTGATCCTCCTGCCTCAGCCTCCCAAGTAGCTGGGCAGGTGTGCTGTCATGCCTGGCTGGTGGTTTGGTTTTTATTTTTTGATTTTGGGGGTTTGGTTTCGTTTTGTTTTGTTTTGGTTTGGTTTGGTTTACTGGTGCTGCAGATCAAATGTAGAACCTTGAGTGTGTTAAGCATTCGTTCTACCACTTAGCTACACTCCAGCCCCTAAATTGTTTTTATAAATAAATGTGATAAAATCATAGTAGGCCAGACGTCTGCTGTAGCCTTTGGGGTCCAGTCAGCGCCTCTGTCCAGGAAAGCAGCACAGTGCAGAGGCTTTAGCCACTGCAGTGCCAGACTGAGGGATCCTTGACTTATTTGGGATTGAAAAAGATTCACAGGGGCTGTTTTCCTCCATCTGCAGAATAGTGATGTTTACACACATGACTTAAGTGCCACCTGAAATCACTGCAGACCTTTTTGGGGGACATGTTGCCAAAAGGAGCCTGGGACCTTTGTGAAGAATGATTTCCATATATAGGTTTGTTTCCTAAAGCTGCCATAACAAATTATACACCACAGACCCAGTGGCTTACAGCCCCAGACATCATTCCCTCCTGATCTGGAGGCCAGAAGCTGGAAATCAAGGTATGGGAAAGGCTCTGGGAAAGAATCCTTCACTGTTTCTGGCAGCTTCCGGTGACACCAGGTGTTCCTTGGCTTTGGCAGCAAGTGTCACCCCCACCACAGCCTCTGTCTTGTGTGGCCTTCTCCACGTGGGGGTCTTTCTCTGACTCTTACAAGTGCACTGTCTTTAGATTTAGCACCCACCCTCGTCCAGAGTGATCTCATCTCCATCCTTACCTTACCTCCATCCTTATCCTATACTTGCAAGTGCCCTGTTTCCAAGTTAGCTCACAGGCCAGGGTTCCTAGGGGATAGGAATCGGGGTAGAGAGGGCAGTGTGGGACCCCACTACAGAGGACTTCTCCTTTTCCCCAGGAGGCTTAGTTTCTGACCCTCCAACAGGATCTGTGCAGCGGTCCCACTGCAAAGTCCTGAGAACAGGCTGCCACATGAGGCTACCACATGGCCCCTTTCTTCTCATTGGGCCCAGTCTGAGTCATAAGCTCCTGCTCACGGGGTTATTTTAAGATTTAATAGGGCATTTTCAGAAGGCATGATTTGCTTCTATTTTAAGCCCTCTTTGAATGTTATTTTAGTCTTTATGGTAACAGATAAACTTAAAACTTTTTTTTTTTTTTTTTTTGCGGTACAGGGAGGATGAACCCAGGACCTCACACATGGTTTTTGCCAGTGCTCTACCACTGAGCTGTGCCCCCTGGCCCATTCTTTACTTTTCATTTTTGAGACAGGGTCTCACTAAGTTACACAGGCTGCCTCTGGCCTCAAACCTGTGATCCTCCTGCCTCACCCTCCCGACTTGCTGGGATTATAGTTGTGTGCCACTACACCCAGCTCAACAACTGAACATTTGTAAGAACACATTTAGTCATTTATGTAGGAATATTGACAGAAGTCCAACTGTCAGGCTCATAACCTGGAGATAAGCATAGGAAAGGATGCCTGGTGTTGCGGTGGTAAGGAGCCCCGCTGCTACCTGTAGCCGTGTAGGGTGTGAGGACCGTTTGCATTTTCCTCATGTTCCACCAACACCTAAAGGAAGATACCAACATAGAAAATTAAATTCTCGTTATTTCATCCTTCCAGAGGTGGCTGTGTCCTAAAACACCTTTCATAGTGTCCCTTAATATTCAAGTCTGAATGCTTGTCTAGGGGCTCACTTTACAGGTCCCTCCTGGGTCACAGGGCAGCAAGTGAGGATTGTCACAGCCCAGCGTGACATAGGACCATGGCAGAGTTGTCTGTGAAAGGAAGAAATAAAGTAGGGTGTTTTAAATGTGTGGGGTTTGCTCTTGCTCTGACTGGACCACCATAGGGCTGGCCATTTTTTCCTGGAGGGTTCTAATTTGTGGGTATATTTTTGAAAGTGCTCTATCTGAATGAGATTTTCTATATTGAAATTAATTTTTCTTTCCTTACTAAGCAGTAAAAAGCATGTCACTGTGTATGTGGAAACGTTCATTGTGCTGAGTTTTTTGCTGATCACCCTTTAAAGTCACTTGTCCTATGTATTAAAATGCAGTTTAATTGGGGGGAGGGCTTTGTCTCATTTTATTATCAGGTAGTCATGTAAACATCAGATATTTCTGCTGGGCCAGGCCCTAAGAGAAGAATTATTTTAGCTCTCCATTGAGGAATTGATTTTTTAGTTGCACAAATTCCATGCCTCTGAAAACGCCCACTTTAAATTTACAGGAAGAAGAAATGTTTCGTCCAAATATGTTTTTCCTCCTCTTGCTTCCACCTATTATCTTTGAGTCCGGATATTCACTACACAAGGTAAGATTCAGGCACACATTAGTGGTTTTCCTCTGGATGGCTTCTCATGTCTGTGGAGCAAATTCCTTAAGAGCTTTGGAGCTTGGGAGTGCATGATGGAGCCAGACCTCAGCACCTGGTTCTTAGAGAGGAAAAGATATGACCGAGTAGCCACTTGTGCTCGGTGATTGAGCCAGTGTTTCTATAGAGGGGTACTTTGGCTGGGAGGATGGGCAAAGTGATTTTAAGTGGCACATGGATGATATATTGACTCCTTTTTTTTGTTGTTGTTGAGACACAGTCTCTTTGTGTAGCCTGTGTGTGTGTCAAACTCACGTGTAGCCCAGGCTGGCCAGCCCCTGAACTTGCAGTTCTTGCCTCAGCCTCCCAAGTGCTGGTTTTACAGACTTAAATATTGACTCTTTTTGTTTGACACAAACGGAGACGTGCAAGAGGACAGCCTGTGGCCTAGGACCACAGAGTCATGTGCCCCAGATCATTTGCTTCTCTCATTCGCCCTGTGAGGCCTCTCTCCCTCCTTGGGTCCATCCTTCCTTCTTTGTCTTTCCTATCTGTGCCCTACCTGCCCTGGGCTCCAACTTTTAGTTGATAGTTCTCATTTTCCCCCAGCCTCTGTCCCTCCTCATCTTCTTCCTGGCCCAGCTTTGTCATACCAGGCTGGAACTCCATCCTTCCCCCTTGTCTTCCAGCTCCCCTGGCCCATTCTCCTCTTCCCACAGCTGCTCTGCCCATTCTTGCCTCCTGGCTGGAGAGCCAGCTGTACCACTGGCCCTGCCCAGGCTCTACCTTGTGGCATTGCTGGTCTCTGCATTTCAACTCCTAGAGTCACACTCTCTGTGAGGGCAGGTGCATCTCCTTTTCAACCTGTTGGTGTGTGTGTCTGGGTTTTTCCTCTTCTGTGAGCTTTCTTTATAAAGGCATTTAAATTTTAAAATAAATTGGTTTAATTTAAAGTAGTAATAACAGCAGCTTATTTTGTCAGTGTGATTTTAAAAAAAAATTGTGATGGTCAAAAGGACTAGGGCTAGATCAACTGTTCAGTGAAAGAGCCGGGACTTTGGAGCCTGGGAGACATAGGTCTGATTGTGCATGGCTCCCTGTAGTTTCCCTGTTGCAAGAAACTAGAAACAAAACTCGAAAGAAATCCAAATTCTTTTTCCTTTGTTGCTTTAAGATGTACACTAGATAAAAGAATTCAGGCAAATCACCACCCTGCCCACTGAATGGAGTGCTTCTGTTTGTTGTTATTGACAATGCTGTTACCTAGTACTTATTAATATTCTACTAGGAATAATGATAACTACTTACTAAACTTAGAAATTAAATTTATCAGGGTTTTGGTAAAAGCATCTAAATCAAATTTTTTGCTTTATACCTAAAATATCCTAAGATGTTCAATCCAGATTGTTTAAAGAAAAAAAAAAGTTGCATCCATCCAAAGAAAAAGTAGAAAGGAAGTTGAATGTAAAAAAATTCCAAGTCTTATGAACCATTACTAACATCAAACAGTTGCTGAAATGGAAACAAGCAAAAGAAAAATTGAAGGTCAATACCTCTTCACTCTTCTGTTTTATAGACAGGTCTTAAAAGAACTGTATGCAAGCAGGGCATGGTAGTGTACACCTATAATATCAGCACTCCAGAAACTGAGGCAGGAGGATTGCCTTCAGTTCAAGGCCAACCTGGTCCACATAGCGAGTTCCTGGTCAGCTAGGTTTACATAGCAAGTTCCAGGCCAGCCATGGCTACACATAGAGACCTTGTCTCAAAAAACGAAAACATCAAGACCCTGTCTCAAAAAAAGTAAAAAAATAGGCTGGGGGTGCAGCTCAGTGGTCCAGCACTTGTAGAGCATGCAAGCATGAGGCTCTGGGTTCAATCCCCAGTACCACAAGAAACAAACAAAGGAAGAAACAAACAAACAAACAAAAAAAAACCAACAACAAAATCCAAAACAATGAAAAGCAAAACAAACAAGAAGAGCTGTAAGCAGATTATGAAAATGTTTCAAAATAATATTGAGAAAGTTGGTTTCATTTTGACTTAAACACACAACATTTTGAGTATTAGAGTGTGTAAAATTTTTATTTTCTAATTCTTTTTGAGGAAAGGGAAATAAACTTGTTTGAAATTTGAGGAAAATAATAGTTTCTTTTTTATTCAGTCCTGAGGGTTGAGCCTAAGGCTTTATACATGCTAGGAAAATACTCTAGCACTGAGACATACCCCAACCCCTTTTCATTTTATTTTTTATTTTGAGACAGGGTCTTGCTAAGTTGCACAGGTTGCCTCTGGACTTGCACTCACGATCCTCTTGCCTCAGCTTCCTGAGTTGCTTGGATTATAGGCTTGTGCATGGTGCCCAGCAATAGTGGTTTCTTAAAAAAACTTTTTTGTTGTTGTTAGCCATACATCATGATGTACACTTGTGATTCGGGCAACTCAGGAGGCTCAGGGAGGAGGATCACAGGTTTGAGGCCAGAGGCAACCTGAACAATTTAGCGAGACCCTGTCTCAAAATAAAAAAGAAAGATAGGCTAGGGGTACAGCTCAGTGGTAGAGCACTTGCCTTGCATTCACACGGCCCTTGGTTCCATCCCCAGCACCACCAAAAAAAAAAAAAAATCTTTGGAGATGACTTTCCAGCAGCAATTGTGAGAGTTCATGTGAAAGGGGCCAATGAGAGTTGGAAATCCCAATTCATAGACTGCTGGCCACTTCCTGCTGTCCCCCCAAGAAGATATGAAGTTCATTTTGAGTGTTTTATTTAGTATTACTGTATTTGCTAATGTGAATTTCCACCTGGAATATGCACTTCAGTGAGATTATCAGTTGCTGTGCACTAAGTAGGCAGCCACTGGTCCTCTGAATTATAAACGTTATGTAAAGAGTAGGATGTTAATTATGTCAGAGAGAAATAGATAAATTTGTTTTAAGTGGCAGAGGGAAGTTATTTATGCAGGGTGACTTGAATTTAGGTAAATTTCCAGTATCCAGATTAATATTAACCAACTACATAAATCATGCCTGCAGCTGTAGCCCTGTAGCATCCAATCCCGTCAGATCTCGGAAGCTAAGCAGAGTCGGGCCTGGTTAGTACCTGGATGGGAGACCGCCTGGGAACACCAGAAGCTGTAGGCTTGGGGGAAGGACCTGGCAACCCCCTCCCAAAAATCAATCTGCCACTGAAAACCCTATGAACAGCAGAGAAGCACTGACAGTAGTGTTTCCCCTGTTGTACAGAGGGTCGCTATGAGTCGGATACCGACTCGACAGCACTTAACAACAACAACAACACCACATAAATCATACCTGAATTAGGTCCCTATAAATAGACCAAGACCAATCAGTCTAATCTATTTTTAAATAAAAAAGGCAGCTGTTTGCAAAGAACAACTAATAGACAAAGCTATCTGTTTAGAAAAAACGAATCACTGTGTTTGCCATGAGTTTTTTTAAAATTCTTTGTACAGCCAGGCACGGTGGCGCATGCCTGTAATCCCAGCGGCTCGGGAGGCGGAGGCAAGAGGATCTCAAGTTGGAGACCAGAGACAGTCTGTGTAACTTAGCAAGACCCTGTCTCAAAAAGTAAAAAAAAAAAAAAAAAAAAAAAAAATAGGGCTGGGGTGCAGCTCAGTGGTCCAGCACTTGCAGAGCATGTAAGCGTGAGGCCCTGGGTTCAACCCCCAGTACCACAGGAAAAAAAAACATTCTTTGTACACTAGAGATTAATATGCCAAACACAGCAATGAAATGAGAGACTGGGTAGCCAGATCAATCATGTGAGGCTGTGGCAGCCAAATCAAACTGCAAAGCAGCTTCCTGAAGGTGATAGGCTCAGTGGCACTGGCAGTGTGGAGCTGAGGTCACTCTTTTGAAGTGAACTTTGACCCAACAGTGCCTTGTATTTGTGGATTGACAGTTTCTTGTCTATACCAACAACCAAGGGTCATAAAGGCCCTTTGATGGTGGGTCCTAAGTATTGAGTCCATAGGATTCTTTTTTTTTTTTTTTTTTCCCCAGTACTTGGGGTTTGAACCTCATCCATGCTTTGCAAGTGCTCTACTACTGGGCTGCACCCAAAGCCCATTTTTTATTTTTTTTCTTGAGACAGGGTCTCGCTAAGTTATACAGACTGCCGTTAGCCTCAAACCTGCAACCCTCCTGCCTCCGCCTCCCAAGTCACTGATATTACAGGTATGAGCCACTGCGCCCGTCCTCAAGTCCACAGGATTCTAATAAACAGCTTTATTTCCTTAATGGTATGGAAACTTGGAAGGTGTACTTGTCAGCTGTTGTTGGTGTAGCAGAAAAACAAACCCAGACAAACTTCCTGGGGAAGAGCTTTCCTGAGAGCCCATAGTTCAAGCATCAGTCCATAACAGTAGCAGGGTGGGCATGGTGGCAGCTCTGTCAGGGCCTGCCAGAGATGACCTTGTGGCATAGAATAGCAGACCAGGAACAGAGAGACCAGAGCTATGGGTCTGGGGTAAAAACCTCCAAAGGCCCACCTCCCAAAGTGCCACAACCTCCCAGGACAGCGCCACCAGCTGGGGACCAAATGACATGACCTTTGGGGAACAATTTAGGCCCAAATCAAAACCGCAGGCCTTACATGCTGCTTGGACTCACAGATTTTCTCTTAGAGGTTGTGAAGGATAGATGGAAACATGCTGTATCTGTCATACTTGATAACACTAATACAGTGGGATAAAAATGTTTAAAAGACCTGCGTGGCAAAAAGGAGTTTCTGGTAACATAACCTATTGTCTTGATAATCATTGTAACTATACACATTTTCTTTCTTTTTCCTTATTTTTGTTTTTATTTTTATTTATTTATTTATTTATTTTTTTTTTTGAGACAGGGTCTCACTGAATTGCACAGGCTGCCTTTCATCTTAAATTCGTGATCCTCCTGCCTCCACCTAATGAATGATTGGGTTACGGGCATGCAGCAAGGTGCCCAGCTAGAACACACCTTTTCTTAAGTGAAAAACTAATTGTAGAGACTTTGGATGTTGAGCAGACATGAAATTCAGCTGATTCCTTCCATATCTGCGTGTTGGGAGTCCTCTGTCTGACAGGCATTGTGACTGTGACTGTGTTGTTCAAAACCAGATGTCACTGTCCCCACTGACTCTGCAGCCTTGTGGGAAAGACAGGGGTCAGCTAGCTGTCACAAGAGTAAATGGAGAACTGCAGCTGTGTAGTGAGAGCATGAACTAGGACCAGGACCAAGACCAAGGAAGGCTGCCCTCACAGGAGAGGAGGCGGCCTTTAGTCTTGGGATGAAGAAAGTTCAGAATACAGAGAGGAAACATGACAAACAAAGCCCTGGGTGCCACTGAAACCCAGGGAACAAAGGGTACCTTGGTGTCCCAGGGGCAGAGGCCTTCCCCAGCATCCAGCCATCCTGGTTGGGGTTTAGCTGCATTTTGAGTGGAAATCAGGGTCAGAGGGAGGCAGCACCATTGAATTTGTTTTTTTCAAAGATCATTCTGGAAGCATTAGAGTGCTGGGAAAGGGACTGGGAAATTTTGAGGAAGCCTGTAAGAGGCTGTTGCCGTTGTCAAGGGTGACAGATGATGGGAGCGAAGAAACAGGGAGGTGGGTATGACACTTGGATGCTGCAGTTGGTGGGCAGGGGTGGGTGTTCATGTGCGTGTGCGTGTGCATGCGGGTATGTGAAGGAGGACCCGGGGCAGGCCAGCACCTTCACCCACCAAGCTGGCTTCTCTAATTGTTTCTCTGCTGTCTGTTCTTTCAAACAGGGTAACTTCTTTCAAAATATTGGCTCCATCACCCTGTTTGCTGTTTTTGGTACTGCCATCTCTGCTTTTGTAGTTGGTGGCGGAATTTATTTTCTGGGTCAGGTAAGAAAAACATTTTTGAAAGACTTTGGAGATCTTTCACTCTGAGAGCTGGTGCAGGGTGTGGGGCGGGCACCTGCTGGGCCCTCCTGGAGGAAATCTGTTTCCTCACCACATGCACAGGAGAAGCATGTGAAGCTGTTTCTAAGTGTCCGCCAAGAACCATGGTCCTTAGAATTAAGTGAATCTTTTCCATAATCCTCCCAAATATTTTATTTGCAAACCAATGCTTTCATAAAGTGGAATACCTAAAAACAGAAACAGCGTATATGGTATCACAGTTTTCAACTAACAGTATTGGTTGTGATACAGTATTGGTTGTGATATTGGGTACACTGAATGGGGGTTGAATGTTGTTCTTTTTTTTTTTTTTTTTTTTTTGCGGTACTGGAGGTTGAACCCAGGGCCTTGCACCTGCATGCTCTGCAAGTGCTGGACCACTGAGCTGCACCCTTAGCCCACTTTTTAACTTTTTGAGACAGGGTCTCACTAAGTTACGCAGACTGCCTCTGGTCTCGAACTTGAGATCCTCCTGCCTCCACCTCCCAAGCCGCTGGGATTACAGGCGTGAATGTTGTTCTTGAAGAAAAATTTGTGTTTTAAATCAGATGGTTCTGACTCTGTTCACTCAGTTCTAAGTTACCTACGTGTAGAATTAAACATTCTGGATTTTCTACCATTATAAATCAATTTGCAGTGATACCATTTGGGTACTCTGCACTTGGGGCTTCAGGCCAATTTGCATTAAACTAAACATACCTAGAAAGGTAGAATGTAGATTTGGGTTATGCACGTTCATGCATGTACTACTGCTGTTCCTTTATTGTAGTTTGCCTGTCCCGGTGCTGAAAACCAACTGGAGGTGCAGGCTCCTAAGAGACAGGCCAATTGCTTTTGGTGTGTTGGCTGCTCCTGATAGCCAAAGCCCATTCCATATGGTTTTCACCTTTATTGCTGCCTCAGTGGCATCAGAACAAATCTGCCATGTAATTTTCTTCATTGCTCAGCTCCTAGTGTCAAAGGTGAATAAACTAATTTAGACAAGAGAAATGTGGCTAATTAGGCTTGAAAAATGTGCATTCTGTTCCATATTTTGGTCGTATGATGATGGAATGCATGTTTCCACTCCAACTTAGGCATTTTCTTTATTTTTCAAGTGGTTTGGGGACTGAAGATTGATGTCCTTATTAGTTAGTAATAAAGCACTAATGGACATTTTAATCTTCTTGGCTGTTCTCCAGGGTTTTCTCTTTGTGTCTTTGTGTTTGTGTGTTTTATTTTTCAGGCTGATGTAATCTCTAAACTCAACATGACAGACAGGTAAATCCTTTACCCTCTAACCCCCGTGTGACTGCTGTTCAGGCTGGGCCCATTTTCTCCTCATTGCTTCCTGGTTGTGGTACTGCTCCCTCTCCCCCTCACATGCTGATGATTCATGCTGTAGAATCTGTTCTGAATTACCTTTGTCTCTGAAATGAATCAGAAATACATTGAGGACTTTTGAAGACCTCTCATCACAGCATGCTGATTGAAATGATTAATTCTGTTTAAGACGTGGAGGGAATAACTGGGCAGTTAACTGCTCCACCCCTAGGCATGCCATACACTCAGCACCATGGTCCCTTTATTATTTCTAAAAATCTACAACTTATTTCTAAGTCTTCTCTTTGGCCACTGTGGAAGTTTGCTGTGGTAGAGTAGAGATGGAGAGGCAAGTGAGGTGGGAGTCTTTACCTCGGCTTCTCCCTAAGCCTGCGTGGGCCTGGGCTGTGGGGAGCAGGCAGGGCCCAGGGCTGATGTGGAGCATCCTCACAGGCCAAAGCCGCTTCAGTGAGCAGTGTGCGGTGCGTGTCTGTTTAGGAGCCAGTCTAAGAACTTTCTTTTTCTGGGTAGTAGGAAGCAGCCAGGGCAGCTGTGTCTTAGAAGATGCCAGATCTAGGGCTGAGAAGGGCCTGAGCCTGGTGCAGCTTGGTGTATCTTCTCCCTAAGAAGCCTTGACAGTGCCTAGTCTTGGGGCGCTGCTGGGGAGTAGGGCAACCAGACCTGTTAGTCCGTAGCAGCAAGCCAGCCCCTTGAGACTACAACCTTCAGACCTTGTTTATGGGAAACACGCCACTTTCAAGTGAGATCCTGTTCATGCCTCACACCCCCACACCTCCACCAAAAACATGAATTTTGGAGTTCTTATTGCAAGAAAGTTTTGAGGTAAATTAGTAGCCAGAGCCACATTCCTATTCCATAGGTGCTGGAAATAAAGCAGAACTGGTGCCTAGCATTTTCTAGGTGTTCTACAAGTGAAAAGAACTGTCTAGAACCCCAGTGACATAAAGGAAGGTATCACAGACCCATACTTCAGCTTGTTTGGTAGCAACTCACTAGAGACACAGACAGTGCTGGATACAATTTTATGAAATGGAATTGAACCAATTGTTGGGATGTTCAGGTGGAGAAGAGGGAAGAGTTTGCTGTAGACCAGCCAGAGAAGAGCCAGGTGGCGTTCCTCTTGCCCTGCGCAGATGCCCCCTTTCCTGTGGGAAAGAGGCTTTCCCGTGGATGGGGCCTGTCCCATGGATGACGCCTGCTCTGCGCTCACCAGCCCATCCAGCCACAGGGAGGCAGAGCCCTTGACATGGAAGCTGCCAGGGTGGTAGAAGTGGGACAGTGGCCACAGGCAAACGTACCTGTCTGAAGGGAGCAGTGCCCCTTAGCTCTTCCACCTAATTGCCATGTGGACATATGGCCCACGATTACTAGATGTTTCAAGACCTTTTTTTGTAGTGCTGTGAATTGAATCCAGGCATACAGACATGCTAGACAAACGCTCTGCCACTGAGCTACACCCCAGCCCTATTTTAAAAAATGTTGTTTAAGAGGCCCAGTTTCTAGATGTTTATAGAGAATTTTCCAGTTTTTAAATGTTGACAACTCACGCCATTTTTCAAAAATACCATGCAGGCCAAACACAAGACCCACAGACAGCCTGTCTTAGCCTCTGCACTGCAGAAAACACAGATATGACCTCATGGCACAGACTTTGTTGTAGTGGTTTTCCTGCTAGAGAGAGAGCATTCACCCTAAGTACCCTGGGTCATTTCAGCACCCAAGTCTGTTGCCTGTTCATTCTGTTGGTGTTAGTGACTTCTGTTAGTGACTTTAAGTTGCATCCATAGCTTCTGGCATTTTAGAAGCCTGGTGGTGAAGATGCCAGGTGGAACCACCGCTGGCCAGGCTAAATGGCACTGAGACTCAGGCCTGTCAGCCTGTGCTGTTTGCAGTTAGAAGTACTCAGCCTCAGGTGAGATTCTGAGGCAGAGCTGAATGTGTCGTGAGATTTCCACAAAGCATTTGCCTCACCTTTGTGTTGTGAAAACTTTCAGACAAATAGACAGGGGAGACATAGTGCAGCGGACACCCACAGCAGCCTCTGGGACTCTGTGGGCATCATTTTACTGTATTTGCATTAGCACCTATCTTTCTCTCTACCCACCCCTCCCTCTGCTTCTGTTTCCCTGTGGTTCCCATTCTTTGATTTCCAGCTCATGGCACCACAGGGACTGTGACAGGGTACGTCAGCCAGGCTTCTTTTAGTGCAGTGCAAACCTAACAAACTAGTTCAAGCAGAAGAAAAAAACTATGGCCCCACAGAACTGGAGTCTGTATGCAGGGTGGTGGCCCTGCCACGGGCCCATAGTGCTGGGACTCTGTCCTCTCCCCCGGTCTCAGCCTGGCTCTGCCCAGTGGGCGTCATCCTTAGCACCTTTACTCCACAGGGGGCCCTGATGGCTCCAGGCCCCCCCTCCCTGCTCTCACCTCAGGGGCTGCTTGTTGTCACCTCTGCCTGCAGGGCTGCCACTTGTCTCATAAGTACTTATTCAACCAAGTGTCATCTCTTCAGAGAGGCCTGTCCTGACCCCCGGTCTTGTGCGCTCACACACATTTCCCCCAGCAGGCTCCTTTTTGCACGTGACCAGGTTTTCTTTCTGTGACCCACTGGTCATTTTCTAGTTTCAGCTTAGTCTCTGGCTATTAACCGCATCCAGCCTTGGGGGTAGGACCACTGGCTCTGCCACTCTCTAGATGGCAGACTGCAGACAGGTTGCTTCGTGTCCATCAGTTACCAGTACCTGGGTGGCAGCCATGCCATCCATGAGGGCTGCTGGATGACAGGAACTGTGTGTAAAGTGTTAAGGACAGTGCCTGGTGTGCAGTGAGTGCCAGAGATGTCCGCTGTTAGGATTGGCCTTGGGGGCCAAGACACAGCAGGCAGCTGGCTGGTATTTGTCAGGATGACTTGATCATCCTGAGATGGTCTCAGCCCCGAGGGCCTGGTGGGAGCTGGCAGTGGTGTTGGTGTCTCCCACCCTGGCGGCCCATCCCAGAGGTGCGTGACAGTTGCTGCTGGCTTTTGGCACTTTCTTAGGTGTTGCAGATCTGAGTGGAGGCTGGGGTTAGGTAGAGGTGGCACTCTTAACAGCCTGGTGGCAGGGTGCAGAGCAGAGGCCAGACCCAGCAGTTCTTAGGCCATTAGGCCCCAGCTGCCCTGACCAAGAAGGCGGGCCATGTGGGATGCAGTTGAGCAGGGCTTCCCCCCATCATTGTCAAGGTAAAGTCTCGGAGTTGCTGGTGGAACACTGGGCCATGCCTAGCACCTCCTTCTGAATAGGCTCCCCTGACAATGGCAGCCAGCAAATAAGTGGGTAAAAAACACTGCCTTCTGTTGGCACCCCAGCTGCAGCACATCCCGTTATGTTGTGTGAAACCCAGTTGTTGACCGTCATTTGCTGTGTTGGTCAGGTGGTCTGCATTACAGAACCTGCCCTTACTTTTCTCCTCTTCCAGTTTTGCATTTGGCTCCCTAATATCTGCTGTCGACCCGGTGGCCACCATCGCGATTTTCAATGCGCTGCACGTGGACCCTGTGCTCAACATGCTGGTGTTTGGAGAAAGTATTCTCAACGATGCAGTCTCCATTGTCCTTACCAAGTAAGTGTGGAGCAGGGGGGAGCAAAAGGTCACCAAGGGCCAGGTGGTTCCACAAAGCTGCCTGTGCAATGGCTCATCCTCTGGGTGACTGGCTCACTCTGCCTTTCCCCCAATTTCTACCCTGAGAAGCCATCTGTGCCACAGGAGTGTGTCAGGGCCTTGGGGGATGAGGAGAGGAGGCTCCGTCTCTTCTGGCCCACCCGTTAGAGAGGTTTCAGAGCCTCACTTCTTTCTCATGGGCATCTCTGAGGGTGCTTGTCAGATGGGACCTCCCCACGCTCCACCTGCAGAACCTCTGAGGTAGCTGGTCTGGGGGTGAGTCCCAAGTCCTCAGGCCATTAGGACTTTCTCCACCTGGGGCCACAGCAGTCAGTGAGGGATCAGTGTTCACAAAACCAGTAAACCCAGGGCTGGGATGCGACTCAGGGGCAGAGCACTGGCCTCACACACACAAAATCCTGAATTCCATCCCCAGCACCACAAAAAGGAAAAAAAAAAAAAAAAAAAAGGACAGGTCCTACTCCCCCAGTTCCCAGCTTTGTACAGTGCCTGCATCTTGCACAGCTGTGAATTAGGTGGAACACTCATCGGCTTAAAGATGCTGTTGTGTAGAAACCACTTGGGAAACTGCAGATCTTTTTCAGATGCTCACTAGCATTACTTCTCTCACTGAGAGGATCTGGGAAAGTAAAGAAGGAGTATGTGATGCCCGAATTCTTGTGTTGGGCTCAAATGGCATTCTGCAGTACAAAGAGCCCAGCTTTTGAAGTCAGGGTGGCTTCAGGGGCTATGGATGCCACTCAGCTATGTGACTGGGGCAGCTCCTACCTCTCTGAGCTTTTAATGAGGGTGTTGATGGCTCAGCCTAGTGTCAGATTAAAGGATCAACTGGTTAAATATGAGTCCACGAGACTCACAGGTGTTAGCTGTGGTTATTGTGACTTCCTTTCCTCCTCCAGCCCTGCCCCTGGTTCTCACCAGGCGGCCCTGCCCTGCAGTTGCCTTTTGTTTGCTAGACCTTGTAAGTCGAGCTTACCAAATACTGCCTAATTGCAAGAAGTAGTCTCCAGAAAAGAAAATGCATATTTATATACTTCTGCTATTCTGAAGGGAATACATATTCTTCATAATAAAATTTGGAAAACATAGAAAAGAAAGAAAAACTACTTATATCTTTACTGCCCAGGGATGATTATACTTAACAACTTTATTTGTGTGTACATATGTGCACGTGTATAAATGTGTTGTTGTTAGGTGCCCTTGAGTTGGTGTCTGACTCATAGCAACCCTATGTACAACAGGCAAAACATGATTGTCAGTGCTTCTCTCCTATTCATAGGGTTTTCAATGGCACATTGATTTTGGGGAGTGAGTTACCAGGTCCTTCTCCCAAGCCTACAGTATACCTGGTGTTCCCAGGCGGTCTCCCATCCAAGTATTAACCAGGCCCGACCCTGCTTAGCTTCAAGATCTGATGGGATCAGATGCCACAGTGCTACAGCTGCAGGCTTTGTGTATAAATATATACATATATATATTATACACATACACACACGCACACACGCAGGCACACACATTGGTGGAGTGCCCCTCTGTGCTCTCTGAAGCCTTGGTTCAATCCCCAGCACCAGTGAACAAGGAAGAAGGACAAGGCAGTCCACTCCTAAAACAATCCTGAAAACGATCAGCCATTGAAAACCCTATGAGGGTTGCTATGAGTCAGATGTGACTCAGTGGCACATAATGGCAACATATGTAATTTAAATGGACTTTACCCCAAAAGTATATTGTAGCTTTGCCAGTGAACAAAGTTTATAAGGTAATCTTCTATTACATCATTTTACTGAGTATAGGGTGTTACTTTGTTTGGATTTACTATGATGTATCAAACCAGTTTCCTCTCTTGGCTTTTTTACATTGCTCTTGGTAGAAATTTCTATAGCTTTATTAGGAAATTATATATCATCCTGTAAATCTTTTTAAAATCTGATGGTAATACTTTTCTTAGCTGAGATCTATTCTGAAAGCTGGTTTTACTTTATGCTGGTACACACAATTGAACATTTGTAATAAGGAATTTTGCCCAACGTGGAGGTGACATCATGTGTTATTTTTATACCTTACAAGCCAAACTTAATTGCTTTGTCTCTGATTTATTTAGAGATAAAAATCTGTTAGAAGTAGGATCTTTTCTGAGCTTTTCCAGTTCTCTTTGCTGGAAAAAGGCCAAAGATTGAGAGATACTTTGAAAAAAAAGGAGAAACGATGGCATCACTGTGCATGGTCAAAGGTATTTACTGGAAAAGAGCCTTTGAAGGCCAAAATTACCCACGCTGACCATTCCTGCAGATGGATCTGTGGATGGCATGCACCAAGTGTTTCCAGCTTCCTCTTCTTCCACCTTCTCGTCTGTCTCTCTCAGGCTGGCGTAGGGTCAGCTTCACTGGGCCGCAAACATGCTAAGGGTTGGGTATCCACCCTCTGCCTTTGGCTAGGGCCTCTATGTACCACACACTGCTTAGAGGCAGTAGGATTTGGCAGACTTGGTCCTCAGACAGAGGTGAGCAAGGATTCCAGGAAGTTTCCTCAGATGAGCTTCTTGGGTGCCAGGCCTTAAAGGCACGTGGGCATTTTCAGTCAGAAGCAGGAGGAAGGGGAATTGTTGTTTGCACTGCGTAGAACCCAGCCTCTGGCAGCTCTTGTCACCTTTCTTGGGCAGAATGTGGATTCACATCTTCTTGTTAAGAGGCATACTTTTTAAATAGCTAGTTCCAAAGGGATCTCACACTTTCATCTTAGCAACTGAGTATGTGAATGGCTGACCCTTTAAAAATGTTCTCACCTCTATGAGCACCAGAAAGGCCTTATTAACTTGAAGTTATTTTTATCTTCAAATTGTTACTATGGCAATTTATTTGTGTTAATTGCTGTAGTGGAATCCTTTTGTTTTCTACAGCTGCTGCTTAAGTGCATGGATGGAGCTTAAGGCAGCTTTGTCTTGTGCCTTAAGGAGTGAGCATGACCATAAGAAATAACATGCACTGCCGGGCACGGTGGCACACACCTGTAATCCCAGCGGCTTGGGAGGCGGAGGCAGGAGGATCACAAGTTCGAGATCAGAGGCAATCTGTGTATCTTAGCAAGACCCTGTCTCAAAAAGTCAAAAAAATGGACTGGGATGCAGTTCAGTGGTCCAGCACTTGCAGAGCATGCAAGTGCGAAGCCCTGGGTTCAACCCCCAGTACCGACAAAAAAAAAAAAAAAAAATTAAAAAGAAATAACCTACAGAAAGCTGCCAGGCCAAGAAAAGGCTGACATCTGTTTTCATTGTTCTGGAGTTCAGAAACCATCAGCCAGCTCTTGGCCTACTGTTGAGCCTGCTCACTCTCTTTTGGGCCTCAGCCTCTTCAGTATAGAAAGAAAGCAGCCGGGTCAGCCTGCACCCCACTCAGGGAGTAGAGAGGTTTGGGGGCTGCATAGCACATCGTGTGGCCCACAGATCCATGTGGAAAACTGGGTGATGGCAGCCTTCCAAAACACTTTTTCATTGAGAGCCCTTGTTGGCCCCCACATTCCCCAAGGTGGGCTGTTAACCTATGATCTGCTGGGAAAGAAAGGGGGTGGGGGAGGCAGTGCATTCAGAAGAGTCTGGAAAACTTGTGTGAAGACAGATTTCTTTTTTACAAAACCTCTCAGAAACTTTTATTGTGTTGTTCTATGCCATGAATCCCCATGACAGGTTTCCTGAGGTCAGTTGAGCAACCTGCCTTCCATAAGAGATTATTCTCCTTTCAAATGAAATGCTGATTAATGAAGCTGAACATTGCTATTGACCATTCTGGGTTTTATTTAGTGACTCAACAAGATACGTTGAATGTCTTTTGTGTGCTGGGCTATGCCCTTGACCCTGGACGTATGGCAGTGAACAAGATGAGCAGTGGCTCAGTCCTTGTAGAAGCCACTATAGGCCTCACATGCTTCAAGGGAGAAGCCAGGCCTGTGTGGAGGGGTCAGGGTAGGTCCTGAGGGAGGGGCACCAATCCTTAGTCCTGACGGGTGAATGGGGGAGTTAGCTGGAGCCAGGGAAGAGTGAAAGAAAACCTGCAAGTGCCAGTAGCAGTTTGGGCCACCCTAAATGGGGAGGAGATGAGGTCAGAGAGGTTCGGGAGCCAGGTCTGCTGAGAGACTGGGCTTCTCTGGGATGATCAGGAAGCTGCCCAGGAGTTTTAAGCAGGCTGGTGACCTGGGAAGTTATGTGCTTTAAAGGGATCACTCATGCCGCGGAGGGCTGCCCAGGCTGGTCTGCAGGAAGACAAGGATGTCCTTAGATCCAGAGTGGAAAAAGAGAGAAGAGGAGGGACGGAGGACCGGTTTGAAAGTCCCATCTTTAGTGAGAATTATTGTTAGGTGCTAACTCATAGCGACCCTCTGTACAACTGAACAAAACACCCCCCAACACTGCGCCATGCCCAGCACTGTGTCAGTACTTCTCTCTATAGGGTTTTCAGTAGTTGGTTGTTTTGGGAGTGGGCTGCCAGTTCCTTCTCATTTTTTTTGCAGTACGGGATGGAACCCAGGGCTCAGAGAGTGCAGAGCAGCGCTGTACCAACTGAGCTGACCCCCATCCCTTAATGAGAATAGCTCCATGCTCAGGGCATAGAGCTTTCCTCATTCGGAATAAAACTCATTGAAATGAATGGCCTCTGACATTTCACTTTGCTCTGGTACAGTGGAAGTGTTCTTACAGTTCTTCCTCCTTACTGCCTCTCCTGCACTCACCTGCCTCCTGCCCCTGCTCTCACTCTCCCCAACCCCAAGGGCTCCTTTCCGTTGCACTAATCTGCCTGCATGAATGCTCCCACAGAGTGCACTGCAGGCCTGGGCTCCTGGCCTCCCCTCCTGTGCACTGCTCTTCCCTCGGCCTGCGCTGCCTTATCTCCACCTGGCTTCCCGGAAACCAGCCCACATCGTCTGAAGGACCTACCTTACACCAGCACCCTGAGTCAGATGTCCATCCTGTGTCCACAGTTCTTGCCCTTCCCCTGAAGGTCGTTCCTCTCCTTGTGCTCCCTCATTAGACTGGGACTGGAACATTGCCCTCATCTCTGAGCCCCCAGAAACCAGTTCAAAACCTGGACAAAGTGGGTTCACTGACCAGCTGTGTCGTCTGACTGGCTGACTGAATGACCATAACAAATGAGGAAAAAGCAAGAAGTAAGGTGTAAGTTCCAAACTAGTTCCTAAGCAGTTCATCCATGACATTTTAACTTCTTTCTGTTTTATTTCCTAGCACAGCTGAAGGTTTAACAAGAAAAAATATGTCAGATGTCAGTGGGTGGCAAACATTTTTACAAGCCCTTGGCTACTTCCTCAAAATGTTCTTTGGCTCCGCAGCACTCGGCACTCTCACTGGCTTAATTTCTGCATTAATATCCTTTTCATATGATGAACACGTGGGACAGAGGAGATCGATCTTGATCACATCCGTCTTGCACTATTTTCTGCTGTTCCATAAGGGCCCCATTTTAATCTAAGGTTTTATTTGAAGGAAGATTCTTATGTTGAGTTCTGGATTAAGAAACACTAATTTAAGCACAAGGATTTTTAAACTGAACATATGAAATGTGGGTTGTCACTTTTCAAAGCTCTGTTGGATGTCAGGTATGACTTAGGGAGGGCTCCTCAGTTATCATAAGGTAATACCCACCTCCAGATGACTTTTCTTTTCCATTGCCTCAGTTTTCATAGTCAGAAAATGAGAAACTAATTTTCTTTGAAAATGTGAAATTGATGTGGGCACCTTGGTGCCCTCCTATAATCCCAGCAACTCAGGGAGCTGAAGCTGGAGGATCATGGGTTTGAGGCCAGATGCAGCCAGTGCAACTTAGGAAAGCCTTCAAAATAAAAAATGCAAAATGGGCTGGTGGTGCAGTTTAGTGGTAGAGCACTTGCCCAACATTCAAGAGGTCTTGGGTCCAACCCCTAGTACTAGAAAGAGTGGAGGCAGTTAGGACAGAAGAAGGGAGGGAGGGGAGGGAAAAAGAAGAAAGTGTGAAATTGAAAAAAAACTTTTACCTCACTGAAAGTCTTTATCTAGAAGGACTGGAAAAGGGACTTTCTGAGTAAACTCCATCAGCGTTATTTGCGTTGATTTTATTGTTTAATAACCATGAGCTTTTCTGGGCAGAGAAGGAAAGAGATTTGTTAAGGCTGTGACACCTTTATTGGTGGTGAAAATTTATCATGTTTAAAATAGGAACAGGCTCCAGACCATGCTGCCGGCGCCTAAGCCTACGTCCCCAGGAATGGCCACCTGGCCTTCCTCCACAAGCAATTTGTCTCACAGATGGCCGGAAAAGACTCCTGCCTGACTCTAGGCATGTTTTTTGGCCATCTTGTTGAGTTTCCCCATCAGTTCCTTGGTCCAGAAGTCTAAAGGTTCTATTGAGTTGACTAAAAGCCTGCCGCATTGTACTAATAAACAGAATCGAGGACACTTTTTCCAGTCCAGTACTTTCCTTCATATTTATCTTCTTTTTTTTTCCCCCAGTACTGGAATGTTCAACCCAGGGCCTCACATATGCTTTGTGAGTGCTTTTCCACTGAGATGCACCCCCGGCCCCTATTTTATTTTTTATTTTGAGACAGGGACTCACTAACTTATACAGGTTGCCTCTGGCCTTGAACTTGTAATCCTCCTGCCTCCACCTCTTGAGTTGCAGGGATCACAGGCATGTGCCACTACACCTGGTCCTTTTCTTTAGGAAAGCTTGTATTGTAAGGTGGGCCAGGTAAAGATGCCTGTAATCCCAGCACTTCTGGAGTCTGAGTTAGGAGGATTGGGATCTCAAGGCTAGCCTGCGCAACATAGTGAGCCCCTGAATATATAAGGATTGTCCTTCTATAGGCACATGAGTGCAGCAGTCTGCAGGAAGAAGCAGGACCATCCTTCCAGAGGGAATTGACTCCTTGGAGAGTACGATGGTAGTGCCCACTGGTCGGGGAGGTAGAGGGTGGTCTGGTGCTGTGGGCTAGCCTCTGTCTGTAGCCCTGCCACATCCCCAGCCCTCTAAGTCAGCATTGTTTTTTCCCTAGTGATCCTTGGGGGTTGAACCTAGATCGTGGCATATACTTTGCAGATGTTCTACCACTGAGCTGCACCCACAGCCCTTTTTTTTTTTTTTTTTTTTTTTAAATCTTGAGACAGGGTCTCAATGCAGGCTAATGCAGGCTGCCTTGAGCCTCAAACTTATGATCCTTTTGCCTCGACCCTCCAAGTTGCTGGGATTACAGGTGTGCGCCACCGTGCAGCTGGGTCAGCATTTTGAATGGTGTTACCCTGGGCTGATTTTAGTTTTCCCTCACCATTTATCTCAGGAATGGGCCCTTCTTAGTGTTTTGTGAGATTCCCATTTTATAGCAAGAGTCTCTCTACAAAGAAGTTCCATAATGCTCACTTTCCGTCATCACCTTGGGATGCGCACCATCTTTGGTAGCTGTCCCTCATTTACTTTCTGTTTTTGGAAGGCAGCAGTTTTGTGAATTCTCTGCATGTCCTGCCCTGTGCCCCTGGGTCCTTTTTCCTTGACGCCTGTATTCACGTGCTGAAGCATATTGACTTGAGGAAGACACCTTCCTTGGAGTTTGGCATGATGATCATTTTTGCCTACCTGCCCTATGGCCTTGCAGAAGGGATCTCCCTCTCAGGTAAGTGACAGAGAGCCTGGATGTCCTCTGGTGGTGGTGTGTTGTCCTGCCTAGTGAACAAGGTTTTGACAAGTGGATCACGTTCAGTTGCTAGAGACAGAAGTACTGTGCAGATCCCTGTCTTTTTCGTCAGAAAGCCCAAGGTTGAGAGAGATTAAATACCTTGCCCAAGGTCACAGCTGGAATGGGAGGAGGACTGATCCCTGGTGACTGTCCTGACTCAAGAATTTATGCTCAGCCGGGTGCCCTGGCACACATCTATAATCCCAGCTCGGGAGGCGGAGGCAGGAGCATCACAAGTTCAAGGCCAGAGTCAACCTGTGCAACTTTGTGAGACCCTGCTTCAAGATAAAAAGTAAAAAAACTGGCTAGGAGTACAGCTCGGTGGTAGAAGCCCTTGGTTCAGCTCCTCAGTAATGAAGAAACAAAACAAAACAGTGGGCAGGACTGGCTGTACAGTTCCAAGGTAGAGGACTTACGTAGCACATGCAAGGCCCTGGGTTCAACTTCCCAGAGCTGCCCCCCAAAAGAACCAATGCTCCCCTAACAGAGCTCCTTCCCAAACAGGTCACATGAAGCCATGTGCCAAAGGACTGCCGAGAGGAGCAGTCATGGTGCAGCCGTGGCATCATGGTATCACAGTGGGGTTTCTTGGGCACAGAACCCGTGTCGTTGGTTGTCTCTCTGAGCTGGAGTGCCACCGTGTAGCCTAGGCTAGCCTTAAATTCATGGTCCTCCTCCCTCAGCCTCCCAAGGGCTGGGATTCCAGCTCTGTGCCCCAAGCCTGGCTTGTATTCAGTTTATATTTTCAATTAATTATTAATTAATTAATTAATGGCAAGGTCTCACTGTGCAGCCCAGGCTCCCTCAGCCTCCCAAATGCCGGGATTACAGGCGGGCACCCCCTGCCCAGCACACACTCAGTTTTTGAGTGCTCCCACCACCATCCTGGGGTAGGCACTAGGTGCTTAGAACATTAGCACCAGAGCAGGGAATTCTGCAGGCGGTGAGGATGCCAGTGAGGTTCACACACACAGACCATCCTGTCCTCATGCCATGTCCATGGGCCACGGGAGGAGGGACACTGTGGTCCTAGAAGGGGGTGCTCCCAGCTGCAGGCAGCAGCCGCACACAGAGCAGCGGTTCCCGGAGCCCTCCCCACCTCCGAGTCAGGCGTCGGCCCCTGTCACAGGCTCGGTGTGGTTGGTCTTCTTGCCCCAGGTAGCATTGAGCCTGTGTCCATGGTTCGCCTAACTTCAAGGGCACTGACCTAAAGGTGGGGGCTGCGTGTGTGTCTGGAGCATGGCTTGGGCTCTGCCCTTGACATCCTGGTCCCACCCTTTGGGTGAGGACCCTGCAAGGCTTTCCTCTAGAAGAGAGGCACTGCACGCATCTCTGCTGCGGGAAGGTTCCCTTTGTGTCTGTGCATTTTGACAAACTTGTGCAGTTATGTGACCACCACACTCAGCTGTGGAGCATCCCCTCCCCCCCACAGTTCCCTCTTTACCCCTGCAGTCAGCTCCTCTGCCTGGCCCTGAGCCCTGCCACCCCTACCCCTTGTCCTATTCCTGTAGTTACGCCTTTTCCAGAATGTCATATTAATGAAATCGTGTAGCATGGGGTCTTGAGTGTCTCATTTCTTTCAGTTACAGTGTTCTTGAGAAGCATCAGGTTTTTGTGCATGAGTAATTTATACTTTCTTACTGCCTAGGGCCAGTGTGGCCACCCTGTTTGTTTCCCTGCTGTGTGGAGTGACAGTCCTATCCTCCATTTGTCCAAGGTTAGGAAACAGTTTTACTTAATTCCTTGTTTCTGGTTTTCTAGTTGATAATGGCAGGACAGCTATTTGTACAGAAATGATTTCTTCCTGGGCAAAGTGGAATCCTTAGTAGTTTCTAATGGCTTAGTTGAGCAGAATTCTTCCCCCACAGCCCACAATATGGAATTACAGGGGAATGCTCTGTGAGCAGCTCTGGCCTAGGAGAAAACAACTCTCCTGTTCTCTTGGACCTCTGATAAACCTTACGGCTTTGTTTTGTTTTTTTGTTTGTTTGGTTGGTGTTTGTTTTTTTTGAGACAAAGCCTTGGTGTGTAGCCCTGGCTGGACCAGAATAAGCTTTGTAGCCCAGGATGGCCTCTAACTCAAAGCAATCCTCCTGCCTGAGCCTCCTGCGTGCTGAAATTACAGGCATGCACCACCATGCCCAGCTACAACAAATATTAGCTTCCTTTTTTTGTGTATGGTGTTAAGGATGGAACGCAGGCCCTTGTGCATCCTAAGCACATGGTCTGTGGCTGATCTATACCCCAATAGGGCTTTGTTTTTAATCCCGAGCAGCTCACCAGGGGAATTTCATCCTGGTGTCTGCCATCAGCTATTTTTACCACTATTTTTCTAAATCATTCTTCCCCCTAGAAATCCTCACGGAGCACCTGTTGGCGAAGATGAATTTTATGCATCCATTTGGAGTTTGTGATTAAAACATAGGAGGATTCTCCTTGTCTCTTCTTCTGAGTGGCAGTGCTTTCTGTTTATAGGAGTTTAGTTCCTTAGGGACCCTGCCGCATGGGCTGACGGGGCCAGAGAGGGCAGTATAATCAGGAGCCCACTTTAGGCGAGGCACCAGCTCTGCTCTCACTTTGCCTTTGGGATGTTGGTCACTGAGGGTTGTAAGAGGGGTCAGATGGCCCTTGGGGACTGTGTGGAGCTCCCAAGTCACTCCAGAGAACACAGATGGGAATGGGCGGCAGTCTGTCCTCGCTGCCTTTTTTGCTCTCTCATTTTCCTGATGCTTAGGAGTGACTGACAATGAGTGACGCCCAAGACCACTGAGCAGGACAGTCTCTTCCTAGGAGTCTGGAACTGTTTCCTTAAAGCTACATGTTCGGACCACAGAAGGTATGGACAAGGCTCTGGCCAGACAGACCTGGGTTTGGATCCGAGCTCTGCCTTTGACGAGCTGTATGATCTTAGACTGCAGACCACCACTAGGAGCGTTCACTTCCCCTGTAAACAGGAAACTGGCCAGTGTAAGGGGTGCTGAGGATGCAGAGGAACTGATGAGTCCTGAGGCCGCAGTGGTGACTGCTAGCCTGCCCTCCTCGCTTGCTCTGAGAGCCACTCTTCCCGGCGGGTTGTCCCAGTACAATGAGTTAGGAACACCTCCTATCATTCTGTGGGGCTGGGGTTTAGCTCAGTTGATCTCAGTTGATCGACTGCTGCTCTATGCTCTCTGAGGCCCTGGGTTTGATCCCCAACACAGCAAGATTCCCAAAACAATCAGTCTTCCGTCCATGGCACCTGAGGAGGTCCTGGTTTCTATACCAAATTAGAATGCCCTAATTATTACTTGGGCTGGGATTTAGCTCAGTTGGTAGAGTGCTGCTCTGCAGTCTCTGAGGCCCTGAGTTCAATTCCCAGCACCGCAAAAATGGGAGAAGGACCTGGCAATCCACTCCCAAGGCAATCCCGAAACAGTCAGCCATTAAAAACCCTGTTAGGATCGCTATGAGTCGGACTCGACTGGGCACCTAACAACAACAATTATTACTTAGTGTTGCCTATGCCCAGAATCTTTGTTCTTATTGAATCAGTGTTAACTGTTTTTATTGTTTGGTCAAACCAGCTTTTAGGCCCTCTGGCCCTGAAGATTTAAAGGTAAATAGAGTCCACTCTTGCCTTTAGGCAGACATAGCAATGCAAAGGGGAGAGGGCGGACACTGTCAAGGTGAGTCACAGGGGAGAGCACATTGGGATTAAAGCATCAGATGGCAAGGTTGGTGAGGCCAGGACACTTCTGTAAAATGTTGCCCAAAGATGGATTGTGTCATACAGCGTTTACCTGCACAGGGGTGCATCAGGGGGATCCTATTATAGTGGTGCATGTGAGAGAAAAATTGGCAATGTTCATCACTAATGGGAAGGATCAAGTTTGAGTTTGTTTCTCCTGTGGAACGCCATGCCACGCCACCACTTAAAAGGGGAATTTGACCTATGTGTACTGACTGCCACGGAAGGAACTGTAGGACATGCTATTAAATTTAAGAAAGTGGAAAAACCTTTCCTCCACTTGATAAATATTTATTTTTCCTACCCTGAGCTGAGATATCCTCACTAGCAGGGCTACAGGAGTAACCACGACAGGATCAGGCTCCTGTCTGCAGAAGACAGTTGAGGTGCGTGAGCGAACACATGAGCTGATTTTGGGTAGTGAGAGGTGACACGGGACAATGGAGGAGGAGGTACCACCAGAGCCCGGACCTGCACAGCAAGGGAGGCTCTGGGGAGCTGCAAGTGCCAAGGGCCCTACGTCGTATGTGGAATGTGATGGAATCCTGAAAGGAGGGAAGACCAGCTGGGAGGCTGCGGGCCTGGGGAGGAGTTGGGGTTCTGTTACCTGGACAGAGGCAAGAGGTAGGAGCCAAGTGTGTAACAGGACCCTGTTTGTTGTTTGCTTGCAGATAAACTTTATAATTGCATAGTTACGCCTGTTAACATGTTGCCACGTGAATGGGTATTCCTACCTTGACGGGTCCAATGGCTACCATAGCAAAATAGAACAAAGGAGGCTGGGTGTCCTGTGTTTCATCTCTTGAGAAGCATGTCCGATGGTGCTTCCCCAGCACACCGTCCCATACCTTATCGCTCCTTTTGAGACTCAGACCCTGCTATGATTTGTCTCTGAAGTGTCCCCCGAAGGTCATGTGTTCAAAAGCTTGGGTCCCAGCTGGTGCCAGTGTTTGTGGAGGTTGTTACCCCTGAGCTGCAGCCCTGCCCGTGGTGCCTTTTGATCATGGATGAACCTGTATTTTGCTGCAGTCTTGGAAAGTATTAGTTCCCTGGAAGGTCACCTGAGGAAAATACAGAGAGAAGCAGGTGCTTCCAAGGAGTGCTGGAAGGGGTTTCCGTCTCGTGCTGGTCTTTGTCCAGTAGAGTGGTGATGCAAAGGGCCCTTGAGCTCCCGGAAGCCTGCTTAGAGCTCTGACAGCACTGAGGTCTCCCCTACCCCTTCCCCTTCGCTCATCTTAAGTGTGTCTTGTGAGCATTGTCAGAATCTTCCCTCCTGACCTCTCTGTGGGGAAAATGGAAGAGAAAAGGAATTTGTTGTTTCCAGCAAAGGTGAGGGGTCAAACGTTCCAGCCCATCTATCCCACAGGCAGACACCAGGGGGCATCACAAAGGGCTTGCCACCTGTATTTTTAGGGCGTTGTATGCAGAGTCCACACAGGCACTTTTGTGATCTTCACCTTTTATAAACTGGAAGTTGCCAGGTTAAATCCTGTATCTCCAAAAAGGCAGAAGTGAGCTAGAACTTGGCTTCTAAAGCTGGGCTTGCAACTTGTATATCGTGGCATCTTGATTACTTTTTTAAAATCTCAGCTTCCTCTCATGAAATAGAGACCCCTTTCCTGCTGCCTAGACGGGGATCTGCCAAGAGGAGCCCTACAGACTGCCTCCAGTGGTGTGGGGCAGTAGAGATGCCAGGATGCCAGTCCTGAATAGGCAGAGGCGGTTCTTGGCTCGTGGAGAACTCTGAAGAAACAGCACTTTGCCTTTTTTCACAACACAGTGTCTTTTGGTCTTACAGTGCTAATATATGGTGCTTATGGAGGACTCAAAGTTAAGGAAAAGCATTTTAAAAATTCATGAAAACCCGCCATTCTCCATATCCAGCTTCTTAGGCGCTCTCTGTGCCCCTAGAGTGTTCCACCTATTCCTCTTCTGTCCGTGGACAACAGTGATGACTCATCCCTGTCCCCCTGGTGCTGGGATGGCGCTTTCCATGGCCTTAGCTTCGCTTACCCTCTTGATGGTCCAGGAGTGGTGCTGTTACTTCTGCCATGCAGACGAGGAAACCAAAGCCTGAGTGGGGAAGGGGTTCGGCCTGTGGTTACTCAGCTGACCGCGGAGAGAGAAGGGGCCCTGGTTATTTCTCTGTAGTCTTCAGGAGACCTCAAGTGTTACTTTTTTTTTTTTTTTTTTTTTTTAAAGGTACTGGGTTTAAACCCACAGCCTCGCACCTGCATGCTTTGCAAGTGCTGGACCACTGAGCTGCACCCCCAGCCCTTTTTTTTTTTTTTTTTTTTGTAGTTTTTGAGACACGGTCTCGCTAAGTTGCACCGACTGCCTCTAGGCTCAAACTTGCGATCCTCCCATGCCCGCCTCCCAAGCCCACTAGGATTACAGGGGTGTGCCATCGCACCCAACCCTTTTCCTTTTTCTTAAAATCCCTAGTCCTGTAGGCGCAAGGACTTGTAGGGCATGTGCCAGCTGACTCAGGCATCCTGCGGCAGGTTTCTTTTGCCGCTCATGTCTGTGCTTTGCCTCTCCCCCTCTCTAGGCATCATGGCCATCCTGTTCTCAGGCATCGTGATGTCGCACTACACACACCATAACCTGTCGCCCGTCACCCAGATCCTCATGCAGCAAACCCTCCGGACTGTGGCCTTTCTGTGCGGTGAGTCCTGCCTTGCTGTGGCTGCATGGGAGGCTGCCAGAGCTGATTGGGCTTCCTGTCCTGTGGTGGGTATCACTTGAGATCGTCCCTGGCAGCAGGGCAGCAGACTGTCTCTGAGCCAGAGACTGCACTCCCTTAGCTTGTGCTGGTTCCTCTGGCTTTGTGATTCCATCAGATAATGGGACAGTCATTGGCTAACATTCTAAGAATAAAAAATAGTGAGAACATTGGAGACATGTTTTTTAATATATGAAAGTGACATTTCCAAAAATATATTCCTCAGAAATGATACTGATGAAGGTAGATAAAAAAGGCTGTGGTAAAAAAAGAATTTAGGAAATCTTGGGTTCAAGCTTAATAGGTTTGAGAACTGCAGGACTTTTCCTCAGGCAAGAGGAGGACCAAGTCCCAGCATTTCCCAGCCAGGCTGTAGAGCGCTTTGCTGCTGATAGCATCCTAAAGGGTGCCATGGGAGGTTCCCCGGGGCAGTGTCACCACCTGGGGTGGGGGGAGATCATAGGACTTTTCCTTTCAGGCAGTTTCAGTTTGAGCTCCTGTCCCCTCCCCACTAGACCCTACGGAGATCTCCTCCCTAGTGCGTACCTGGAGAGAAGAACCCACTCTCACTGTCTCTCTAAGCTGTGCCTCCAATGCCATCAGCAGCACCCCCTGGCGTTTCAGGGGACTTGTCCCACTTGGGGGTGCAAGTCCCACACTGACACATGCCAGGAGGTTGGGCCTGGCAGTGCAAGATCAGGGAGGCTCAGGTGACAGATGGCCAGGTGGCTCATTGCCAGGAATTAGGACTGGAAGCCAGGCCTCTATTCCTGAGCCACTGGGTATGTATTCCATAGCATGCATCTCAGGAAGCCCAGGCTAACAATCTTATTTTCTTTTTCTTTTTCCTTTTCCTTTCTTTTATTTTCAATTCCTTTTATCATTGGGCTGCACCCCAGCCCCGCTTTTTATTTTTTTATCTAGAGACAGGTCTTGCTAAGTTACACAGGCTGCCTCTGGCCTTGAACTTGTGATCCTTTTGCCTCAGTCTCCCAAGTTGCTGAGATTACAGGCATTCACCACCAGGCCTGGCTCTGGGCTAACAATTCTGACTCTCAACCTCACAATCGAAGGAACAGAAAGCAAAAACATCCATCACATTCTGTTTTGTACCCATCAGAGACAAATTTTAAGTTTGGTTATGCTCAGCTCTGATTAGGGCATGTGGAAATCAGCCCCTGGGGATGGGGATGGGCCTAGCCCTTGATGCTGTCTCTTTTGGAGAGTCATTTACATACAGCCTCTCTCTGAATGTAAGAGGCCTGTGCTCTTTGGCCCAGCCATTCAACCATAAGGAATTTAGCCTGGGTGCTAGGATGTTCGTTGTCGTTTGTAGTATCAGAAATAGAAAGAGCACAGCTGGGCGTGGTGGCGTAGGTCTGTAATCCTAGCGGCTTGGGAGGCGGAGACAGGAGGATCGCAAATTCGAGACTAGAGGAAGTCTATGTAACTTAGTGAGACCCTGTCTCAGGAAGTAAGGAAAAAAAAATAAAAGGTCTGGGGGTGCAGCTCAGTGGTCCAGCACTTGCAAAGCATGCAGGCGTGAGGCCCCGGGATCAACCCCCAGTACCACAAAAAAAAAAAAAAAAAGAAATAGAAAGAGCGGAGCCAGACACTATGGTACACACCTGGAATTCCAACTGCTCAAGAGTCAGAGGCAGGAGGATCACGAGTTCGCCGCCAAAGGTAGTCTGCTCAACTTAGAAAGAGTCTGTCTCAAGATAAAAAAGTAGAAAAGGGGCTAGAGGTACAGCTCAGTGGTGCAGCCCTTACCGGGCATGCCCAAGTCCCTGAGTTCCACCTCCCAGTGCTACAAAACTCTTAAATAGTCATCTACAGAAGATGAGTTAAATTAACCATGGTTTTTCCATGCACTAGAATTTATGCTGCCAGGTAAAAGCATAAAATAGATCTAAAATGCACTTTAAATGTGCTGATTTAGAAAGATCACAAAAATATTTAACAAGTAAAAAAAATTTTCAAGGAGAGGAAGGGTGAGTATACTGTCCAGCTTGTGCATTTGTTTAAAAGGATACATAACTGAAGGAAAAATACTGCTTGAATGTTTTCAAACAGCCTCCCTTGTTATATGATGTTCAACTATTTTAAAATATAGTCCCTGTCTCCCTAGTTATTAGGCTGTTCTGGGCTACATCATAGTTTAAGTAGGGAGCCTAAAAATTTCCAAGGCGCTTTTTCTTAAAATATACAAGTGATTGCTTGTGCGCTGAGAGTTAACGCCAGACCCTTTTGGCTTATGAAGCAGAACCAGGAGCTGGACATCAGTCCCTTCCTGCAAGTCCTGCTGGGTTTAAGCTGCATTCTGAGCCTTCTGACAGCATTAAAGATGTGAAGTCAATCATTTGGCTTTGTCTGTGCTGGCAAAGAATCTAACAAAGCTCTTCCTCACTGTTCATGTGGTGCCTGCAGTGAGTTGCTCTGAATTTTTGCCACTGTGCCGCTGTTGGAATCTTGCTAATCACAGCCTTCAGCAAATGGACAGATTATTATGTTTACCATCTCCTGGGTGGGATCCTGTTTATTTGCATAAGTATCTGACAGCTGACTCATTGCACTGGGAAGTTCTGAATAGCAGAGACACATGGCTTGTGTGATAGAAAAGGAGGAAGCTGGCCGTGGTGGCACATGCCTGTAATCCCAGTACTTGGGAAGCTGAGGCAAAAGGATCGAGAGTTCGAGGCCAGCCTAGCCTATTAGCAAGAAGCTGTCATTAAAAAAAAAAAAAATGCCACACATGGTGATACCTACCTGTAATCTCAGCACTGGGGAGGCTGAGGCAGGAGGATCGAGAGTTCAAGGCCAGCCTGGGCTACATAGTAAGTTTGAGGCCAGCCTGGATTATATAGGGAGACTCTGTCTCAAAAATAATTAATTAATTAATTAATGTTTGTATGTATGTATGTTTGACTACAGTATTAGTTGCAGGATTTTCCAGAAAATAAAGTGTGATATTGGATTGTGACTTCTGAATGCTTGCTTGCGTAACAATTTAATTTTCCACTAGAGGAAATGGCAGGGGGTGAATAATCCATTACTTGGTTTGTTTCAGAAACCTGTGTGTTTGCATTTCTTGGCCTGTCCATTTTCAGTTTCCCTCACAAGTTTGAAATTTCCTTTGTCATCTGGTGCATAGTAAGTATTTTCTTTGTGTTTTATTTAATTACTTATTTTTAGATCAATAAGCACATGTTCTGGATTCATTTATGTAACTGTTAACAGCTCAAAGTCAACAGCTACATGGCTCACTTCTGTTAAAAGTTTCTTTTGCTAGAAAAATCACAAACATCCAATAAGGGGGAAAGGGATGGAATTAAGTGAATGAATATCCCTGGAAAAGGACTTCATTTTAAAATTTTCAATGGCTCTGAATATTATGGTCTCCCTTAAAAAAAATACAAGTTTATTTTTTTATGTTAGATGGTTAAAAACAGATTTTAAATTTAATTCTGTAACTGATTATAACTGTACAGAAATATTATGCATAGAGAAAAGAAAATACTGCCAAATCGCACAGTGGCTGTAGGACTGACTGATGGTTATTTCTTTTTCTTTTCTACTTTTTCTGGATAACTTATAATGAGTATATGTACTTCTTAATGCAGTTTTTTTCAAACATGTCTATTAATAAGCATGACCTTGGACACTCAGAATAAAGGTTCCAGGCCTTCCTTCCCTGGGACTGGCCAGGGAACCCATCCAGGTGAGGCCTATGATAAGGTCTGGGAAATAGGCCCACAGTTGGACTCAGGGATCAGTAGCAGACCAAGTAAAATACATCTTTAAAAAGGAAAAGAGAAATGTGGTCATCTGCAGTGGACTCCAGTCCTCTTGGGAATGAAATGGGAGAAGTACATGTTCAGCCTTTAGAAGAAAGATCCAGCTCCCTGGGGTGTCTGATCCACATGTCGTTAACGGCTCTGACACTTGGGTAGTTCACCTCATATGCCTTGCTCTGTGTGTCCTCTCATGTCCCTCCCCTTCAGTGTGGGCTCATCATCCCACAGGCCCTTCTGATTCATTCTTGAACTCCTAACTTATTTCTCTGTAGATCCCCCTTTAACCTGACACTCTTGGCACACCTTGCTGTTGTTAGAACACATCATAAGCACTGTTACTTCCTACTTGTAAATTGGTCAGACTTACCTGTTTGGCGGGAGAAGGACCTGGCAATCCACTCCCGAAGCAACCCCAAGACAATCAACCATTGAAAACCCTGTGAGGGTCGCTATGAGTTGGACCTGACTCAACGGCCCCTAGCAACCACCACCACCACTGCCACCTGTTTAGCACACAAGGAAACTGAGACACAACAGATAAAGAACTCCAAGGAAAAAGATGTCCCCTTTGCCATGTGGGTGCTCGCTCCTTCCAGTCGGCAAGAGCTCGTCACTGTTTGTCCCAGTTATATATCCTCCACACTCAGGTTTCAGGAAAAGAAACCACCACAAAGGCGTTTTAAAGAAAGTCTCAACAGTCACCTGGTAAAAGGGGCCACACATAGTCAACACCAAAACACGGTGTAAGATGGAGATTGAATTTCAGTGGGAAAAACTGCTGTTTCAGCCATGGGTGAGAAGGGAAAAACAAGGATATCCTGGGACAGTAACTCAGCCCCAGGTGCAGGCTGGCTCTGTGGCTTGAGGACACACCTGAGCTGTGCAAGAGGGTCAGCTTCCATTCTCAGACTGACTCAGCAGTCTAGAGTGGGGACTTCAGAGTCTTAACCAAGTTTGACACAGGGATCCACCTTTTCCTTCCTGGTCATCTTGGATCAGTTACTTGCCTTCTCTGTGCCTTAGTTTCCTGGTGTGTAAAATGAAGACAATAAAACCTACTTCATAAAGACTTGCAAGGATTTAAATTTAGCAAGATATAACGCACGTAAAACACTTAGCACATTATCTGGTATAGACATGTTTGATAACTGGGAGCAAATATTGCTAACTTTACCATCCACGATGTACATCCAAGGCTGTACCATCAGCCCTGTAAAGCTGTGTTTTGGTAAGACTAAAACATACCTTTGGAGATGGTAGGAACCAAAAGCCACAGTAAGCAACCGGCTAGGCCGGATGTGTGGCCTCCTTGTGGAATCTACATGTTCCTTTTGCTCAGAGCCACATTTACACATCCAGGTAGGTCCATCTCAGTCCTCCTTTCTTTCTCTGAGGAGCCGGGTGGGGGCCCACAGGAGAGGCAGAGGTTGCCCACCAAGGAAGATTAGTGCAAGCCAGTCCCCCAGTGGGTGCCTCTAGAGTCAGGTTTCCTTAAAGTAAGCCCTGGATACTTCTGCCTGGCCTCTGGGCCTTTAGCTCTGTTCTTTTGTCATTACTTAAGCCCTCGCTGACACTTGTTAGTCATCTCTGCCAGCTTCTGAATTGTAACACGCTGAGCTTTGTCCAGTGTAGAACTGGCGTTGCCAGCAGCACAATGTGCTGGCTCTGCCTACCATTGTGTCCTTGTGTCTCTTAGGACTGAAGGGAAGGCTGCTAGATGGTAAGGGGCTTGTTACACAGTTGCCAGTTCCATCCTAGACTCAGCTTGCTGCTCTTAACAGGTGCTCGTGCTGTTCGGCAGAGCGGCCAACATCTTCCCCCTTTCCTACCTCCTGAATTTCTTCCGTGACCATAAAATCACACCGAAGATGATGTTCATCATGTGGTTTAGTGGTAAGTCAAACCTTGACTGAATAGATAGAAAATATCTTTAATAAAGTTATGCACCATGCAGAGACAACCTGAGGTTATGTGCTGGAGCCCTTTGAAATCCATTTTGCCTCATAAGCCAATTAATAAGCCATAAGCTTATTAATAAAAAGCGTCCACTTCATGGTTCTGGCTGGGCAGAAGCCAGGCCCCTGGCAGAGGGCACTCTCACCACAGTGCAGGGAGGTGGGTGGTCCAGGTCTGCTCAACAGACAGGCAGCGTGGCTTCCAGGAGGGCATCCTATGACCACAGGGCTGGCTGGAGGCAGTGCCAGGGGAGCTGGGTGCACAGGTGCACACCTGTGTGTTCCCTGGTTTCTGTTTGTTTTGTGGGGCTGGAGTTCGAGCGCAGGGCCTCACGCATGTGAGGTGAGCCTTTTCCCACTGAGCCACATCCTCAGCCTCTACATGCTAATGCTGGTTATTTTTTCCCTTCAGTCACCAAGTTCTAACCATTTAATTTGAATGGTTCAGCTGCTGTTCAATCATATTTCTCTACTTTTTCAAGGACAGAAATGATTTCTTAAATTTTTGGCTCCTAAAGAACCAGATCCTTAGGCATCTTTACATTTATTTTTGGGCGATACATAGAGTTCTTTATGCTTTCTTATTTAAATATCATAATTGAAATATCCCTGTGTGTTGGAGTATAGCCACGTGCTTCATAATGTTCCTCCAACATCGTATCTATAAATTTGTCTCAGATTTCTTTTCTTTCAAAAGGGCTTGTTTAAAAAGATACAAGTGTGAGTTGGGTGCACTGGCTTATGACTGTGATCCCAGTTACTTGGAAGGCTAAGGCAGGAGGATTGTGAGTTTGAGGCCAGGCTGGGGTACATAGCGAGATGCTGTCTCAAAGCGTGTGTGTTGGATGTGTGCGTATATATATGCATGTATGGGTTTGTCTGTATTTAGATATAGTAAGAGATCTTCATTTTTTTCTTAACTCATTTTTGCCAATAAGGAAAAATACTACTGTGTAAAGTAGTGGATTCAAACTCTTGAAAATCTCAGAAATACATCAGATATTTTTTACAGTTATACGAGTTCTTTGAGAGAGGGGGCGTAATGAGAGTCCCTCATGGGGAGTGCGGCATTAGATGGTGAGGCATGGGCTCCCTGTGCTGCACCCTCCTTCATGGATTTCCTCCATCTTCCCTGGATTCTCTGCTTATCTCTCTAGCTCACCCCATCATCACTCAAGCAGTTAAGAAGCCTCCTCTTCCCCAGCTAAAAAACTATGCTGCCACCCTCCATCCCCCACCCACTTCCCAGGGCCGTCCTTACTCATCTTCTCCACTTCACTGCTCATTCCCAGCACTGCATTGGCCTTGCCCAGCTCACCAGCAGCCTCCTGCCGCCAGACCTGCAGGGCCCTGTTCAGCCCTGTCCTCAAGCACCTCCTGGGCTCAGGCACCCAGTTCCTCCCACAACTGCCTGCAGATGGCAGACCCTCCACCTGGCCAGGCTCCTGCCCTGTGCTGGGCTGGCCCAGCCCGACTCTGGGTATGTGGTCTGGCTTCCCTGAGGGGCTCACCTGCCTTCTGGCCTCAGCACCCACCTGGCTCCCTCTGGCATCCCCAGCCCTCTTTCTCACCGCCTCCCTGGGTGTCGTGGGCCACGGCATGTTCCCTGAGCCTGAGCCCCTGCCCACCAGCTGCTGCACTCACTGTTCTTCCCGAGAAGCAGCATGGCAGATTTGTGTACGTGCGTGGCTGACTTTGCTGGCACTGGCTTGGTGTGGCAAGCACGTCACCCAGGCCTTGTGACAGGCTTACCGGGGCTGAGTGGCCACCTGCTCACCCCTGCCCACATCCCTGAATCTCACCGCTGTCTCCCCAGCCTACCTCCTGGGGTCTGGGCTGCTGCTTCCACAGCTGCTCCCCCACACCACGTCCCTCTGTCCACACAGCATCGTGTCTGCTCACTCTCCTTGTAGTTGCTCTGGGAGTTGCCACAGCCAGGGCCTGCTGTGCCTGTCTGTAGTGTGGGAAGGCTGTGGCCAGCACAGTCCACACTCTCGGTCCCGCCTCAGCTTCTGCTCGCCACCCCTGGGCAGGCAGAGCCCTGTCAGCCTTGTCAGAAACTCCACAGGGGCAGCACCTTCACGTACAGGGGACATGGGACAAATGACTGTGTGGCCCCGGGCAGGACACTCTGTGCTCTTGCCCAGGCCTCACCTGTGTGTTGCAAACAGTGGCACCCCCTAGGAAGGATTTTCTGTGACTTCTGGGGGTAACGTGCACAGGGCACTGAGCCCAGGGCAGGCTCGGCCAACCATAGCAGTCATGTGAGTGACAGGCCAGTGGACCCCATATGGACTTGGGGCACTGTCACCCAGCCAGGTCACCTCACTGGTTCTTGGCTGGCCCAGAGCTGTATCCCGCCAGCCATGCTGCTGCCCCACCCCTGCCCCTGACTGCCTGCTGTCCCCATAGGCCTGCGGGGGGCCATCCCCTACGCGCTGAGCCTGCACCTGGACCTGGAGCCCATGGAGAAGCGGCAGCTCATCGGCACCACCACCATCGTCCTCGTGCTCTTCACCATCCTGCTGCTGGGCGGCAGCACCATGCCGCTCATTCGCCTCGTGGACATCGAGGATGCCCGGGCGCGCCGCCGGAGCAGAAAGGACGTCAACCTCAGCAAGACCGAGAAGATGGTCAGGGGTGGAGGCCCTGCTGGCAGCTCTGGGAGGGGTGGGCCTGGGGACACCTGCTCAGTCGCCCAGGCTGAGGCAGGAAGAGCTGTGGCTCCTGAAGTGTGGCTCCGTGGAGTGGGTTTTCTGCTGGCCTTGGACCTGCTGAAACAGAGGCTGGCAGCCAGCACGTCTGCAGCCTCGGGACGCTCGAGACAGAGTGGGGGCCTGTGGGGGCCTCAGGGTCCCTCCTGTCAGTAGCTGAGCCACCACCAGGGCCAGGACAGCTTCAACATCTCATAGTTCCCCAGTGGCTACTTGAGATATTCTTTTAGGGGCCCAAGGAGGGGAAGGTGGCTTGCAGTGGCTGTGAGAGCCATGAGGCAGGTGGCCTCCCCCAAGGACAGGGAGGTAGGGGTGGGATGGCTTAGAGCTGGGGTCCAGCGCCCAGCTGTAGTACAGACTGAGGCTCCTATGCCACCTGCTGGCCTCTGCCACACAAGCCACACTCCTCCCGTCAGGCTGCGCTCCAGGCCACCCTGCCGCCCCTCCCTGCCCTGCCCTCACCCTCACGCTCCCCGCAGACACTGCCAGGGGTCCGGGCCCTGCCCACTCCCTGACTCTTCCTGCTTCCCCTGCTGTAGAGTGGTGACTTTGGTCAGTCATCAGAGGCGCATGGATTCTCATGGGTCTGATAGGACAGCTGGGGCAGGTGGGCCTGGGCCTCCAGGCCCCTAGCAGGCTCCTTAGCCGGTACCATGCTGCAAGGGGAGCTCTAGGCGACCTCAGACTTTTCTCACACTCAGAGGCCCTTCTCCCATGTTCTGTGCAGCTTTTTTTAGAGGGGGGGATCCTTGGGGGCTGAACCCCGGGCCTCGCATATACTCCGCAGGTGCTCTACTGCTGAGCTGCACCCTCAGCCCATTTTTTCTTATCTTGAGTCAGGGTCTCACTGAGTTGTACAGGTTGCCTCTGGCTTCGAACTTGCGGTCCTCCTGCCTCCTAAGCTCTGAGTTACTGGGATTATAGGCATGCACCACGGCACCCATCTTCTTGTTTGTTTTTAACAAAAGTGCTTACATAGATTCTCAGGCTTTTATGTGGAGGTATCTGAATGGGTGGTAGACACGGGCCCTGGGCCTCACCACCAGGGTCGTACAGGTCGGGGTGGGGCCCAAAAGAATTGGCATTTCTTTTCTAAGTGGCTGGGTGCTGCTGCTAATGCTGAAGCTCCAGCTGCTCCTGGTGAACCACGGCCCAGGGGAGCCCGGAGTCTCCTCAGCAGGAGGACGTGTGGCCTGTGTTCTGGCTCAGGCACTAGGTGTGTCCTGGGTCACCTGAGAGTCTGCAGGAAGCAGGCGCTTTCATGGTCCCCTCCTGCAGATGAAATGCTGAGGCACAGAGGGACTCAGTCACACACATGAGGTCTCTGAGGCTCCTCACCGCATTGCACTGTGGTCCTCAAAGTAAGGCCCCAGGCTAGCAGCCCCAGCACCCTATTGGAGAGGCACATTCTTGGGCTCCACCCCAAACCTACTGAGGCAGACACATTGCGGCTAGGTGGCACAGCCCCAGTTTTTGAGATTTAACAAGCCCTCCTGGTAATTGTGATGGGGGTCTGAGTTTGAGAACCTCTGCTCCACGAAGCAGAATGCCCTCCATCTGCAGCATAGGCGGGGTGCAGGGCTTCTCTCCCCTCCCCTGCCCACAGTGCAGCCAGAGTTCATGGAGCCGAACCAGGTGGGGGCTGGGCACACTGGCGCCAGAGCACAGGGCCTGTGGGCAGGCCTGGGTGGAGTCGGGGCTCCCAGGAGGTGCCAGCTGACAGCCGTCCCACTCCCTGCTGTCCAGGGCAACACGGTGGAGTCAGAGCACCTGTCGGAGCTCACTGAGGAGGAGTATGAAGCCCACTACATCCGGCGGCAGGACCTCAAGGGCTTCATGTGGCTGGATGCCAAGTACCTGAACCCCTTCTTCACACGGCGGCTGACGCAGGAGGTGGGACCCGCAGGGACTCCCTCAGCCCTGCAGGGGGTTGGGTGCACTGTGGATTGCGGCCTCCGCTGCTGCTCCTTTGCTGTGTACTCCACACTTGCTTCATAGCGGGCTTGCTGATGGTCTGGGGATGTGGGCTGGGACCTCAGCCAGACACCCATGGTGCGGGGCTGGTGCTTCATTGTGGGGCACTGCGTGGATACGAGCTCTAGGGTGGGGCTGGGCTCTCCAGCTTCCCATATCAGAGCCCTGTTTCACGCCACGGCCATTGTGACAGTGTCAGTGGGTGAGCGTTTCCTCAGAGCCAGGCGCTACGCCACATGCTTCAATAATGGTTGCACCCCTTCTCCAGCAGCCACCCAGCCCAGCCCCGCTGGGGAGGCTGAGGCTCAGGGAGGTGAGGTGAACCTTCCTTGGGTCACATAAGCAGCATGTGGCAAAGCTGGGGCAGAGCCCAGGGGTGTCTGTTTCCAGAAGTTGTTTTGGGTTGGTTTTTCTTTTTTTCTCTTTCTCCCCGTACTTGGGGGTTGAACCCAGGGCCTCCTACATACTTTGCAGGTACTCTACTAGCGGGCTGCACACCCAGCCCATTGTTTACTTTTTATTTTTCAAGGGTCTCACTAATTTACGCAGACTGTCTCTGGCCTTAAACTCCCAATCCTCCTGCCTCTGCCTCCCTAGTCACTGCCAGCCAAAGATCCATTTTTAACCTCATACCATCTACTACCTCCTCCTCCCCCTCCTGTGTTCTTAGTGGCCCTTGCTGCTACCTGCACAGCCCAGAAAACTGCCACCTTGCTCGCTCTCTAGCTGGAGGTGCCTCTGGCCCGCACCCTGCCCTGCCCTGGTACCAAGCAGTTCACGCTCTTTCATCTGTCCTGGCGCTGACCCGCTGACCGGCTCCTATGCCTCTTGCCCTAGGACCTCCACCACGGGCGCATCCAGATGAAAAGCCTCACCAACAAGTGGTACGAAGAGGTGCGCCAGGGCCCGTCGGGCTCTGAGGACGACGAGCAGGAGCTGTTCTAACAGTGGGTGTCCGGCTTCTGGGCGGGCAGCGTGCGGCTGCCACTGACCCCAGCAGGACTCGGAGGCAGGTGCCACTGGCAGCCTCTCCAAGACTGAAGGAGGCAGAGTGTAGCGAAGCCGCAGTCTCTGCTTGGAACTTTGCAGGCCTCGAGCTAGAGGGCTTCCGAAGCATGCATTGGCTCCACACTGCTCCCCAAGCCAGGCCTCTGCTCCAGTGTTGCCTCTTTGCCCAGGGTGGCGGGACTGCAGCCAGGTAAACGTCCCTCCTGCTCCTGCAGGTCTGGAGGGGGCAGCGCCTTCCTCAGGAGCCTCCGTGAGGAGCAGCTGCCACTTGCCTGAGTCACCAAGGTGCCACCACTGCATCAGCAGCCACAGTTCTGACCTCGAAACCTCCCCTTGCCCTCAGAGAGACCAAGGACCTCCTTTCCTGACCTCTGACTGGCACCTTGTGGCCTGTCTCTGGGCGTGCAGCCGATGTTTACACTGACACCCATCTCCAGGCCCTTGGGGGCAGGAGCATGGGGCTGAAAGGCGGCGTTGAGCCTGGCCAATGGGGCAGGAGCGCCCTGCAGAGAGAAGGTGCCGTACAGGGTTGTGACGCAGCTGTCGGTCACACACTTTGACCAAGTGCCCGGCCTGGCAGCTGTCCGTTGTCCCCCACCACTCTGTGCTCCCACTCCATGCTGTCCTTCTAGTCTGGCTGGGCCCTACAGTGTGGCCTGTCTTTACCTGCTGCCTCCCTCATTGCTGGTCACTTCTCCCTCTCCCAGGTCCCTGCCGTCTGTTTTCTGTGGCAGGAGCAGAGCAGCGGTGCCCAGAACTCTCCCACACCTGGGATGTCAGTGGCCTTGAGTCACACGCACTCCAGCAGGCCCCATAGTGTGTCCCTGGCTTCCCCACTGTCTGAGGGTGAGGAGCTGCTGATCACATCCATAGAAAGTGGAGTTTCATAACTGCTTGACTTTGCCCAGCCATGGCCTATCAACAGCTCCCACCTGGGGCCCTGGGCTCCCGCCCAGGTTTCCTTGGTCATGCTCCTGCCCTTGGCTCTCAGTGGGGGATGCAGGGAGCCCCAGTGGGCTGGTAGCCGGTACCTTTCTATCTCTTCTGCCTCGGGCACTATGGCTGTGGATGTCAGGAAGGACTGACCTGCAACTTTCTAGGATTCACCCCAGGCAGGTGGGGCCAGGCCCCAGCCCTAGAGCTCCCCTTGCCCTAGAAGTTAACAGGGCAATGGCAGTCACGCCAGAAGCACACCGCTTGCATCTGCACATGGAAAGCTCATTTGTCTTTGATAGAGCTCAGAGGTAGCTCTTTTCTTTCTGTAGCCACTCACCTTGACCGCATAGTTGGAGCCATCCCATGCCTAGCATAATTTTGAGGGAGGGGACCTTGGTCCATACCTGAGGGTGGGGATGGGGGTCTGAGAGCAGATTGTTTTCTTCCCTAGCTCAAAACTAATTTTCTTTCTCCTCTGAAATTCAGGGTCTGAGCTTGGAGATGTTAGTTGCTTTGCAAGCTCAATAGACAGCCAAGATTTCTTTCCTTCACTTTTCTGTTTTTTTCTAGGCAGGACTTGGGGGTTGAAGCCAAGACTTCACATGTGCTAGGCAAGCACTCCATTCATTGCTAAGCTGCACCTGCAGACTCTTTTTCATTTTTTATCTTAGGACAGGGTCTTGCTAAGTTGCTCAGGCTGCCTTTGGCCTCAAATCCCCCCACCTCAGTCTTCCTAGTTGCTGGGATTACAGGCATGCACCCATCGTGCCCAAATTCACTTTTCTTTTTAAATCTTAAATTTATAGATTAAGCAATGAACAATCAGGATCTTCTTGCTCCGACTGGCCCTCATCACTAGGTCCAATGCTCCAGCCACATCATGCCTTGCCTCCCACTTTTAGCTGGGACCTGAAATTCAAACTAGCAAAGTGTGTGGGGACTTGATGGCTTGATGGAAGGGTCACAAGGTTTTGCTGGGGGAAGGGACTAAGGATTTTTCCTGGGAGGTACCAGCACCAACCTGATCTCCCCTGTGAGCCTCCTCTGCCCCCTGCTGGCTGAGTGAGGGTTTAGCAACCTAGGAGAGCAACCCATGAGAGGTGAGGTCTCACTTGGCCTTTGTAGCAAGCAAAGGCACTGAAGGTACATTTTTCAGGTGAATTTTTTCAATTGTCCTTGCCTGAGAATCAAAACATTGCTGCTGTATACCATTAGCATACTTAATAGTTCTATTATTTGGGACAGTAAATGTGTAGAAGATATAGAAATATCCAGTTTCTCTCTACCTTCCTGTATATTTCAGGCCTAGGCTGAGGGACAGGAGACCTGTGCATGCAGAAGATAATAATACCTCAGTGTGAGGTGGCAGCCAGGAGGTCATTGAGTGCCCTTGGAGATGCACGGCCCTTTAGCCACTGAGTCAAAGCGCTGGTGCTGCAGGCCCTGTGCTTCCCAGCCCTCTGCTACAGGTGAGGCCCCATGCATTTGAGCTGCTGCTTGGAATAAGTCACATCCTTTCTGCAAGCGTGTGGTTGCAGGAGCCCTCGGAACAAATACACCCTGCTTCTTGGGATGTGTGGTCTGATGAGGCCAGGAGCTGGCTTTTCCTAAGTCCTCAGAAGGGTCAAGTTTGCAGTGGGTGGACCAAGTTGAGGATGGCTCAGTTCCATATTCTCCTGCACGGACCTTCAGCCCCTGGGCAGAACTGAAGCCCTCATGCTCGGCAGGCCTCAGGGCAGGATGGCTGCTGCCAGGACCCCAGTTGGCCTTGGAGTTGGATGGCCTGGCGTGGACCTGGGCTTAGAGCTACTTCCTGGTTCAGTTCTGGTCTAAGGGAGAATTGGAGCAGCAGTTTCCTACCATAGATTAGGACTTTTAAATGCAAAATTGAGAAAAGGTCCCCTCCCCATTCCCTCTGAAATGCTATTTTGTTTCCCCTCTGGTTGATCCGCAGAAACCAAATCTGAAAGGTCTCTGATGCTGAGCAAGAATCATTAAGAAGTTGCTCTGGGGCCCAGTGTCATGGCACACGCCTATAATCCCACCACTTGAGAGGCTGAGGCAGGAAGACCATGTTTAAAGCCAGCCTGGGCTACGTAGCAAAATTGTCTGTAAACATCAAGGGCTAGAGACATAGCTCCGAGGTAGAGTGCTTGCGTAGCCAGCATGTGTGAGGTCCTGGGTTGTATCCCTGGCACCACCACCACCACAACAAAAAAAGTTCTGCCATGACCCCAGTCTCCAGAGCCCCAGACAGCATGTTTTAGATGAACACTACCGTCAGAAACACAAGCTCTGAGAGAAAGTGCCAACTCCACCTTTTTAGCTCCTGCCATTTCTCTAGCAAATGCAGTGGGGCATTTGTGGGCCACGGAATGCAGGAGGGCTTTCTGATATCCCTGCTCCTCCCTGTCTCACTGCCCCATACCACTTTTCTACCCTGCCCCCAGGCCCCAGAGGGTGAAGGCCCCTTGGCCCTTCCTTACCCAGGTGTGGTCTTCTGGCCAGGCTGCAGGAGGAGAGGGGCTGCCTGTGAGCAGTGGGCCTGGACAGGAAGGGGTATGGTGGTAGTCAGAAGAAAGAAGCCACCTATGGGTCCTGTGGGCTCTGCCCCAGGAGCCACGGTTGTGTGTAGGCATGAGCGAGGAACTGTGGGGAGTCCCTGGCTTCACCAGAGGCTCGGACAGCTCAGTGCGGCTCTGGAAGCCAGATCTGTTCTCGAGGCTAATCTGAGCCTTGTGCTTTCTCTCGGTTTTGAAAGTGCCTCTTTTGTGTGCTTTTTTAAGGAGCATTGGGAGGCCACTCTTATGCTTTCATTGCCCCCAGCTAGGTGGGGTCCCTGTTTCCTGAGAAACATGCTGTTCTTCTCGGTGAGCTTGGTGTGGGGAGGGTGACCTGGAGGGGCTGGCGCTGCTGTTCGGGAGCCCTGCTTGTCTTGCTGGGTTTTGAGCATTCGAAAATGGGTGGAAAAGTCATGTCACTGGATATTTATTTAGAAATAAATAATGCTGCTGAATCAGAGCTGGGTTCTGCGTCATGCTAAGCAGCTTTGCCAGTCCCTGGGTTACACACTCCTAGACTCAGCTCTGGGCCACCACACCTGCCCGGTCCCTGGGCCAGTAGCATGCGTGTTCCCAAGAAACACAGAACTCAGGAAAACCGGCTCCCAGTGAGGAGGAGCCAGAAGGCTGGCAGATGGGCTTAGTCTCCCACTGGGCCACAGCTTTTCCTCTCAGGTGCTAGGAACCCACTGTCCTGGGCCAGTCAGCCCAGCCACGTGGGGATGCATCTCTGCCCCAAAGCCTTTGCCTGACTATGAAACGGAATTACTCCATTGAACTCAGACACGAGCTGGGGCCCATCCTCAGCCTCAAGGAGGTGGTGGTGGCACATGTATACAGGATCTGGGTGGGAGTTTACTTATACCCTACCCACTTCCAGAAGGCCTCGGGAACTGCACATGGTACCAGGCACAAATGAAAGTGCATGTGATATGAAAAGGAAATCACCTTCTGGCCCTGCCAGGAGCCTACAGCTGGGTCTCTGCGTTTTTTCCAGCCATAACCCTAGTCAACCCTAGAGGTTCCATGATAAAAACTGCTAGAACTAACCAACAAATTTAGCAAAGTTGCAGGATACAAGATCAACACACAAAGCAGTTGAATTCCTATCCATTAACAACAGTCAGAAAAGGAAATTAAGAAAACAATCCAGTTTACAATAGCATCAAAAATAAAATAAGCCAAGTATGGCGGTGCACATCTGTCATCCCAACACTAGACAGGCTGAGGCAGGAGGATTGCCAGTTCAAGGTCAGCCTGGGCTACTTAGTGAGTTCAGGGACAACCTGGGCTATATAGCAAGACCTTGTCTCATTAAAAAGTAAAAATATCTGAGCACAGTGGCACATGCCTGTAGTCCCAGGGAGTCTGGAAGCTGAGGCAGGAGGATCACAAGTTTGAGGCCAGAGGTAGCCTGCACAATTTAGTGAGACTCTGTCTCAAAATAAAAAGTAAAAAATGGGCTAGGGTGCAACCCAGTGGTAGAACACTTGCAAAGCATGTGTGAGGCCCCAGGTTCAACTTCCCAGTACTGCAAAAATATAAACTAAAATAAATAAATATAAAAAACAGGAGCCGGGCGCGGTGGCACATGCCTGTAATCCCAGCGGCTCAGGAGGCAGAGGCAAGACGATGGCACATTCAAGACCAAAGGCAGTCTGCGTAACTTAGAGACCCTGTCTCAAAAAAAGTAAAAAAAAAATGGGCTGGGGGTGCAGCTCAGTGGTCCAGCACTTGCAAAGCATGCATGCGCGAGGCCCTGGGTTCAATCCCCAGAACCACAAAAAAAAAAAAAAAAGGCAAAGGACTTGATAAACCTTTCTCCGAAGAAAATATACAAATGACCGATAAGCACATGAAAACATGCTCAGCATCACTAGAGAAATGCAGATCAACACAAGAAATTGCCCCACACCCATTAGGAGAGCTGCTATAAAGCCAAACCAACCCAGAAAATAACAAGTGCTGACAAAGATATGGAGAAATCAGAACGTTTGTGCATGGTTGGAGGGTATGTAAAATAGTACAGCTGCTGTGAAAACGTGAAGGCTCCTCAAAACATTAGAAGTACCATATGACCCAGCAAAGCTTCAGCCACATCAGCCTCCTCCCACAGGACTGGACAGGTGTTGCCAGTGGAGACCTGCACCACTGAGCACTGGGACCTCAGACCTTATTTGTGCAGTAAGCTCAGGCGTTTTTTATGGAGCCACAGCCCTGAATCATAACGTTCGTAGTACTCCTAAGAAATGTTTGTTGTCCTACCTTTGTACATGTGCAAAACAACAGTAAGGAATTGGGGAGGGGGAGAAACTACCAATTTTTAGGAGACCCGTAGAGCAATGTACAACAAAATGGAGTTGAAATAAGCAAACCTTAGACACTGGTAAACTGTTAAGTGGGAACCCAGTTCCCTCAACAAATACATGCCAAAGAAAACATAAGAGAAAGAAAGATGCCCCCATCCAAGGCAGCCTAGAGGGTAAAGGTGATTTAAAGATTGGCCAGTGTCACGCAGTGTGGGGAACTTACAGGGACCCTGATCCAAACTAAAAGTAATTTCATGTTTGTAAGACAATTATACATTTGGGCATTGGCTGCATATTTCTCAGTATTAAGGAAATTAAAAATGCAGGTGTGGAGCCAGGTGTGGTGCATACCTGTAACCCTAACACGTGGGAGGCAGAAGCAGGAGAATCACAAGTTTGAGGCCAGCCTGGGCTACATAGTGAGATCCTGTCTTTAAACATCAAATACAAGAAGACGTTTAAGTGATGATATATGGAATTAGTGTTTTAATATTGCCATGTGATTCCTCTCAGCCACCACCACCAATCATTTCCCTTGGAGGATGCAGTCCAGCTCTTGGGAAACATGGCTGAACTCTGTGCCCCCATTTCCTGCTGTCAGATGGCGATCACGAGAGTACTCACCTCACAGGATAGCTGGGATTATCACGAGACCACACATGTGAAGTCTCGGTAAGGTGCCTCACAGCACCGCACTCAATGGCTGGCTATTTCTTGTCAGTTTCATGAAGAAGAAAATAAGCCCCGATGTTAAAGCACTTAAGTATGGCTTCTAAACCAGAGAAGTGAGGAGGGAGGTCAGGAAACATAAAAACCTCAAACGTCATTTAACAATGGAAGACACTTTATTATTTTTTTAAAATCATCTCTCAACATTTCAACTCTTGGTAGGAATCAAATGCAAAACATCTGCATTTTTAAATTAGCATATACTTAACTATCTGGATCACAGCAACCTCATACAATAAGATACACACCAAGAAGGAGCGTGGTATTTATAGTATTTCCCATCCCAGTCTGTCAAACACAGTATTTCCGTGATGGAAAGTACACTGGACTTTGTCTTCCTAGGAAAAGTCAGCCATTCCTGCTTTTTCCACTGTAAATTACATGGCATCACAGTTGGCTAAAAGTTACTGTAATGCTGGAGCAACCTGGAAATGGAAAACTAAAAAGCTAAAGCTCTCAGGAGTGGGCCAGACACTGCCAGTTCTGAAATGTGAAGAGGAAGAACATCAAAGATGAATGCCCCGGTAGGCTGGTCTTAGTAATAAAGTTGGGTGAAATTCAGCTTTATATACACATTGTCTATCTACATGTGACCTACCAGATACATAAAAAAGAGCCATGTTCAGATTTGGAAAACCTTAAAATAACTCAACTGAGTTGGAAGAACATCAGCAAATTCACAGTGGCCTCAAGATTCAGCTAGATTTAAACTTGCTCAAGAGCTGAATACCTTTCTCCAGTAAAACCCCACTGCACACAAATCCCTTCTGTGGGTACGTCACAAACACTATGGCTAAAATGTATTATTAGTTCATAAGGAAGCGACTGATGTTCAAGTCTTGCCCCACTCCTGCCCTGAACCCTCAAAAGGAAAACTCCAGAGGTGGGTAATTTACAGGAGGAGCTGAGGGCCTTGGGGTTTGGAAGCATGGAGGCTCAGCTGAGGATGGGAGGGGCGTCTGCCTGTCTGATGGGCACACACCGCCTCTGCCTGCTTCTAGTGCAAAAAGACTGTTACTGCAGAGGCATCCTGAACACAGCAAGGAGGCTGAGAGCCCCCCATCTTCCTCCTGAAGTGAGACTCAGCAAGTCTGGAGTGCAAGGTTCACGCTCCACAGGTGCCAAAGACCAGGGCTGTGGAAATGAGGGGTTGTCCCCCAATCATCCCTGCGTTACCAGTCTGCAGGCCCAGCCCTTGGCCTGTGCTCACCCCCTTTGTGCACACTGGAGGTAGGTGTATAGTATGTATGGTAGGGAAGACAGTAGTTCTCCGCTGACTTAAGAGGAAGGGACATTGTCTGCTCCTCCCTGGCCCAGGTGCCCACTCTACCCTAGTGAGCAGAGCGGACAACAGGAAAGGGCAGGAGGCCTCCTTTGGAAGACTAAAGAACCCAGGGCATTTGTATAAATAGCTACATAAATCTTTTTTAACCACTTTGAAACACATGGCAAGTTGAATATTTATTTAAAAATAAATCTCAAAAATATCTATTTCCAGTACAGTAAGAGGGGCGTGTGCAAACAACAGAAAGGGAGTCAGTCTGCTGAGGCAAGCCCACGTTTCCATGCGGAGCCAAGTTCACACACACCACAGGCCGACAGAGCTGTGGCGGCAACAAGATGACATTCAGCTAATACTGGACTTGGTTCACTCTTGACCCCTGCAGAGGAGGGAAAGTCAGGGACGTGGGAGTGGGGCTGCCAATCCTGATATTTAGGAACAGGATGGCCAAGGGGGTGAGCCTTCAGGAGAGGCCCAGTGTGGCAGGAGGGCTCATTTCACAAGCCAACAGGCCTCTAGCTCCCAACTCCAGGTGGGCATTTGGAGGCGACCTGAAGGGCCCTTCCCAGTCCAAGTTGCCTTTGCAGAGGGAGGGGTAGGCATGGCAAGAGTCTCAGAGACAGAAATCATCTGTAAGAGAAAGCAAAACCGAACCAAAAATCAGCTGAACAGGGAGTGGAGAGATTGGCAAAAATGAATTTGAACAGAGGTGCCACCCTCTCCCTTGTCAGACGACAGCAGTCGTCGGCTGAAGTGTGAGTCACTAAGTGAACTCCTACGTGGGTGCAGCCAGTGGCCCCCACCTACATAGTCAGGTGCAGGTCTCTGCTGCTTGTGAATGCATTGCTACCTCTTCCCAGGAACCAGGAAGGTCGGTGGTGTAGCCCTTGGAGTGGAAGGCGGCAAGGAGCCTATCTGTACACGAGGTGGGAGACCGGGGCCGACTTGTAGTTCAGCTGCGTGTTGGGCAGGAACTTGTGCAGCTCACTCTTTTTGCAGCAAGGGTCGTAATGGTAGGCGCTGAGGCAGGCGTCACACGAAACTTTGGAGCACTGGGTGCAGGTGTTGGTGGCACCCGGGCGGTTGCAGAAGCCACAGCGGGAGGTGGCCATGGTGGAGGGTTTGGACTTTGAGTGGAGGGGTGGCAGCCGGTCAAGGCCTTGAGTCTGGCCAGCATACTTCTCTCGCAGAGGGGCCCCACGGGCCTGGCTGTCATGGGCAGAGGCCTTGCTGGGGAAGGCGCTGGGCTTGGAGGCCGAAGGACAGGCAAGCATGCTGTCACAGCGCTGGCAGAGCGAGGAGCTACAGGACAGGCCACAATTTTGGCACTTGGAGAGGGTGGGCTCTTTGGTGGGGGGCGAGCGCTTGTGGTAGAGGGAGTGGGCATCGTTTCTAACCACCCATACATCTGGCCGCGGAGCGTCCTGCCTTCGGTACATGGCCCTGGGTTCCGAGTCCGTGTATAGGTCCACATCATCCTGAGCCGAGAAGTATGTGCTGCGCAGCAGGCCAAGACCATTGACGGTGGAGGTGGGTGGAAGGTCATCTGGGCTGCCGTGGGGGGAGGTGGACATGGTCAGGAGAGAGGGGGGCGGGCGGATGATGTCATCCTTCAGGTCGTCCCCCACATCGGTAGCCACGGGCTCCTTCCGCAGGCTCAAAGAGGGCTTCAGGGGTGGCTTCCGGCTCTCCCAGTAGCTGTCATAGGCATCCACTGACCTGGAGGGCTTGGTCACTCGGGGTTTGTAGTAGTCCTTGGCCGCGCGCTCGCTGGCCGACTTCTGCAGGGCCACACGGGCCATGGAAGTAGTCAGGTGCTCCCGGGCCTCTGCCCGCCGCCGCAGGGCATCTGAGCACCCGCGTACATCCTCTGCGCTGCTCTTGCGCTCACTCACCACGTCCAGCTCAGAGTAGCCCTTGTCCTTCACCTGTGAGTGGATCTCCAACATCTGCTCACACTCGACCTTGGCCAGAAAGAGCTCAAAGGAGACCATCTTCACCTGGAGGCTCTCCACGAGCTCCTTGAGCCTATATGCAGTCCCCAGCTCAGGCACGTAGCCCATGTAATTCAGGATGGCCTGGATGTCCTCTTCCAGCAGCGTGGACTTGACATAGTAAACGAAGGGCCCTGTGTAGGTCTAGGGTAAGGAAAAGGGTAGGAAAGAGAATTGGGATTGTCTCTCAGAGACGTACAACAGAAACCTGTCAAAGCAAAGGATGCTCGAGTGTGAAGCAGGGCAGGCAGGCAGGAAGAGAAATGGAAAGTCTCAGCAGCCCCTGCCCGTGGAAGGCAGAGGCTGCAGCACGCTAAGCCCTCAGCACCACAGAGAAGACACACGTCAGCACCTCTAAAGCTGAGGGGACAAAGCCACTAGCTTTCTTTGCAGGGTGCAAAGGCTCTGCTCCATGGGAAAAGGCAGCCAGGGCAAACAGAGGTAAGTGATCAGACTGGGCGGAAAGCCCCACAAGCACTGGGAATATCCCTTGCTGGCCCTCTGGGACGGCCTGAAGAACACACTAGACCTCATTCAAGCCTGACTGGTGCCCACAGTGTGCCCTCCCTGACGTGGAAGGCTCAGAATTCTCCCCCTACTCCCCCTGCCCCTCCCCTCCACTGGGTCTTGAGCGCATGCCAGCTCTCCGCTGCTCTGGGGAGCCGAGGAGAGAGGCGACCAGGAAGGACCTGACAGGGCCAGAAGGGAGAAGGCAGAGTGGCGTGGCCAGCCATCCTCCGGCCTCACCTTGATACTCCGGAACTCCTTCTTCCATGGGTACAGGAAGAGGTTGAGGGCCACCGTCTCGAGCATGCTGAAGGCGCAGTGCAAGGCCCGCAGGCTGGCCCCACTCAGAGAGCGCAGGGAGCTCTCCACCACCTCATAGAACTGGATCAGCCGGAATCGATAGAAGGGATCCACCTTGTGCAGGCTGAGCAGGGTGGAGGCCGCCGCCCGCAGGGACTCATCGCTGCCAGGCTGCTGCTTGCTGGGCGCAGTGTCCGCTTTGCCCTCATGGAACTGCACATACTTCCAAAACAAGTCATCCTTGTACTTTGAATCCATTGAACTGGGCTTCCCCATCTGACCCAGGGGCTACCTTATCTCCTCCATGGCTTGTGGGTTGGAGGCAGGGGTGTCACCAACAGCACTGACATGTTGCCTGCCTGGGCCAGCGAGTGCCCTGGAAGGGGAGGAACAAGAGGCAGGTCATTCCTCCAAAGGGTCTGTCACCAGCTTCTGACCCCTGAGGCAAAACAAAGACCAGAGCTGGCCTGGGCTACACTGGGCACCCCAGCCCTGGGTCCCCATCTGTTCTCTCACTCAGCAGTTAAGAGAACATGGACAAGGCGCCAGGCAACAGTGAGAACCAGCCAGATGAGGCCTGGCTTCGTGAAGCTCACAAGTGAGATGGGCTAGTCCTCCTGAAGGGAAAGCCCAGGGTGTGGGCGGTAGGGCAAGAATCTGGTTTTGTGGAGAGAAGGGGTGCTCAGGAAAGCCCCCAGGGCAGAATGTCCACCTGAGGACTGAGGCACTGGTGAAGGCTTTAAGATGGAGGGCTGGCAGGCAGGGAGATGGTGCTGGCCGACACCTTGGAACACCTCCCAGGCACGCACGCACTCCTAGGCAAGCCAGGAGATGGGAACCACTATGGGCTCCAGGTCAAAACCCAGACGGGGCCACTGAGAAGCTCACCCAGGGTCACAGAACTCCCAGAGGCAGAGCAGTCTGCCCAGGCTGTGGCTCCCGCTCCCATGCCCTTCCCTTCCCACCACACCCTGCTTTCCTGAGGCAGGAAGGAGCTTGGCACCAATAAAGAGGCGGTGACAAGGCTGAAGCAGCAGGAGCACAGGGAGCAACAAGGCAGAAGCCGCAGGCATGAGCAGGACTTGCCCCCTACGCCGCAAGGAGTGCATTAGGAGCCTCACATGTTGGTGGGGCTGGGCACAGCTCAGCGGGAGAGTGCCGGCTTCACATGGGCAAGCGCTGGGTTCCAGCCCCACCCCTAGCACACACGAGGAATTGCATGCTACTTACTCTAAGAGCCAAGGAAGGCCAGGGAGGGGTCTAAAGCAAGAGGGAGAGGGACAGGATCATCTCCGCTTTAACCAGACCACTCTGGCTGTGGTTGCTTCTACCGTGCTTTGCTGGCCTGCACCCCCTTCACCTCAGAGCAGTCACAGCCCACTGGGAGAGGAGGGAATGCTCTGCACTGGGTCTCAGACCCAACAGTATCCCTGGTGCCACATGCTGGAGGTGAGACACCGGCGGGGCCGGGAGAGGCAATGCAATGGAGGGCTCCAAACCCTGAGTCCAGAGCCAGGCTGCCTCCATGTCACCTGGTCAATTTCTCATCGAGCGAGCGGAGGGACGCCACATGACCAGCATGGAGCTCTTCACTCCCAGGAAGCCCTGGGCAGCCCACGCTGCTCTCTAGGGGGCCCTGCCCACCAGATGCCATGCATCGCAAGAAGGACATCAGAGTGGGCCAGCAACCTTCAACCGGGTGGTGGCTGTGCATTGCTCGCTCGGCTCTCACCCTTCCTGGCCAGAAGCTCCACGGGTGCTGCACTGTGATCATCTTGCTCAGTAAGGTGGCCTCCGCACAGTGCGAGGGCCAAGAGTGTACCCCATAGATACCTGCTGGCTTCTATGGGACAGAGCGAGGGATTGAGAAAGCAGCGGGAGCAGCACTGGCTCTGGCCTGTGGGGTCCCCTCGTGGACTGCACTCAGCCTGGGAAGGCCTAAGAGCCTGGCACCTACCACGAGGGCAGTGAAATCATCCTCATCCCAGGAGCCACTGGCCCGACTCTCCTCAGACTTGGGGGTACTCGAGGAGGTACTGACAGTGGGGAGAAAGGTGAAATGTTCAGCAACACTAGGAACACGGAAAGGCCACCTTTCTCCCATTGCCTGCCGAGGGAAGTCAGTGCTGCCGAGGGACAGACAGGCCCGAGGAGAACAGGAGGCAGACAGAAGGCCACCTGCCGACACTCTCCCTCTGTGCTCCACCTGCACAGAGCTTTACTCCAAAAATATGTCAGCTCGTTTCGACCTCAGGACCATTATGCATGTGCTCTTGTGACAGGTTCTTTCTCTGACTGCCCACAGCTGGCTTACCTAATCGCTCAGGGGACCTGTCTGGGCCCTTATCTTGAGTCACTCCCACATTCCCAAACCCTCACTGGCACGTTATCCCAGGACCACCGCAATCTGAAATTACCAACTTTATTTGCTTATCCACTGGCTTCTTCTCTCTCTTTTTCCATTACCTGATAGGCCCCACAAAAGCAAGGACTGTGTCTGTTTTCTTCACCACAGGGCCTCACAGAGACCCTGGCACACAGCAGGTATTTGATAAAATAGGTGAACTGAATGATGCAAAAGATGGGAACGCATGTGATGACCCCCTTAGTTTTGCACTGGTACCTCTGAAGAATCCTGGAAGATCAACCAGAGAGAGGAAAGATGGGCTCCAGAAGGTAGCATGATATGCTGCCAGTAGCTCAAGGTCAAAGGAAGGGGATCCAAGACTGCAAGCCTGGCCTCTGACTTGATGCCTGTGTTCCTTTGATCACCCCATGATTCCCATGGCCAACAAGTGCTCACGCACCACCAGCTTTCTGCCTGGCTCAGGATACAGTGGGGGATAGGGATGGGCAGGGAGGGGAGAGGCCAGCAGTGACAGAGACTTAGCCCAGTCCAGTTCTAACTAAAAGAGCTCAGCATCTAGTATCAAAGCATGTACATTCTCTTAACAAAAATACATTGCATCCCAAGACACACACTGCTGTTCTTGCTAATAAATACCATGTGTGTTTGCCATTTTTCATTTATCTAAGAGAAGCTCCATCTTGCCTCTGGTTTTCTGGTACATCTAAGAACCTAAAAGGACATCAAGGGCCTAGGGGTAGAGCTGGCCTGGAGTACTTGCCTAGTATGCATGAGGCCCTGTGTTCCATTCGCAGGATTACAAAAATAAACTGGGGAAAAAAAAAAACAAAAAAGACATCATGCTTCCTCCTAAACACTGCTATGATTTTTCTCCAAGGAAGTCAGCCTTGCACTCAAAGAGGCTGATTTTTACAAAGTCAGCCACCCTCAAGCTCAGTCCCTCAGCTCAATGGCTGCTGCTACATAACTGCACCCCAGTCTACACTCCTGGCTGTTTCTGGCAAACAATAAACAAGGAAAAAGGACCCAAACAGTTCAGATGGTGCTCAAAATACTAAAAATAAGGCTGAGAAACCCATCAAAGAGGACACTTGAACCAACCCGGGGAGGAAGAGGAAAAAGCAAAGTGATCGCTAAAAGATGATCAAGAAGCCAGGCGCGGTGGCGCACGCCTGTAATCCCAGCAGCTCAGGAGTCGGAGGCAGGAGGATCACAAGTTCGAGACAGAGGCAGTCTGCACAACTTAGCGAGACCTTGTTTCAAAAAAGTAAAGAAAATGGGCTGGGGTGCAGCTCAGTGGTCCAACACTTGCAAAGCATGCAAGCGCAAGGCCCTGGGTTCAACCCCCAGGACGGGAAAAAAAAAAAAAAAAAAAAGATGATCAAGAAAAGGAAAGGGAGACTGAAATGAACAATGAGTGGCCCCTACTATGTGCCAACTAGTAGCCTTCCCACTTTGACTGCATCTCCCATTTCATCCTCATGCCACTGAGCAAGGCTCGGCCATTAAGCAACCTGCCCAACAGACTATGAAAGGCTCAATGTTGGAATCTGAACCCAGGCCGGCAGGTCCTGAGGGCTGGCTTTCTTCCATTCATCTCACTCATTTGTTACAATCGGTACCACTTAGCAACGGATTGGGTGTGTGAGGACCCTCTACTAACTGTTCTTCAAAAATCAATGAAATCCACAGGACAAGCCCAATATCAAAGAAGAAACCAGTTCAGAGGGCCAGTTCACTTGCCCTTAGTCACAGGCCTTCGAAGAAGAGGATCTGGGACGGTTACCTATAAAACTAAAACTCTGCCTCTTAGGCAAAACCATCCTGCTGCATCTGCTGGACAGCGTTCCTTGAAAGTCTTGGTCAGGTAGAATGCCCTGTGGCAGGACAGCAGAGCTGAGTTCTCAAAATTCCTATCTTCCCACACAGAACGGGGCTAGGAGAGCCACAAACCTCTCTTATGATGTAAGCTCAAGGGCCAAGGGAAAAGGCTGGCCAAAGACTGGCCAGGGTTAAGGAGTTACATCATCCTTGATGAATACATTTTCTGAGAATACAGGCTGCCTTGTGGCTGGTCATAGCTGGTGTTTTTTCTGAGCACAGAGCCAGCAATTTATTCCGAGCACTCTGCAAGTACAACAAAAAACATGCTATCTGTAAAACACAGCCTGGTTACAGAAGAGAAAGACAGCCCAGCGACAGAAGCTGTTAATTTCTCCAAGCAACCCAAAGATTGGAACGCCACACCGTGCCAGGCTGGCAGGGAGGGGGAAAAAAAAAAGAAAAAAGAAAAAGGCTCTGTGAATATCCCAAACACAGAAACAGGCAGATGCCCAGAGCCAACAGCCCTGGGTGACACCTCCTGCACCCGCGATCTGGGCCCCTTTGTAAAGCGAGTCAATGAAGAGACTGAGATACTGCAATCAGGGAGGCAGTGGCTTTTCTAATGCCTATTTCTTTAAACATCTAAAGGGAAAACTGTAACAGCTTAAAGTTCCGCTAAATGAAACTGAAATGATTCTGAGCAGCAAAGCATTAGCTTGGCTTTACCTCAGCTGGCCCATTCAAGCAAAAATGTTCCCTAAACAGCATTGGAAGGCGCTCCCTCCCTACACAGGCAGATACTATTCTGGTCTCAGTGCCCCAATCCACAGGTTTACCCAGCCCTGGTCCAGCTTCACCTCCAAACAGGATCGGAGGAGGTAGTTCCATCCCTCCCATGCATTCATTTCAAGCAGGAGGCTCCTGAGACGCATCGAAGGCATTTTCTGCTAGCTGAGAAACACCAGAGGGTCCCTACACCTCCACTAGTCTCCAAACATTCACAACGAGGCATCCAAACATCTGAAAACCTGAGCGATGCTGAAAGCAGGCTCCCTTCATGGCAGGTGCCTCTCTCACGGGGGCTCTGAAGGAAGCTGTGTCCCCTCCCTGCAAGGGACATAAGCTGGCACAGCTATTCCCTGCTCAGTAATTCCCACCGCCTCTGAGGGCCACATCAGTTGTGAAAACCAACCCAGTCTCAAACTGGGGCCCTCCCCACGGGCTGGTTCTTTTGTTTGGCTGGTTTGCGGTGCTGGGGATGGAACCCGGGGCCGCGCGCACGCTAGACTAGCGCCCTACCGCCGAACCACACCCCAGCCCCTCGCATTTACTGACGCCTGGTGTATGCCACACGCTGCATCACCCGCATTATCTCATGTCACCCCACTACGGCCTTACGAGGAGGTTCGCTCCACTTAGCAAACGAGGCAACTGAGGCTCGCAAGAGGAAGCGACTTATCCAAGGTCACACGGACCACAAACCCAGGTCCGCCGCCAGAGCCCGAGCCGAGGACCCCCGCGTGGTACCCGCCCCGCGGAGGGATCGGGTGTCCTGCTGAAGAGGGGGTGTTCCCCCCGAGCGGCCCCGAGCCACGCGCGGCAGGTCCCGGCAGGATGGGGACCTCGAGGACAAGCCGGGGGTTCCGCCGGCGCCCCAAGAGTGGGCCTGCCCAGCGCCTGCTGGGCCGCGAGGGGACCCCCTCACACCAAGCCCGCCGAGACCAGCCGCGCCGGGCGCCCCCTCCGCCCGGGAGACCCCGAGGCAGATCCCCCGCGGCTTCCCCTCACTCACCCCCGCCTGCCGCCGACCGCGCCTGGACGAGGGGAGCGAGCTGGAGGCGCGGCTGCCGCCGGAGGCCGGCCCGCCGTTCCTGCCGGCTGCAGGGCACAGAGACCAGTACCCGCGGCCAGCGGCGGCCCGGAAGCACTCGTCCTGGAAGTGACGCCCCTCGGAGGCGGGCCCGAAGGGAGGCCGGGCCGCGGCTGCGTGTTGGGCCTGGGGCGGGGGTCGATGCCCGCGGGAGGCAGGAAAACAGGCGGGCGGCAGCGGAGGAAGAACGGGTCGGAAGAGGGAGCGCAGAGCCCGCAGGACCCGCTTTCGGGCCTAAGAGGCCGTTGCGGGCTGAGCCTGGGCCCCGGAAATGAAAGGGGCGGAAGTGACGTCATCTTTCGGCCGCGAGAGGGCGGCTGGCTAGGTTGTCATGGGAACGGGCCCGGAGCTGGGAGATGGGTTCCCCACCCCCGAGGTTTGCCACTTGTCAAGACGATCCGCCGGCTGAGCTCACAGCTGCGTCTCAGCAAGCAAGAGGTGATGGTCGGATCCCTCGACTCCATTTTATAGACAGAAATACTGAGGCTCGCAAGGAGCCAGTGAGATGCGGAGATCGCCGTGAAGCCCCGAGCTGGGAGCTGCGGTTCAGGGCGCAGGTCTCACTCAGCTTTGGTTCTGCTGCTTACCAGCTGTATGACCTTGGGCAAGTTACCCTCTCTGAGCCTCGACTTTCTCGCCTGTAAAATGGAATTAAGAGTTGATAAATAGAATCTGCTTAGTGCAGTAGTTGACAAACAGTAGATCTAAATACAAGTTGGCTTTTTAATCTGGTTAAATGAAAGGAAATGACTTCTTTTTCCCCTTAGTTTCCCTAAATAATGGGGGCCACAGGTGGGGAAGAACGAGCTTCCTTGCGTTGGGACTTCTCACCAGGTACCCGTGGTACTTGCCCGGAGTGCGCTGGCAGTGGTCCTGATGGCTGTCACTTCACTATTGCAGGTCTCTCTAAACTCCTACCCACCACGTTGACCCCGAGCTCCCCGAGCACCAGACTTTCGTTGCTTCACCCCTGAATCCCTAGGACTGCCAAGTGCCTAACACATACTCAGGACTGCATTGACAGTCATCTGTGCTGGATTGGACTACTGCTGCTATTGCTGACTTATCCCGGATATTTATTGAAGGTTCATGGCCCAGTCCTGTGCCAAATTCTCTTCCTCCAATATGCTCGCTGCTCCCTGGCCCTCCTGTGCTCTTTCACCCGCTGGCCTCTGTGCCTGCATGTGCTGCTGCCTTGGGTGGATGTCTTTCCCCACACCTCTTCCCTTCCTTGCCTCCTTGGCTTCCAGCCCCCACTCAGTACTCACTTCTAAAGTCTTTCTCATTTCTCCAGGCAAAGATATTTTTTCTTCTGGTTCCCGCAACACTGTCTTTCATCATGTTATTTTATCTCTAAGTACAGCAGATTATACATACATTTAACTTGACACCCCCCCATCAGACCCTAAGTTCTTTATTCATCTTTGTTTTCCCGGAGCTTTGTGCATGTCTGATATGGAAGTGCCCAACAGTTGTTCCTTTAATTGCAGGACGCTTCCTCTGAGTTGTGGTTATCGCAGCTAAAGCTGGTAGGGCATAGCGCGGGGCGCAATGGTGCACACCTGTGATCCCAGCAATTCGGGAGGCGGAGGCAGGAGGATCACAAGTTCGAGACCAGAGGCAGTCTGCATAATTTAGCGAGACCCTGTCTCAAAAAGTAAAAAAAATGGGCTGGGGGTCGCAGCTCAGTGGTCCAGCATTTGCAAAGCATGCAGGCACGAGGCCCTGGGTTCAACCCCCACTACCCCACACACACAAAAAAGCTGGTGGGATGTGTGTGAGACATTACAGACATAATTCTAGGCAAGTATTTGGAGAACCAGCCATCAGCTATTCAAACAGTGGCCATTACTCTGTGTACCTGTTGCTGCCTGAGCATCCTCCAGGTGTACCTTCTGAGTCCCCATTCAAGTGCTTCTTTTACTCAGCTGCAAAAATTTTCTAGCTGAGACAAACTCTCACCTGAACTATGTCTGCCTTACAACTACAGCTATCTTTTAGGCGAATGTTACAAGCTTGCATTTGCACATGAGACTACTAAAAAGAGGTGTCCTTTCCAACTCTATGGCTCTGTGTCAGTAAAGGGAGAAACAGATTTTTACAAAGGGCATTACCAATCGGACACTGTTGTGTGAAACAGTGACATTTCCTATCAGAACAGACCCAGAGTCTCCTATGGAAGCCACTTTTCTCGTTTTTTAAACACAGCTGAAGGCTTGTGATTTTTCCACTTAGTGATGTGGAAATCATGGGAGCATCTTTTTCAGATTTGATTACATAATGATTAGCAGATTACATAATGGTCAGGTGACAATGATCAGGCACCTCTACTTCCTAAGAGCCAACAATCTACCTACTTCTTTCTATTTTTTAGAGGTTTTTTTTTTCCATCACAAAAGTAGCACATGATTCCAACAATACAGAAGTGTATAGAACAAAAAGTGAAAGAGAAAAGCTACCCCATGACCTAGCAATTGGATTTCTTGGGATGTGTCAGAGAAATATAAACAAGTGCACAAAGCCACCTGTTAACATCACTGTAATGCAAATGAAACCTAGAAACACTCTAAATGAGGGGTGGATTCTAAAGGTCAGTAGGAGAAAGGTGTACCCATACTAACAAATATATATCACTTGTAAAGATTGAAGGAAATCCACACAACTCTACAAGACATACTCTAGAATGAAAAAAAGACTGTGCAATAGAAAAACAAACAAAAAAATTCTATCCAGTTTCCAAGGGTATATGTAAATGTTGAACTCAGCTGGGGACAGTTATACAGGTACAGATACCTGTTTTTTTAATCATTGCACAGATACATATTTACATGATTTTTATTACTCTTTCCCCCAGAAGACAGTGAACTCCATGAGAACAGAACTGTATCTATTTTGCTCACAATTATGTCCCCAATACCAGACTCAGATACACTACCCAGTACCCATCAGAGAGGGTTCCATAGTGTTTGCTTCTGAATGGAATTTGCACTGAAGGTATTGGATTAAAATGGCATAATTGAGCTGGGTGTGGCTGTGCACACCTATAATCTCAGCACTCCAGAGGCAGAGGCAGCAGGATTGACAAGAGTTCCAGGCCAGCCTGGGCCACCTAGCAACGTCCAGGATGACCTGGGCTACACGGCAAGATCCTGTCTCAAAATAAGTCAATTAATTGATTAGTCTTAAAAATGACATTACTGTGAGCAAGATAGACACAGTCCTTGCCCTCAAGGAGTGTCTAGTCTCTTTATCAGAAAAATACTTTACTTTCTTTTTTTTGTGTGTGTGGTATTGGGAGGTTGAACCCAGGGTCTTGCACCTGCATGCTTTGCGAGTGCTGAACCACTGAGCTGTACCCTCAGCCCATTTTTTTTACTTTTTATTTTGAGACAGTCTCACTAAATTACACAGACTGCCTCTGGTCTTGAACTTGTGAGCCTCCTGCCTCTGCCTCCCAAATTACTGGGATTACAAGCCTGAGTCACCACACCTGGTTCAGAAAGAGATTTTTGGACATATAGTCAGGAGAGACCAATCCCTGGAGAAAGACGTCATGTTTGGGAGAGTGGCAGGTCAAGGAAAAAAAGAAACCCCTCCACCAGATGGATTGACACAGTGTCTGCAACAATGGGCTTAAACATAAATAAGATCGTGTGCCTGGCACAGAATAGGGAAGTGTTTCAATCTACTGTACATAGGGTCACTATGAGTCAGACTCCACTCAAGGCACCTAACAACAAAGAATGAATTAATGACCTGTAATTCTAAACTGAAACTGGTGAATGTTATGAGATGGAGACAGAGCTTGGAACAAGGAGAAGGAACCCCTAATGGGACAAGCAGAGGACAGCTTGGAGGAGGAGGTGGCTGGTGAACTGGGCTTTGGGTGACTTGAACATATGGGCAGGTCCGGCTTTCCTTCTAGCTGGAGAGGAAGAAAGTAATCAAAAGCAAGAACCAGAAGTTGACATTTTAGCTGCCAGCCAAGCCCTGTGGCCTACTCCTGTCCTCTCAGTGACTCGGTAGACTGAGGCCAAAGGATTAGAAGTTGGAGGCCAGAGGCAGCCTGCCAACTTAGTGAGAACCTGTCTCAAAATAAAAAAGATAAGAAAGGGGCTGGGGATGCAGCTCAGTGGTAGAGCATTTGCAAAGTATGCATGAGACCCTGGGTTCAGTCCCCCAGTACAACAAAAGAAGGAAGGAAGGAAGGAAGGCAGCTAGCTCAGCTGCCTGCAAGTATATAACATGGGCATGCATTAGGTACTGGGGTATGACAGTCTGGTACTCTATGGTACTGGAATCTCACACAGTACCTGGTTCACAGTTAAGCATTCAATAAATAGCTCAGTGAGGAAGCCCTGTAGCTGCTCTGTGCCTTAGTTTCATCATCTGTGCTGTTGTTGTTAGGTACCATCGAGTCAGGTCTGATTCATAGCGACGCTCATAGGGTTTTCAATGGCTGATTGTTTCGGGATTGCCTTGGGAGTGGATTGCCAGGTCCTTCTCCCATTTTTTTGCGGTGCTGGGAATCGAACCCAGGACCTCAGAGACTGCAGAGCGGCGCTCTACCAACTGAACTAAATCTCAGCCCCATCATCTGTGAGATAAGGAAAATAACAACAGAAGCCACTGAAATACAGGTCATATGAGGTAGTCCATGTGAGGCCTCAGTACTCAGCATCATCTATGGCTATCAATCTTTTTTATACTCCCACCTCTGCAAAGAGCCTAGAGGGCCATTTTACCATAGCTGTTGCCTGTCCATTTCTCTTGATTGAATGAAAGCTTCCTGATAGTGACTTCTTTCCAGGATTGTTACTCTGATCTATGAGCATAAAATTAATTGCATTGTTGACTAGTTTATCTTCACGATTAGGAGCATGTCTCAAGTCAGACTCCAGTCAGATTGCACAGGGCATCACTTCTCTAAGCCTCAGTTTCCCCACCTGTAATCACAGTCCCTTCCTCATAAGGTTATTTTTCACACTGGATAGGATAACGTGTGGAAAGAATTTTGCCCAAGAGCCTGGAAAGCAATAGGTCTGCAGCCAACACTATCCATAATCAGGCTGATTGCAGCTGTGTGAGCTCAGTTTGTGGGAGGCTAAGGATTCCTCTGGCTCCCAAGGTTTGCATTCATTCTGAATTCCCACTGGTAGAGTCAGGGCTTGGGGGAGGCTGACAACCCCAAAGAAGACCCAGGTTGAGCTGAAAGCTGGTGCTGTTCAGGCTTCTTCACAAACAGTAAAATAAGACTTTCTTCCTCATTTGTCTCCTAAATATAAACCTAGCTGCCAATCCCTTCCCAGTCCTCATATCAGTCACGGAGTCCAAAGGTATCTCTGTTGGCTGAGGGCTGTTACTAGTAGGACCCACTGAGCCCAACCCACCTCCAAGGTGACACAGCTCATATGCGTGCACTGGCCAGCTCCTATCTCATCTGGATGATTTTTAATTGCACTGAAAATAGTAACCCATAGGTTATGAGCTCTGGGTGTGTTCTGTACAATCTCTTCAAGGGCTGGGTTTCAAAGGACTGTTTGTAGGAACCAAACATCTTTGTCTTTCCCAATCCCCAGAAGCAAGCAAGAGAAAGCCAAGCCCAGGTGGCTTTTGCACCACAGCAACATCATCTCTTGGCAAGAAGGTGCTGTAGACTCTGGAGCCCAAGGGCCTGATTTCAGATCCCAACTCGGCCACTTCCCATCTGTGTGACCTTGGATGAGCTATCTAACCTCTCTGAGCATCAACTTCCTTATCAGTAAAATGGGATCAATGGTATCCCGGAGGGTGATTGAGAAAGTAAATGATCTAATAGGTGTGCACAATGCAGAGTGAACATTCAACACAAACTAGTTGTGATGACTCCTTTTTTTTTTTTTTTTTTCTTCTTGGAGAGGAGTGTTCGGGCTCAAACCCAAGGCCTCACACATGATGAGCTACATCCCCAGCCCAGATGAAATGAAATTTTCTAGAAGCAGCATTTCATTTTGTTTTTTGGACAGGGTCTTGGTATGTGTTCAGGCTGGCCTTGAACTCTGGATCCTCCTGCCTCAGCCTCCTGAGTGCTTGCAGTACAGGCCCACCATGCCTGGCTTTTTAGAAGCAGCATTCTTGTGTGATCATCCCCCTGTGTCTTCTGAGTTGTGTTGGAATCATTTACTGCTATGTCCCCAATACCTAATGGAATACTTAGCACCTAGAAGTTATCAACAGGCTGGGATTTAGCTCAGTTGGTAGAGCGCTGTGCTGCAATCTCTGAGGACCCGAGTTCATATTCCCAGCACTGCAAAAATGGAAGAAGGGCCTGGCAATCCACTCCCAAGGCAATCCCGAAACAGTCAGCCACTGAAAACCCTATGAGGGTCGCTATGAGTCGGATACCTACTCGACAGCACCCAACAACAACAAGAAGTTATCATTTGAATAAATATTTATATGCCAGTGCCTCCCGGTTAAATCTCTTGCAAGGTGCAACTCTGTCCTATTTTATTTTTATTTCCAAGCTAAGTACAGTGAACCCTAGGGCACAGTCAGTTAACACTTTTGGTGAATTGGAAAGAATAAGGGAGCTGGTGTCCACTTGCAGGCCAAGTGAGTCTGTGAGAGTCACATGTGCCCCCTAGTGGTGAGGATAGGAATTCCTCCTACTTCACTCCCATCCTTTTGGCAGCCTTGAAAGAACCTGCTGAAATCAAGATGAACTGATCTGTTCACAGGTTTATAAGTGAAACAATATACAATGGGTAAATTCTAATTTAGATAAATATAGCAGTTCAATGGTAAAGCACTTGCCTACCATGTGTGAAGACCTGGGTTCAATCCTCAGCACTGCAAATAAATAAATAGAACCAGGGACGTTGATTCATGACTGTTATCCTAGCACTCAGACAGTGAGACAGAAAGTCCTGAATTCGCGGCCAGCCTGAGATACATGGTGAGACCCAGCTCAGAAAGATAAATAAATGAATAAATAAGCCTCAAGTATTGGATAGCACAGGTTTTTGGGATACAGAAAATGTAAATCAGGGGCTAGGGATGTAGCTCACTGGAAGAGCCCTTGCCTAGCATGCACAGGACCCTGAGTTCAATTTCACTATGGGGAGGGGAAAGGTAAACCAAAGGTATATGCTTTGGTAACTTTATTTTATTATCATTATCATTATTTTTTGCAGTACGTGGCAGCTGAACTTAGGGCCTTACATATACTTTGTAAGGGCTCTATCACTGAGCTGCACCCCCAGACCATTTTTATTTTTTTATCTTGAGAGAGGCTGTCTCTGGCCTTGAGCTTATGATCATCCAGTCTCCACCTCAAGCCACTGGGATTACTGGCATGTGCCACTGAGCCTGCCTGCCTGTTTTTGCTGTAGAGTCAGTGTCCGACTCATAGCAACCCTATGCACAACAGGCGAAACACTATTGTCGGTGCTTCTCTGCTATTCATAGGGTTTTCAATGGCAGATTGATTATTAGGAGTGGGTTGCTGGGTCCTTCTCCAAAGCCTACAGTATCTGATGTTCTCAGGGGTCTCTCATCAAGGTACTAACCAGGCCCGAATCTGCTTAGCTTCTGAGATCTGACGGGATTGGAAGCCCCAGTGCTACCGCTACAGGCCTACCTGCTTTGGCAACTTTATAACAATTATAGGCAAAAATGCGCAATAAGAGGTTGTATTTGTTATCCGCTGCTGTGTAACAAATTACCCTCAAACTTAATGGCTTAAACAATACACATTTGTATAACTCCTCCTTGGTCTTTTGGCTCAGATCATGTGTAGTAACAATACACATTTATTGTCTCAGTTTCTGTGGGTGAGGAACGTGGGCCTGGTATGGCTGGGTCCTCTTTTTGGGGCCTCACTAGTTTGTAATCAATATGTCGTGGTTGCATTTTCACCTGGAGGCCCAAAGGGGACGCTGTCACTTCCAAACTCAGGTTGCTGGCAGAATTCTGGAAGCTCGATCCTTGCCCCCGCCCCGCCCCGCCCCGCCCCCACCCCGCCCCTCCACGCCTCCTTCATCCGCTCGCCCCGCC